>BGPR01000151.1:887753-949684 GCA_013235015.1 Araneus ventricosus
AAAAAATTAAATAAGAGGTTAAGATTTGAAATTCAAATTATAAAGTATATTTAATTTCAAAATTTTTAAAATTTTCAGGCTCATGATAATTATAAAGTAAATCAGTGATGCAACGGAGGTTGAGAGCCCAGAGCTCGTGCTCTCCTCAAAATAATCCCTCGCCAGTGTGTATTTCTTATGCTTCTACATTTGTAAACAAATTTTGAAGTACTTACAACAAAACAAAAGTTTTGGTTCTCATATATCAAATAAGCTGAGGATAGCTACTTTAACTAAATGTCATATGCCAAAAAGTAAAAATATATTTAATATCAGCACTCAATGCAATGTCAGTTAGTATGCATGTAAATAAATGCCTTTTAAAAAAAATATCAAATATTTTAAATGTAAAAAATATTTTTATATAAAATATTATAGGACACAAAATCCTCCTATCATTTGTATTTTTAATTGAAATGAGAACACCAGATGCATCTAATGATTTTTTAAATCTCTCAGCTTCTGAAAAATTACAGACTGCATAAGACAGACTTTAAAACTCCTGAAAGCATGTTTTTTTCATAAATTATTAGTAATTTTTAAAGAATAATACAAAATTTAAATAAACATTGCAAGTGGCAACTTATACACAAATAAATAAAATGACGTAAAATATCTACTATATTTTCAGTCAATAGAAATGGCAATACTAAACATAAAATAATCCTTTCTATACATGGAAACAAAGTATTTAATTAATAAAAAATGAACTCTAAATTAATTGTCTTAAAACCTTCCTCATGCTTCACAGTACTTGTGAGCAAAATTTGAAAAAGTTCTATTAAGTAGTTTGGATTTCTTTAACATATAAACTATTTATTTATTTACTTTTTATTTATATAGATAATATGTTGATTTAGGTCATTAATTTTAATGAATCTTGTTCAAGAGGAGAATAATTTTCAGTCTAAGGAGAATTATTGTTAATGATGATTTAGTTAGCTATTTTGCAAGCCATTTTTTAAATTTGTTAAGTTGCTAGTTTTTGAGATTTTTTATTATGTTTTTAATAAATTTTCCTCTGATAGGTCCAATCAAACTCTAGGGCTGATTTTTTTAAACCCTTTATATACCTTCTCACTCTCTTTTTTCTTTGATTATTCTGCATGCAGCAAATAAAAAATTGTATTTTATTAGAAACTTTAGAAGAAAGGTTTCATATTAATAAAAATAACTGATATGAATAATATTTTTTTAAAAAAATAGTTCAATTTGGTGCAGGATCTTTTATTTATTCTCACACTCTAAATAAAAAGTCTACAAATGACAGTAGGCAATATTCATGGCAAAATAAATTTCATATAAAAAATTATGTATTTTTAGATTGACAATAGATGATAATTGTTTTGTAAACTTTTTTTGCTACAGAAAAGACAGTTTGAGAATATTTCATGAGAAACAATTATTTTTAATTCAGATCTACATTTTTTTTTCACCCATTGCAACATTTTAAACAAAAATTTATGCAAATTTCAAAACATATGTATATTGCTTTAATTTATTCAGCCCTCGTAAGTGGTCAATTCATATTTTTCACACAGTTTCTTAATACTATCTTGATTTAAAAAAAGAAAAGAAAACTGAAATTACAAACTTGGTTGCATGACAAAAATATGACTCATCCTCTTTGAAAGCTAATTTTTCAGAGCTATATGCTATAACATCAAAAAAACTGTCTGTTCACCATTTTATATACAAATTATTCTATTGTACTTCATTCTCATTTTAAATACAGATTTCTGCTACTTTAGGAAAAAAAAAACATAAATAGCTAAGTCCTGTTTAAAGAGAACTTGCAACAATAGTAAATAGCTGTTATTATATCAGAGATTTTTTTTCTTTTCCAAATCTAGGGAACTTTTGAATGAATACAATATCGTAAATACCATTTGTCAACCCCTTTGCCTTAGAGGGAGTTTTCCTCCCACCCTCAGCATTCCACCTTCAATCGTCTCAATAATGTACGAGATAAAAAGAGTGATGCCCTCAGATCCTACTCTCTGGAGGCAATTTCTACTAGATATCCTAGAGATAACTGGCTTAACATTTATACAGATGGTTCTGCTCAGGAAGATTGCACCACTGGTGCCAGTTTTCATTGTGAGGGGCTTTTTGAGTGTTCTTGTGCAGTGAGTTTGAATAATACGAACTTTGAGGCTGAAATAGAAGCCATTAGACAGGCGTCTCTTCGCCGCGCTGATCTAAAAACTGCTTACAGGCAAGCAGTTTTTCTTGTTGATTCACAGGCTGCGATACTCTCACTCTGATCTCTCCATAATAGTGATTCGGCATGCGTAGGAAAAACCAGAAAAAGATATATGAACTAAACTGTTCTGGAAAGACGGTACTATTCCAATGGATACCCAGCCATTGTGACATTCTCAGTAATGAGAGGGCAGATTCGCTAGCTAAACATGGATGCAGCCTTCCACAGCACCCTATTGACTTATCATGCGACCAGGCTTATTCCCCCATTGTAAGATCAGCGAGAAAATTTATACAAAAAGCCCAAGAGATCGACGCTAAAGGCAAAATCTGGGAGAGCTTACCACATGACCCGATCCCAATGGATCTCCCTAGATTGATCTTTGCGGCCAATTTTAGAATTTTAAACGGACATGACTATCTTCAGAGACATCTTCATTGAATAGGAGTAAAGGAAAATCCTGACTATCCACTGAGTTCTACTGGAGAGATTATGAATTTTAGACACTTGACAGTTTGTGCTACTTTAGCTAACACAAATCTAAATGTTTTACCTCCTGACAACTATTATTCAAAGGCTAGTTTATATTGGGTAGCACGAAGGGAAATGGTCAATACGACCTAGTCCCCGACGTAATTAAAAAATATATATATTAGAGATTCTTCAAACATTTTAAATTTTTTTATGTCAGGAATACAGAAGTATTATAGTAATATGCATTGGCTTTTAAAATACTGAAATCTTTAAGAGTGATTACAGCTTGAGAATAAAAAACTAATTTTATAATTCTTTTGGCATCATATAACTACATGATAAATGTGATTGTAATGCTTTATGACATAAATTAAGTAGCATATATTTTTTTAAATACCAGAATTACATACAAAAATCTAACAGTGAACACGACCTACACAGTTTGAAAATTATGCATGAAAGATAAAGGAGTATAAATGTTACCGGCAAAGTTTGAAATCCGGCATTCTATAGAATATAATGCCTAAAACTAGCTGGCAATGTGTGAAACGATTTATATTTCACACATTTCCTAGGCATTCTATAGAATGCCAAATGACAAACCGGCAAAGTATGAAATAAATCGCCAATTTGATTATATAAGAAATAAAGTTAAGTGCAATTCAAAATTAAATTATTTGCTTCCTCGATGTAATAAGTAGATTCACAATTTATTTTGTTTCCTTTAATAAGAAAGGCATAAACTTTGATATGAAAACTTTCATATTGCTTTACGAATTTTGAATAAAAGATTTCTTAATGGTACTCTTTTATTATTTTTTCTAAATAGCATTTGTATTTTTGAGAAATGCATGCCTTTTAAATAATAGCCTTATTATGAACTTTTTTTCATACTTTGCCTAAATAGCATTTGTCACTCTATAGTATGCCTAGGTATTATATACAATGCCTAGGAAAAGTATATAATAAATCTCATATTTCATACTTTGCCTAAAAACGCCCGGCATTCTATAGAATGCCGGCATTTTACACATTGCCGGTAACAAACACTAATGATGCAAATGAGTTACAACAAAATAGTTTAAGGGGATAACAGCCATTGCTGCTTCAAATCCCATAACTTTTTAATTCAAGACTCAAAATAGTTTAATCTTTTTAACATTCTCATAAGACATGATTTTATAAATAAGCACTGTTTATACAAATACACATGGCTTTAAAAAGCTTTTTTTTTCTTTCTTTTTCTGTACTGCCCTTTAATCAGTTTCTGCAGAATTTCGAATTGAAAAATTGTACGAATGAAGATGGAAGAAAGTTGATCTATTGGTTCGAGAAAAGGAAACTATTTCCCCTCACAATTTAGCTTTAAGTAGCATAATCTGGTGCCATATTAAAATCCAATACAAAATCAAAGCAAAATGTATTTAAAAAAATATTATTTACAGTCAAATTCATCATTAAATGAAACCATTCATCATTAAAAAAGAATATAAGCGAAAAGAGCGTGGACATTTATTTTCTTCTAAATAATCAATGAACTAACGTAAATTATAATAAAAGCTTTGAGAAATTTTTAATGAAAAGAAATCAAATTAACACTGGAAGTTATACAAATAAATTTTAATTTTATGATTTGGTTTTAGTTTAAATGGCTAGAAGAGAAAAATAATGCTTTTTTTTTTTACTTTGTATTCTTCTTCTGAAGGGTTGTCAGTGGAGCGATTATGGTAGGTTCAACATTCCCTATTTCTTCAAACACTTTTTTCATACGAGTACCACTCTCATCTATTCCTTCCATTTTCACACCAGCAGCAGGTACATCTGAATAACTAGTTCTGAAAAAGTATTCATTGGAATTAAAATTTTCAATGATTAAAAATATAAAATTAGCAAAAAAGAAAAAAATTCTTAAAACAAAGAACTGGATAATTTTAGATTCAAACCAAATAACCAGAAGTTCATTCAAAACCGTAAATGGGTGGAGGGTTTTTTAAACTGTCAGTCGCGACATGAGGCAGGGGTGTGGGGAACCAATACTATGGGGCCCCAAAATTTTGACAATGTCTTCTTATACCAAAGTTTCCAATATTTGCAGACAAAACTAGTGAAAGAAAAGTCATCTTGACATAAAATATGTCATGAAAATTTGCTGAACACTGAATTTCTTGGCACTTAACACTGGTTCCATTATCTTCTCTATTTTATTATTAATTTGAAAATTCTGAGACAAAATTATTCTGACTAAAAAAGAGCCACAAAATATTTTCCTGCCTGAAAAAGAGTCAAAGGTAGAAAAGTTTTAAGAAACTTTATTGTGATATTACAGTTGTTGTAAACATAATCATAGATTTTAATCATTTTTATTCAGATGCATAACATTGAGTATATACGAATAAAAGCACAATTATTTACAAGAAAACAGAATATTTACATTCAAAGGCATAGCAAAATGGTTCGTAGTCGGAATTCCTTTCTTAAACATTAAACTAAACAGAAAACTAGTTGCCATTATCTTAACTAATTTACTAAACGATAAAACATGATCAAATAAACAAAAATAGGAAGTGGATAATATAATGGCAGTGGCAACAATAGTTCTCTCACACCTTATGAACTCTTAATGAAACATGAATATGATTCTTTATCTTTTAAATAAGCTTTTACATCTTTAACTGATAAAATAACATTTTCAATCAATACAAGCACAAGTGTATATAAAAGATTTTTTTTTTAATTTATGAGTTAGATTTATCAATTAAAATGACATAAGCATCTTGGCAAATCTGGTAAAATTAAAAATATGTTTGACTATGTATTTAGTTTGCCAAAACTCCTTAATAAAATCATTTATTTATTTACTAGACTAGCAAAGTAAACCAGTTTTTTTAAATCTTTGGTGTCCTTTTAATACACATTTACACTTTAAAAATTAATAAGCAATAACAGGATTGCTATTTGTTAACAAAAATTATACTGAACATCAGAAAATGCTATACAGAACTTTAGAGTTTTTAACATAAAAAGAGCACGAATGAATAATTTAAAAATTTCACAAAAATAAAAAAAAACATCTGAGAGAAAAATAAATGCCCCCTTTATTAAGCAAAAAATATCAAGGTCCTATAAATCTAACTTTCATATTATTTTACAGAATCCATTATCTCCTCTTTTGACTGGGATTTTAGTGAAAGCAAAAGAAAATCCTTTCTCTCCCTTTTCAAGTCACTTTTAGACTACCTGTGGGGTAAATTAATCTTGTCTTCTATCATTAGCAATAAACCTAATATGCATGCTATAATACAATAAGAAAAGGAAGTTAGTATAGTAAAACTGCTCTAAGTGGCCACACCTGCATAGCTTTGAACCTTCTCAATGGTCACTTTTGTTTGGCATGGAAATTTTGGTCCACAGATATAATGTTAAAATAATTCCTAGAACAGCCACTCAAACCCCTGCGAGTGGCCAGTTTGATATCAATGAAATCCATTCATTTTGCCTTCCTGATCTTAGAGTAACTTTTACTAAAAGAAAGGAAAGAGAAGAAAAGGGAGCAACAAGTTTATATACTCAAAAAACATCAGAACACTGGGAATCAAATCGAAATTAATTATCCCTTCCCATGTGGAGAGAAAAGTGAACATAGCTCTCTAATGGGGTGGGAGATCCTAATAACCATGGTTACCACACACAGAGCAGAAAGGCAGTTTCGCCAGGATCAAAGCCATTTGACCTCTGAACGATGTCCACATGTTTTCCTGATTATGAACCAATGTATAGAAATGTTGCATCTATATGATAATGGAAAATCAGTATACTGATTTTTAATATGAAAGTTAACCAATTTTAAATTATGAGAGAATGAAAAGACACAAAATATTTAAATCATTAATTAACAGCACAACAGACTTGGGGGAAAACTGAAGATATTATTGCCCATTCCTCTGCAACTACTGACAAATTGATAAAGTACTTACTTTTCCAATTAAATTTTTTTTAAATTATTCACCTAAAATTAAAAGATTCAAGCAAACACAAGGTGCTTTTTTCAAATTTAGAAATCTTTGACTGAAGGAGTTTATTTTTTAGATAAATCTTAAAATTCACTAAGTCAGAAATAATGAATTATGGCTTATTTTAATAAGTATTTTGTTTCTCAAAAAGGAAAACCCTTCAAAGCAGCCAGCCCCTCTGGGGTGATTAGAGACTCACCAATTTAGTGCCATGAGGGAAGTTGAATCCTAATGGGTAAGTAGTACAATAAGTGTATCAGCCAATACTCAGAGGCAAAAAATCTAATGGTAAAATCATCTGTACTGCCTAGAGGCAAAATGTTAAAAATAGCTTTTCAAAACTACAGAACAGAACACTATATCTTACCTCCATACCTGTGACCAGTCCAATCACTGAATGGTTTAATGGGTAAGACACAGGAATTCTATCTACGACAAAAAAAAACCCAGATATTTACTTTACATAAAGCGCAGATATTTAAACTATTATTTCGTATTAGTGTTCTTTTTCACTGTTGTTGAATAGGAAGTTTTGGAAGGAGGCTTTAGATGTTGTTTTTTCTTTTTTTTTTGGGGGGGGGGGAAGAGGGCTGGTCATTTGGAGCTTGAGCTCGCTGGAAAGTTGTAGACTAGGGAGGTTGGAACAAATCTCTGTTTTCACTGATGAACTTCATTATCCTGTGAATTTTTTGACTGGAAAAAAGTTATTGGAGGCTCTTTTCATCCATTCTTGTTCACAATTTGGCGCTGGCCTCATCATATGCCAAGACACTGTAAAAAGAAATTATCCTCCCTGGCAGAGAATCGAACCTAGGTCTCCAACGTGACAGGTGATAGAGACTGACCACTATACACTGAGGATTTCAAAACTACAGCAGAAATAAATTTTTGGCTATATAATCTGGATATATGGAAGTCACAAAATTTCTCTTATTTCTTTAAATATGTAGATAAGTAACTGGTCATTTATTTGAAAAAAAAACACAATTTTATTGTTGTTTTTTTCAGACACTAATCAAGCTTATATACAGTCAACTCTTGATTATCCGGCATTCAAGTATCCGGAAAGCTCAACTAACCGGAAAAATTAGAAACTGAGTTTTTACTTTCTCGTATACGAAGTTATACAAAGAGAAATATTGTAATCGTCAAAAGTATTTTGACGGATCTCCACGTTTTAGACCTCCCTGAGTCGGAAAAACACAATTTTGGAATTATGTCTGTATGTCTGTCTGTGAACACGATAACTCGAAAACTATTAGAGCTTCGGGGATGAAATTTGGTATGTGGTCTTTGAACATAATTTGTAGGTTTCTATCAAATTTTGGACAAAATCCGTCAACGGGAAGTCTGTCTATTTGTATGTCCGCGGTCATGTGAAGGCTATAACTCAAAAACTTGAATAGCTAAATGGATAAAATTTGGTACACAGTTTTATCGTTATGAATGCAGGTCCGTATAAAAGTTTGGACCAAATCCGTCAAAAAGAGGCGTTCAAATTGCATATTCAATTTCTTTTAATCCGATTCTCATGCGCATGTGTATTGGTAGCAATCTTTTATTGTTGTAAATTTTATTTACAACAATAAATAATGTTTTCAAGCATCAATTGTTAACAATTTTTTTATTGTTGTAAATCAAACCGATTTCATTATTTCAGCAAATCTTTTATTCACGCGCTTTTGCAATTGTTACGGTTGTGGTAGTATAAATTGTTTTCTTGGGAATTCAATTCCAAAGCAGAATTTTCGCTTTAGTATTCATTGCATTGCCTATTTTATCGCACCTGCTTCAAAGTAATATTTTTTTGAAACGTGGCAACGGATATTTGATTTCAGGTTTGTTTGTTTTACTTTCTCGTATACAAAAAGAAAGTATTGTAATCGTCAAAAAAATTCCAACTCGAGATTTTGACGAATCTCCACTTAGAAAGTATACGAGAAAGTATAGGGGAGACCACTCCCTCTGGTTTTAAAAAATTTTACATCCACACTCCAAAATTTAGCATGCGCTGTTCCATTCACGCAGACAATTTATTTCTGGAATGCAACATCCGCTCCGCACGGAGGGGCGTAGAAGGAAGAAAAAAAAACAACAATAAAGCAATATACAGTACTGTGATGCACACAGGCTTGTTTTTTTTGGGGAGGGGGGGGGGGAGTTCAAAAGCAAAAGTGGGAACCAAAAAAAATAATGGAAAAAAAAGGTCCTTGCCTTTCGTCGAAAAACGAGACCTAAAAATGAAATCGCCAACCGAAAAAAAGTTAAAGGGATAGAATCGGTGAAAAAAAAGCTCATGGGGAAGTTACTCCAGATTGGTAAGTCTCTTTCTTTTTCTTTATTTATTTAATCTCCGAATACCGGCAGATGTTAAATTCGATTACGTAATATCACGTGCAGGAGTGCGAATTGCGCAATAACCCTTTCGATTTTTTCAAAGATAATTAATTTTGATATTCAATCTGGGATTTGTTTATGATCACTTAAAAGAGTTTTATTATTCTTGCTGAGTAGAATATTTTTCAGTTTCATCGGCTATTTTTATATGCTTATATTTTTTCAATCTATATATTTACGGTAAAAATTCGGCTACAGATCATACTTTTTATCATCAATGTTAAATTAAAATCTTCATAATATGTTTTGCAAATATGTTATGGAAGATACAGAAGTATTCTTGAAAATTATATTTAATGCACATTTCAAAATGACAAAAACAAATTATTTGGCCGAAAAAAATCTAAAAAAAAAAAAAAAAAAGGGCTAGGGCAACCCCCCCCCCCATTTTCCCATCACACTCAACTATCCGGACTTTTCAGGTATCCGGAAATCGGCGTTTCCCGAGCATGCCGGTTAGTTAAGCTTTTATTGTACAATATGAATAGTTTTATGAGGTACATCCAAAGTATAATTTAAATTAAGACAGATTAGATAATTGAATTTCTCAGCTAAGAAGGCATAAATCCATTGGAAACACTATAGAAAAATGTACAATTTTTAGTGTTCAGTTACAAAATTTTTAATATATTGAAAATAAAATTTTTCTCTTATTTTTTTCGACACATAAAGGTTAGAATTTAGGAATGGTAAAAAAACTCGAAGCAATGTTATCATAAAGAAAATTGAGAAACAGCATGTATTACAGAACTTATTTATGTAGAAAAAAATTGCTTAGATAATTGCTAAAAAAAGAAAATTTAATAATTATCATAAAAGCTACTAGCAGTTTTAAATGGTAAAAAAGTGAATAAAATTACATTCTAAAATCTAGTATGCCAATCATCAAGAAAATGACTCCACTGAACTGACAATATTCTAATTACAACTTTTGGTATATTTGAAAAGTCATAGATAATAACAGAAAAAAAAAGGAAGGAGCAAGAGTTAGAGGCAAGATGAAATGTAGCATTTAATTCGGGTTAGCAGCTTTGGAGCTCATTGGTCGTCAAGATTTAGTTGGACAAGAATCATCTTTGGATATGTTGCATCAAACCAAATGTCCAAATGAAATTCTATGGTATGGCATATTTGTCAAATCAAGTTAATTATATTAAATTTCAAGTATTATGTCTGAAGAATTAAATAATATCCTTATCCTAGATGCTGTATAACCTATTATCATTCGTAATTAAAATATATTTTCAAAACTGTACAATAACTCTAAATGAAATACTCATAAAATTTTTAACATTGTTTAAAGCTGTATTAGTAAGAAGGGGTTTTGTAAAGAAAATCATACTCACTGATTTGGAGGTTTGAATGAATCATCATATACAGAATGGAAAATTCTGCAGCTAAACGGATACAAAAGCACACCAGCAGAGTCACCTATAAAAGTATTTAATTTTTTCAGTAAGTGAAGAAAAGATTATTCATATTTTTAAGCTTAAATACTTTAAACTTCCTTGAACAATAAAGTGTGCAATTATTATTACAATGACATTAACACAAACTGTGCAGGAAAGACACAACCATCACCATTTATATTTTAAACCCAATATCAATGTTTGGCCTATGGTTGAAAATATCCCTAAATCTGAATAAGGGTGAAATTTCCTATAGAGTTGAATCTAAGCCAAAATAGGTGCAGTAATATATTTTTATTCCAAAATTCATTTAGAAACAGTACTCTTGATCTTCTGTTGTTTACTCTCTTCCAAGCTGGCAAAGAGTAAAAATCATATTTTGCCCTGGGTGTCACTTACCCTCATTATGCCCCTGCAAGTATCACCCAAATCACCAGGTGCAATTCAAAGTTATGAAGTCTATCACCAACAACTGAGCAAATTCTCAAAACAGGGTGAATAAATCAACAAAAATCAGAGAAACATATTCCTGAACAAAACTCTTAACAATATCCCATGAAATATTTTTGGTGTCTATTAATTAAAACGTTTATATTAATTCAGAAATTTCCTAAAATATTTATTTAAATACGAGTAGAGAAAATCCATAAAACCTAAGTTTTTATCTTATTTCCCTTCTGTTAATATTTAAATTTGCAATATACTATCAAATAAATGTGTATATTCATATACAAGGCCATATTTAGATTATAACTAACAAAAATTTGTCTCCACAATATAGACGAAGTAAAATGTAACCATTTCAAAAAAAAAATCAAAGGGGGAGAAATCTAGTTTCAATAAATTTCAACAACTCATATTCCAACAGAACATTCTACAGTTTATCATCCCAGAAGTTACAAATGCACAATACAGATAATACAGTAATATTTTAGAAAAATTCTTAATATACATCAAATTTATTTTAAGAATATTTATACAGATTCAAAAACAGTTTCATGGAATAGATTTTCTAAAAATTATCTTATTGTTTTAAATAAAATCATCATCAATTTAGCATGAAGTGTATTATATATAATGTTTAGAATACCAATTTGGCCAACAGATAATTTTTCAGTACTTTTCTTCCCTTATAAACAATTGGCCATTGCTTAAAATGCATTCAAACTATATCCAAATTATAATCAATTCAACTACTTTTGCCTTAGCAAATGACATGCAAACTAATTTAAATCACATGTATAATTATGTTAGTCTAATCAATATGGTATCCAGTTAATATCTTGAATCAGTTCATTGCAAGACCTTTAAAAATGCATGTTTCTTTAAGAACATTTATAAAGAAGGATTAGAACTGAATATTTTTAATAAATGAAGTCAACTAAGAATAAAACAATTTATGTCACAGATGTAAAATCAAAATTTACTTAATGTTATATCCCTTCTCACATCCCAAGCCCCCCCCCCCCAAAAAAAAAACAATTATCAAAGAATCTCGATTACTAGGCCTCTAACAATCAAGGTCTCTGTTAACCAAGCCAGTACTAGAAAATCAAACTGTGTTTTAATAAAGTCAATGAATTTTTCAGAAAAGGGTGTCAAAGTTGGCAATGGAGATTTTAATGATGCAAAGGCATGTAAAAGATTGTTATCATGAGATGATATTTTAAAACTCAAGAAGATATTTACAGGGGAAAAAATCTAATCTAAACAATTCCATTCTTAAGCTCTTTAATAGTGATGTGAGCAAATTTCATGCATTTTTTCACGAAAAAATTACACTGTAAATGAGTTGTAAAGTTTTATGCTGTTGAGCAGGGGAAATATTCTTTTGAGAAAATTCTTAAATATTCATTGAGAAAATGCAAAGGTAGCAATAAAAATTAATAACATTTGTGAATTCTCTTATCAAAACTTTCAAAAAATGTATGTAAGAAGTTTGGTAACGAATAAAAGAGTTCGCAAAAATGTTAATATGTCATAGAACTTGTGGAATAATTTTTATAATTTCAAATAACAATTTTTGGAAAACCATGTTGAAAGAAAAGAAAAGAAATCATTAAAACTTAGTCTCTATTAGCTAGGTTTTCAATTGTCTAAGTTGACTACAGTCCCAATCAGTTCGGATAATCAATAAAGAATATTTTTTTTAAAAATGACAAGGAAATTAACTTCTTTTTTAAATTTAATTTCCACCTACAACCTATATGAATCATACACACTTTTAATATTTTAATCATCTATAAATAAATCACTATCCTTTTGTTCAAACCTTTTTCTGTTATAATTCCAAATCCTTGTTTAATAGTCTTAGGCGGAACAGTTGGATGCGGTGTTCTTCCCAAAGGAGTTTTCTTGGAAGCACAAATTTTTTCAAACATTTCTTGTTGTAATGTTTCATATTTTGATAGAAGTGGGGGATTAACCAAGCTGGCAACCTACAAAATAAAATCATATTTAAATACACAAGACTTCAACCTAAAAGAATTTTGCATGTTTTATTTTTGCACTTGAAGCAAAATTAAGTTAATTTTAAACTTAACTGATATCTGTTAAAATATCATCCACAATGTATTTATCACATTATATCTTTTATTTCCAATTGCCTTTACATAATTGTATAAAATCAAGGAGTTCTACCCCGGCAACTGATACTTTGTGGAAGTTAGATTTGGAGGCTTCACCAACTTACAATCTTATAATTTCAAAATGAAATAAAATTTTGAAACTCTGACATTATTGCATTAAAATCGACCAAATCATTAAATAGAACAATACCAAATACTTATATGTAAGATTTAAAATACGTTCAGTATATTGCATTTAATAAAACATGACTGACTTCATCTAATTTTTTTAAACACCAAGAGTAGATATTTCATTAGAAGTTTACACCATTTGAAAATTATTAATAAATCATTGCAATATTAAAGAAATGACTCGCAGGGTATGAATAAGGGTGAAGAAGGAATTGTTATACATATTTGTTACTTATATGACACAGACGATAAAATCCACACAAAAAATTTCGAATGCCTATCCCGAGCTATGGTTAATTGTTGTAAAGCATTCCTTTGCCAACAAAGCACACTGACGATCAGGAAAAACACATTGAATTAGCAAAAATTATACAAAACACATTGTCCCTTTTTTTGTCATTGTTTATAAATATATTCTAAAAATATATACTGCACCTTCAAAATATTTTGTTCCTAAAAAAGGAAGAAGGTAACTGAATAAACAGTTTCCTTTTTTAATTATATTTTTTTTTGTATAATTTTTCCCTAATGGTATCCATAGCATAAAGATATTGCACCTAAAGTAAGTTTTTGCAGGCCCTCCCACCACAGGGAAGTTTATAGCAAGCTTAATGTATATTCAATCTATACAACCAAGATTTTTGTATGTTATGAATGTTGAAATAGATCCCAGAAGAAACCAATTAAAATAACTTTTATCATAGTAACAACTAATGTTACTATGACAAAATGAATTTGTTAAAACAAAATGCTATAAGTTCAATTTTCTTGAGTTTTTTAAATCCATTTTTGATTAGCTTTATAAATATAGAACAGATTATGATTACAAAATAATGCAAGGGTGTCACTCCATGACAAAACGCAAGAAATTAAAATGCTAGCACGGGTCAAATTTATAAAGTAAGAGTTTATGCGGGACACAAAAAACTTTTTTTTATATAGAAACATAGGTTCATTTCGAAAACATAGGTAAAGTTAATGTTTTATTCCTGACACTTTTGTGGCATCTCTTCTCTGCTACTCTCTTTCCTAATTCAAGGGATATTTTGTCAGAGGCAATTAATTCTAAAACTGATCCAATATAAATGTCAGTAATTTTAGATCTGATAGAAGACTTTCCTTCATAGGTGAAATTGTTTACACCGATAAGTACTTCCAAACATGGAAATAATTTCATATGCCAATTTTTGAGTGTTTTAATACTGGCTTGCATACATTTATAAAAGCATTGCATATATTTAAAAAATTCATTCCAATTTTGCTGAATTTTGCCTTCAAATTTGTACTGCATGGGATCTCAATTGCTTCCATTTGCATATGGCGAAATACTGATTTTAAATCTATAAAGAAAACCAAAGAAAAACTCTTGGACTTTGTTTCAAATTCAGTTCTATGCCTTAAAATTTTTTCCATGTATTTTTGATATGTTACAGTTTCTCCTAAATGTAATTTCTTCAGGAATATAATTTCATTGTGGGTCATATGTGGCCCACAAGCCACAAGTTTGGACCCTTGTAATAATGTTACTAGTGAGTAGAAACATATAAATTGATGAAACTATGGCTAGGAAAATTCATGATACTGAAATTAAGAATGCCTCAATTTTCTTACAACAGAAAATAGTCCAGACAATAGCATATATTTAAAAATCTAAGCTTCTCATGCAGACTTCCAGAAGTAAAAAAAATAAACTATAGATTAAAACCCGATCTTCATCCAGTATGTGGTAAATGTTAATCTATAAAGACCTCACGATTAATTCAGCAATTCCACTGACACAGTTATCTTTCTGTTAAGGAGGCAGTAGAAGAGATGCAAAATAAGGGGAATTAGACTGCTACCTAACTCAAAATGCATGTCTACTGACTTGATTTCTCCAATTAACATTCTTCAAAATTTAGCCAAACTTAAAATACATAAAGCATCTAATATGGACAAGATCTCGAAATGAATTTACATTCCTGATGAAAATCTTTAATTAAAGATGCCCAATCTATCACCGCTTTCCCCAGTCTTGGAAAAAAAGCAAACATAATTATGTTACCAAAACCAGTGAAAGACCCAAAATTCTATCGGAACTACAGACCTATAATAAATTCTCCAGAAGAGAATTGATCAGTATTGTGAAAATATCTTCTTGAACAGTTTGGAATCAAAGCCCATCATTCAACCACTCATCAGTTGCTATGTGTGGCCAGCATCATCACAAAAGGTTATAAAAAATGCTGTTAAAAATGCTGTTGCTCTAGATTTGAGGTATTTTCCTGGATGTCTGGAAGGCATTTGTTCCGATGTGGCAGGATGGGCTGCTATATAAATCAACCATACATGGCCAGATTTTCCATAGGGCCAACCTAGGCCATGGTGAGGGCACAAATATAAAAGATATTACAATAAAATATTAACAAATTTCTGTATTGATTTGGAAAAATCATACAAAACACTGTTTTTTAAGCATATGGGAAAAGAAGATGTATTTATATTCCATATTTTATTGTTGACTCAAATCGCCACACCTACTTCACATGTTACATCATAAGTCTAGTCTCTGTCTGCCAGAACAGATTCTCAAAACGAATCGGAAGGGGGTTGCCATAATCTCCGCGGCGCCATGGTTGGGTTTACCACAAGCACATACATATTTATTAAATAAACTGGTGGCACATTTGTTTCACCTATCTCTATAGTTGCAGTGAATGCACCAGGGGAGAGGGTGCAGAATTAAGTGCTTTGGCCTAGGGTACAGAAATGTATAAATCTGGCCCTGATATTCAATTTCCCTGAATATATCAAATTTTTTTAAAAATTTCCTAAATAACAGAAAATTTCAAGTTATGTTATGTAGGGAGATTTCAGTAGAAGGCAACAACATCGCTGGCATTCTTCAAGAAAGTGCATTAAGTCCTATCCTTTACTCAGTTGTCACAGAAAATTTCCCTAGTGATCCTAGAAATGGCATCTTCTTATTCACTGATGACTCAGTACTTAAAAGCTCAAGGAACCAACATCAATGATGTCAAAAAGAAACTGTAGCCATTCCTTGATGTACCTGAAGGATGATTAACTAAGTGGCATATTGCTATGAACAGAGAAAACAGAAAAAAATTCCAGCCAGTCATCTTTAAGAAAAGACATTCGAATGTCCCTCTTTCCTCCTTGAAATCTTCAAAGAACCTATTAGGTGGGCAATAGAAATTAAGTACCTAGTCCTCATTACAGATGGTAAACAAACATCCTTCAAAAATGCTGTTTCCAGAACAGGCAGATATTCAAACCTCTCAATGTCTAACAAAGTGCTCATCTTCAAACAAATCCTCAGACCCATCCTAATGTATGTAACCTCAATCTGAGAACTCACTGTTCCAACAAATAAGAAGAAAATTCAAGTTATCCAAAATACAGTATTAAGAACAGTAGCTAACTCTCCTTGGAACATCAAGAATTCTGTCATACATTCAGATCTTAGAAATGAATCACTCAAAGACCATATCAAGAATCTGTCAAGAAATCTTATTAGCACCATAAACATTACCAATAGTTTAATAGCTAGCCAATACTTCTTCATCTTCAATACTAGAAAGCATAGATATCCATACTCCACAACCAAATGATCTTCCCTTCTTAAGCCAACTAAAATCTTCACATAAAACAAATTCAATTAATTTTCTTAAATGATACCTCTGTGCAATAATTCTTCTCAATATAGACTAAAAATCAAGCTGAATAATTAAATTTCAATCCTCATCTCCCTGGATTTTTTTTATTCCTATTATTTATTTATTATATATCCAATTTTTATCCTTTTTTCACTTAAAATAATCAAAGATTAATTTTTTTCTCATTACTAATTCTCTTACTGAATGGAAGTGCACAGTACTGGGGCTCTTAACTATTTATATAGTATTTGGAAAAATTGCTACCTTCTAGCAAAATAAGAAATTAAATTTATCCATTATTTAACACATTTTAAAATTCAAAATTGTTAAGTCTTGAAATTAATAATTCAAAGACATTTATCCAAAAGAAGTAGGATTATTGGTAAAACTTAAGAACAATGTGCGGTTTCTCGCCAAACTGGGAAATTGCGCCAATCATCCAAAAAGTCGCCAAATATCCGCCATCTTGAATGGTGTCAAGATGGCGGCGATTCTACTGACAGCCGTAACAAAAAAATGTAAATAGTAAATAAAATTGGAAATAGCACAGAAAATTGCAAATACTGCATAAAATTGTATGAAATTTAACATGAATTTTCTGACATTCTGGCACAAATTAGAAATTCTGGCAAAGTTTTAGGGTTGCCTACAAAATGAAGAAGGTTACCACATTTGGCGATAAATTAATTTGGCGCGGGAAAAGAATTCAACTTGGCGGACCGCACACTGTTCTTAAGTCGAGCCGGATTATTATTTTTTAAAAAAGGAAATATCTTATCAATCTGTTTAAATATGAAAAAATAAATAACTGATTAAACAAAATTTTAACAATCTTCACATCTTTTTGATAAGACGTATTTTCAATTTCATCTCAAAAGATACTAAAAAGGCAATATGACGTTTAGCTTATTGGACAGGGACTAATATATCTTGACATATTTTTAAGAATAATAAAAATTATGAATGCAACAATTTTGAAAGAAAAAAGTTAGGTCATACTGATAAACAGTTTTTGTAATCACTGTGGAAATGTTTTATCTAAGCAAGCAAATTGCAAACCTTGCTCTTTGATACCAATCGCTTAACTTACAGGTTTGATGACAATGCTCACTTATCTAATCTCTGAACAAATCTTCTAATAAAAATAAGCTTTTCCTCTTTGGTCAAATTTCATACTTTATGCTTCAGAAAAAAAACTATGTAAAAATCACATCTTAAGAAATATACCAAAATTATAATAAATTTTACAAGAATGATGTATAATATACAAAAATTATAACTACCAAATTACTACAAAACAATTTCAAACAAATGATAAGTTGATTCCTGTTTATTTTACAATCACAAAATTTTCAATTAAATATTACCAAGTTAAAAACAATAATATTTAAGAAAAATTATCACCAAAAAGGTTAAACTTATTAATTTTACATAATTTTTTAAAAGTTTATGAATTATCTTAAAATTAAATGCCCATGTTTATTTGAAAAATAAGAATTTTCGAATATTAATGCATTCATGCTCTTAATGCAGGAACCCCAGTGTATTAAATTAAGTGAAAAAATGATTTGTCTCTAAATCATACTGCATACAATAAATTTAAAAATGTATCATTAACAAATGCATAACTCTAATTTAAAACAGCATTTGAAAAAAAGTTGCCTGTCAAAATGTATTAATTTTCATCTTATTAAGCATTATAGAAAATATACTGCTGTTTCTGAATAAGGGAAAACTTATTTAACATTTTAATTTTCTTTATCTTACTTGTTCGACGCAACAAATCTTCACTTTCTAAATAAAGGTTATATTTATGATAAATTGCTCATATTTCGTAAATCAACGCGAAATCTTCATTATAAAATAACAGAAAGCGACTTTAATATTCTACGATGCTATTAATACTATTTTGAATCTCTCACTATGGTGAACAACAAAAGAGGAATTTAATAAAATGTTGAGTCTTCTACAATTGTGAAAAGTCGAATTTCTGAATCTTACTTGAGTTGTAAAGTATTGCTTTCTCATGCCGAGATCAAATGAATAAAAGATTGAAAAATCAGCGATTAAAAATTTTCTTATTAATTCTTAGATTTATTTATCTTTACAGTTTCGCGATCCAACTTTTCTTTTTATCAAATTGTAAACTTCAGAGACGTCACAGTATCATAACTTAATGACATTTAAAACAACCGCTTTTACCAAAAAAAGTTTTTGGATTCGAAATCAAATAAACTGCTATTAGTAATTATGTTTTATTGATAGAAAACGCAAATAAATTATATTGCTTATTTTTTGTACTATTTAAATAAAACGTAAATCATTATGACACATTCGAACGAAAACACAGCTGATTTTTATAGTACAGCAGTAAACTAAGAATATAGTCCCACTACATTTTCTTTCTAAATACTCTTAAAATATTAGTAAGTATATTGTGAATAAGTTAATAAAAAATTAAAATCAAGGATAAATCATCAGACAAGTAATAAACTACTGAAAAAATAGTTTACGAAATAATACAGTTTTATTGTAGTGTTGTCGTAATGGCGGATTTAGAAATTGCAAGTCATGTAATGTGGTAATATTGAGCTGAGGGTGGTTCATGTCTGAACTCTCAGCTTATGATTTTTCTTCAAATGACGTAGAATATTTATGTGAATAATTTCTTTAAAGAGAACGTGAAATTACTTTTTTATGCACTTTGGAACTGTGTTTGTAAATTTTGGTGTATTTATTAATTCTCTGATATTGTAAAACTTCTTGCTAGTCCTGCTGTAAAGGTTAGTAAGTTTTCCTCACCTCCTCTCGAAATTAGGGTTGAGCTTTCAAGTTTATAGTGTCTTGTTTTCTTTTTGATTCCAAAACTCTGAAAAGTATTGCAACTTTAACTAATTCTTTATACTTTCTTTAATAACTATAAATGTAAGTAAATATTGATGCGAGATGCTGTAATCATTTTTGAATGCAAGACTTAATATTAAGCCTAATTTTTAAAATATGCGTCAACAAATTGTTTATATGATGCATCTATTATGAATATTTTATATCTTTATAATGAAAAAGATATCCGATTTCTTTCCTTTGATTCAAAATTGAATACCAGTGCTTGGTAAATTAATTCAATTATGTGGCGTATTAGCGAGTCCAAAATGAGGCGGAAATAGTTATTGCATGATGTGTCAAGGATATAAAAGTATTTCTTTCATTACGAACAAAAGAAAGTCTCAAAATTGTGATTTTTCAATTTAAAAGAAGAAACAGCATATCTGAAACTGTCCTGCGTACTTTATTTTTCTAATCAATGGTCATTCGTTGCATTGTAATGGTCAATCTTTGTCAAGTTTGTTGCACAAAGGAACCGAGATAGTTATTGGACTTTTTCCAGACTTGGTGTTATATTTTTTTCAAGGATTAAATCCTTATAATAATCTTATTTCAGTCTTTAAGTTTTG
Source organism: Araneus ventricosus (assembly GCA_013235015.1). Lineage (NCBI taxonomy): Eukaryota > Metazoa > Arthropoda > Arachnida > Araneae > Araneidae > Araneus > Araneus ventricosus. The sequence goes on from BGPR01000151.1 coordinate 908,159, forward strand.
ATTTTATTTTCGAAATTTTATATTTGAATTGTGATTAATCACTCTGCCGATTCGCTACGTCGTGCTTATTAGAAAGCTGATTTTCAGTGTTTTCGTGATTTTCTTCCCTAGTCCCTACCTATTTTCGTTTGAAAATAATTCATTTTAATTTGATACTTCCCACCCATATTAATTCGGTTGTGTATTCATAGTAAACAAAAGTTATGTCTTTATTTTGAATTGGAAATTTGCAAAATCTTATCAAATTTTTTTTTATAATGCAAAGTTAGTTTAAATAATTTATCACTATTTTTTTAATTCGGCAACTAAAATTTTAAAAGTGATTTATATTGAAATTGTAAACATTAGCAGTGGTAAGTCTCTGCTGGCTATATATGAAGTATTCACTTCTTTAAACAATTTAAGAAAAGTTCTGCAACAACTCCTGTGAATTTGTAAATACCTAGATAGTGCAACTTCATTATTAGATTATAAATATATTTTAGCTGACTAATAGTCTGTTGATTTTTTTTTATTTTCGATAAAATATAGGTTTTCATGCAAAATCAGTATTTATTTTGTTAGCTTGCTAATTCTTAACTATCCGAGGATATAAATAATTTTTTGTTTCTCTTGTGTAATAAACTTATTTCAGTTTGAATGCAAATTTATTTAGCAAGATATAATTAATTTTATGGCATTGTTTTGAAAGTAATAAGTAAATTGAAAAAAATTCAGTATCTGTAACTTTCAGTAAAACGGAGTAGATATAAAATTTATCCTAGAAAAATTATTTAAAATTCCTGATACTTTCCAATAGCTTTGCTAAGTTGTAATTCATTGTGATGTAAATTACAGTTACCTATAATGCAGGTGCTGTTTAGAAATTGATTTAAAGGGGATTTTTTCCTCCTTTTTTAATTTTTACGATCTGAGAAATTCCATAGAATTCAAGAAATCTAAAAGAATTTCTTTCGCTTTCAATGTTTTGTGAAATAATTGTATCTTTTTCATATTTCTTAAATGGATATAATGTTCTAAATTTATGCTGCAAGTAATTTTTCGATCTTGTGTTTCTTGTTCTTTAGTATCAAATGGTGGGTAAATGACCGGTTTAAAAAAGTAGTGTAATTGTTGGCTTTTCTCTTTCTGCATTCATAAATTAATGGTAACTATGATGGATGAAGGCTTTTAAGCCCTGACGTAAATATCTGTCATTATGACTGCTAAACTATAAGTTAAATGGGTATTTGGGATTATTAGGCTATTATGCAGCATTAATATAAATCCAGCAAAATGTAAAATCTAACAGTTTAAATCTTGCTGTAAAGATTTAGAGAAAGTGTAAACAGTTCAAGGTTACTCAATGGGGATAAAAATGTGGACATACTAGTACAATTTTTCGTATTTGTGTTCTGTTTAAAAGTTAACCCCCTTTTGGTATGATTTAATCACAAAAAAATGTGCATGAAACAGCCATTTTTGTTTTAAAAACATGTTTCATTTTATAATTTATACATATTGATAAATAAAAATAGTACTCATGCATATAATTCATATGTATTGATTTGGATTGAAGTGTAATTCATTGTGGAATATAAAAAACAGCAAAAATACTATACAATAATATGACTAATAAAATTTGGCTGTGACTTTTACCTTGTCGTTTAAATGAGAAAAAATGCTTGATAATGATATGTACAAAAGTAGTAGAAAGCATTCAATGTTCTAGTAACTTTAGTTGCTTGACGAGTGTAGCTTGTCATTGTATGTTATGGTATGAAAAACCAATAAGGAGCTAGACTCATCATCTTACCACAAGGAGTTAATAATTCCTGGAAATTTGTTTAAATTTCATCGGCGCCGGTTCAGTATCCTGTAGCTGGAAACTGATTTGTGGAACTTCACCGAGAATGCGAAAAGTTTTTAGCTTATTTTGAATTAATTTGTTCCACTTCCAAAAATGACTTCACGTTTTAAAGCTTAAAAAAATTATTACATTTCATGAAGCTGCAAAAAGATGGGTTTTATTAATTTTTTATATCAAATTTCCAGTTTACTTGAAAATCATCTGTATGAATCATTTTTGTCTTGTGGTCCCATAAGATGAGTTGGTTGTCCACGAATTATAAGGCATCCTTTGTTATTGACATTTTCTGTTATTTGGATTCTGCAAGTAAAGTTTTGAAAAAAAAATTTATAGTAAATCCAATGTGCCAACTTCGACACATAGTATCTACAGTGCATATTATCAGTAAGTTGTATTGTTAATTCCGTAGGTCTCCCCTTACTAGTTAGTAAATTTTTTTCAGTAACTATTCTTGATAACTTAACCTAAATCTGCATGGCATATTGTCAGTTTTCTTCTAAAATATTTTGCATTCATGTAATATAATTAAATGCAAAATGTAGCAGCATGAAAGCAAATATTCACTTGTAAAAATACGGGTATAAAACTATGTATTGGATAACTTGGAATATAAAACAGCAGTGTGGAGTTCATTTTGTTAATTTATGAAGAAAATTTCAATGAAATATTTTTGAATTTCAGTTGGAAATATTTCTCCAAATATTTATATCAAAGAGAATTATATTAATCTATATCTTAAAATTTATCAATACAGTAGAACCCAGGGAATCCGAACCAATTAGGGGCTGACCTTTGTTAGGATTATCCGGGAAATTTGGTAAAATACTCTTGATATACGAAATGCAGTAGAGTATTGACTCCGGGTGCTCAGTGAAGGTGTACTGAAAGAACATGCGGAAATTTGCAACGGTACAGTGGAAAACAACTTGAGGGTAAAAAGAAGATATCAGAGTTTGAATACAGCATCTTAATTAGTAGAAACATTCTTAAACACCAATTCGAATACTGCTTTTAAGTTGGGAATAAACATCAGCTTTGTTTCCTATTCATAATTGTTATTTTCTCCAATTTTCACAAAATTAAAAAAAAGTATTTGGATTATCTGAAATTTTAGATTCCCAGGTTTCTGCTGTAGTTACATACTACCATAATAATTTCATGTATTAAAATTTTCGTATTCCTGGTGAAAAAACATTAATGTTTTTTGTGGTTATAGCAGATGATTGTTAAATAACTATCTTGTATAGAGTTTAGGTTGGTTTTGGGGCTCTTTCCTTCCCACCTCCTATTATTTAAAAAAATAAAATTGTGTTATATCTATACAGAAATTTTTATTGATGTCATTATTGTGAATTTCTTTACCTGAAGATTTATTGAAAAGTTTTTCTGTATTTGTTGTAGGAATGGGGGGAACCTACCTTTTTTTTTTTTTTTTTTCCTTGTTTATAACGGGTTATTTCTTAAATCCAATAACCGGGTTGAAAAAACTGGATCGGAAGATAGACTCGATTTTAGGTTCGATTAGACTAAAATTTACCAAGTTATGAAGCTTGAATTACATCATCTTAAGCCAATCACCGACGACCGTTTCTTTGGGGCGTCTGTAGATTGGCAGATAAATATTGGCCAATAGATTGATTTCTTGTGAAAATAATATTAATAAAAAAATTCTACAAACGGTGTTTTTCATTTAAAAAAACGAAAACCGATTATTTTGAGCAGTTATATCCGCCAGGTTAAACTGGAGGCGAAGAACCAAAATCCGGTTATTTTTGCAATAATCGCCATCTGTAATGTATAGCCAGCCTTTTAAAGAAGCTTTTTATAATCAAAGTCGTATTTAAATAATTACTGTTCATCTCTTCATAATATTTGTGGGTTGTTTTGAATGGGCTGTTGTTGGGTAGAACAGTGGTGGAAATTATGTACTCTGTGAATGTGAAATAATGTAAACTTTTCTCTTATTTTGGAAAGGCTGATACTTTTTCTTAAACAGAAGTTGAAAATTCATTATTACATTAACTATATGTTGCAAAAAAAAAAATTGAAAACTTAAGTTTGCTTGAATGATCTACTAGTAAATGTTTACAGTAAAATCCTTTTTTTAAAAAAATCATTCACAGCTGTTACTCTGTGAGCATATTGTAAAGAAAAGTCTTCTATGATCTGACATGCCTGGTTTTTTCATTTGCTTGTAGGTTAGAAAGCTAAGATTTATGCTTTGTTGAGGAATAAATAACTAATGGCTTATTGATTTGAGTAAAATCCTAAGTGTAGACATTGTATACAGTATTTCTTTGAATGAATAATTTACACACACTCTCTTTTTCTACAAACTATTGTGACAATGAAATATTTAAGCATTTACAACCCATTTGTCTTTTTAATGTATTCATCATGCATTTCCTATTTAATAAAATTTAATGAAAATGTGTTAAATAATTACGAGTGGTCCCAAGAATCTGTTGTACCTTTGCTTTCGGTGAAGCAGGTAAAAAGAAAAAGGATAACAAATGGTCTTCTGGATATTTTATGGGTCATACTCAGTGAGGCGTGATGTTATGTTCCGCTTATTGAACTTGCTTCCAAAGATAGCCCTAACTACGTATTTCCCATAACTGTACTTCATTTGTGCTTATTAAGTTTGTTGATCTAGCTTTTGTTTGGAAAGTGCTCTATAATCTGGTTTCTTAAATTTTCATGACATTATTAGAAGAAATTTGGTTTGTCTATAAATTAAGTACAATAAATTTGGCTGTATAATGAGCTTATATTTGCAACTGTCAGAATGAACAAGCATTTAACAAGTATTGTAAATTGAAATGTTGCAGTGTTTGTTATATTATTTTTTAAATCGCCATACATGATCTTGGTTATAAATAAATTTCAAGAAATTTTGAAACATTTTATAAGTTAATTTATCATGCCTTTATTTTTTTTTTTTTTGCCCATTCATTGTCAAATTTTGCAGCTTAATGATCTTGATCTGCTTCTTGATGATCATAAACATAGGAACTGCTTTAATTGTGAGGGATCTATTTTAATTATGCAGAATTAGTGTATACGTGCTTGTCTGAAAATTTATTACAGTTTTAAAATGAAAAGGGAAAAAAGTTAAGTAAATTAAAATTTATATTCTTTGAATTTTTAAAATATATATTGTATATTTTTGTATTTTTATAAAAATGCTAAGAGTTGAATGTCTCCTTGTATAGACCCTGTAATGGCAAGTCGGGGTGGAGCTCAAAGGCCTAATAATTCATCACAAGGCAAAATCTGTCAGTTCAAGCTTGTCTTGCTGGGGGAATCAGCTGTAGGCAAATCTAGCTTAGTGTTAAGATTTGTAAAAGGACAGTTTCATGAGTATCAAGAAAGTACAATTGGTGGTGAGTATTGCATTCCTTATTATTTGAAGTGTATTGTTGAATTGGGAAAATTAAATTAATTTGAATTGAAAAATGATTTGAGTGTTTTTTATTTTATATAAAATTTGGAAATTTTTTTTTGGCATTTGGGAACAAAACTCATGTGATGTAGCATAAAAACATATTTGCCAGTTGGGGCTGCTGGGTTAGTTACTGGTTTCATTATTTAATCTAGCTAAATAGAATTGGGAGCATTTTTCAGTGTAGCACATACAATATTCAGTAATTTTTTTTTCAACAAAAAGGAAATAAAGTTGAAAGTTAGACTTATTAGTTGAATGTATTATCTTAGTTATGTTTATGAATGTGAATTGTAAGAACCAGTGAGTCTAAAAACTAGAGATGTAACAAATATTCGGCCCTTTTGCCGAATACTAAACGGATATTCGTCCGAGTATATTCAGGGTAATAATTTTTTTAATGCGCTTTTAAATGTATTTTATAAAGAATATTGCATAATTACTTATTCAGTACATTTATTAAAAAGCTTCTTACATTTAGCCATTTTAAGTTGCATTTTACATAAGTGTATTTAATATTGTTGTGTATCATTTATCATTCTAAAGCCTGAAATTATGATGCAAGAACAATAATTGTTCAGTATTTTCAAAAAGTCTGTTTTGTTTCACACCTATATATTGCAAGCTGAAAGATATTTTCGCTAAATTTGCGAATCTTGGAATCTCTTCCCTCCCCCTTGCCAATTAAGTGAACATTCTATCCTGGCTATTGGAACTTTTTTATAAAAATAGGAATTTACTTCTAATAACTTAAATTTATTCACTGAATTTTCTTTTGTCATTGTCATGTTCTGCAATGATTTTATTTATTTTTTTCTTTTATTATTTCTGCTTAGCAAGTTCAAAATGAAGAGGGTTTTCACATTTTATTACTTGGATTAAGATATTTAGAATATTACAAAAAATGCATCAAGGTTTTAATATTTTATTTTAAAAAAAAATTAAAGTAGGTATCCGGTTGCCGAATATTCAGTATTCGATCTAAAATTTGGCCTAATATTCGGCATTTGCCCAAATCGCTATTCGTTACATCCCTATTGAAAACCTCGTCTAATTTCTTGTCTTAATGGGGTTTTGCTCGATTGTTTGTAAATTACCCTCTCGTATCCGCTGCAAATTGGCCGAGATTTTTCTCGATATATGTTATTATTTTGCCAAATGTTGAAAAGATCATGTAGGATTATTAAGCTTCGGGTACTTTTACAGCCCTGAATGGAAAGTTCTGTTCCGTTTTTATATGAAATGCTAGTTAGTATTTATGTTGCTTTAGTTGCTGTATGAATATTTTTATCCACTGTAGATTTCAGTAAACCATTAAGAATTTAAATATTTCCTGATATGCGTTTCAAGATTTTTTTGGGGAAAGGCATTTTTGGTACATTTTTAGAAAAAGGTAATATTAGTTAGATTTTTAATGAAATTAAATCAGTTTGTCTACAGTTCCTTTGTGTGTGCAATTCATGCCAGCATTTAAAATTAAACTATTTCTGTGATCCCATCCAGTGCTGCTGTTTAAATTGTCACTTTTTGTCCAACATACCGCTTGGTATTTAGAGATCTCTTTGTTAAGTATGCATGCACAATTCTTACATGAAATCTAACATGCTTCTCTGGGGAAAACGCCAATCGTTTTGATCCTTGAAGTCGCTGTCATTGCAAGTTAATAAAATTACTTTTCTGCTGCTTAATTTGTGATTTTTCTGCCTTTCTTTACTAGCTGCATTCCTGACACAAACTGTATGCTTGGATGATACTACTGTGAAATTTGAAATATGGGACACTGCAGGTCAAGAGAGATATCACAGTTTGGCTCCAATGTATTACAGAGGAGCCCAGGCTGCAATTGTTGTATATGATATTACTAACCAGGTATGTGAACCAATGTTTGATTTTTAATGACTTTTTCTTAAATTAAAAATGCAATACAGCTGCCAAGCTTGAATGTTTTTCAAGTGATAACTCGGCAAATTTGGTATTAAATTTAATACGATTAAGACCTTATAGATAGAAGAAAGTGGTTGGTAGTCATCTTAACAATTAACGAAATAATTGAACTTTGTAGCATGACGTGTTATTTTAAATCTTCTTTTTTTTTTAAATAATATTTTTAGTTTCAACTTTTCTATTAATTTCTATTTTAAATTTCTTGCAAATATTAGATAAGCATGTTTCCCTCTTTGCGCAGTTTATTAAAATGCCATTGAACAGGGTTCGTACGCGTCCTTAAAAGTCCGTACATTTACATTTAGTCCTTACAAATCCTTATTTTTATGCCCCATTTTTAAAAAGTCCTTACTTTTTGCCACCTGAGCTAGAGCAAAATACATGCAGTATTTAGAAAGTGAAAGATCCAAAGAAAAGACTGAAACGAAAAGCTCTAGGAGGAAATAGATTTTTTTAAAACAAAAGAAAATGTTCCAAACCAAATGCACCAAACAAATGGGGGAAGCAAATGATTTAGCTAATGAGGCTGAAATGTCAAAAGGACATAAATTTATTTATTCAATCGCATGAACTAAGAAAAACAATTATTGAAAAGAAATTAAAATACCTTGGGTGTAAAATTGAACGGAAAAAGTTTGAAATTAAGATATTTAATTTGATTACCAGTTTCATGATTTTTTTCCATCAATTTATTAACTCGTATTTTTAAGAATTTTTGTTGTGTTAAATTTGTAATGTATCGTCTATCTATGTTTTATATTATACTTTATCATCTAATAGGTTGAATTTGCAAAAATGAGACATTTTATTTAAAAATGCGTGTGACAATTCGTCAAGTTTATTCAATTTAGAGGTCCTTATTTTTTGGTTTTGTAAGTCCTTAAAAGTCCTTGATTTTCTTTTAAGGAAATGTGTATGAACCCTGTTGAAGTTGGATATTTTTAAATTTTGTTTTTTCTTTTTTTAAAAGTATACATTGAGTGTGCAGTGATAATGTTTATAAGTAATGTTTTTAAATTTTTACACAAGCCCTGCTGGTTCTTTACATAATGTTGAATTTTTTCCTTCATTTCGTTTGCTGCATTCAACCCTGTTCAGAAACAATTTAAAGTGATGGAAATTTACTTAGTAAATCTTTCTTAGAATAAAGTAGAATTAACAATTTATGCAAGCTATGAATCTTGTTTAGTATCACAAGGCAAGACAATTCCATAATTGTTGCTAACAATTTACTATGCAAAAAAAAATCTCGAACGTTTTTTGTCTGTTTTAAACTGCATTGAACCAGCATGCTCAGAGATTGAAAGTGTTTTTATTAAAGAAAAGAATTCCTGTATTGCATTTTACTGTTCAGGTTTCATTTTTAAATGTTAGGAAATTAAACTTTATAGACCTGTATTAAAGCAGTTTTTTATTAACCCTGAAATACTTTGCAATTAGATTACTGTATTATAAACTAAACTATAAAATTCTATTTTTCAAATGACCTGCACTCAACTGTTTCTTTAAATAAAGTAGTTCTTTACTAAAACAAGGTTGTAGCTTTTTCCTGAATTTTCATTGTCGGAAACTCCCTATCGTGAACTATGTTTGTATTTCTGCATATCATGCTAAACTATTTGGAAATATTGAAATAACTTATTTCTTTGTTAACATCCCTTTTACTTGGAGATTAAATTTTTCTATAATTAGTTGCTCGCCATATGAGAATGCCACATTTCATTTGTTTTAGTGTTACAAAAGAGGATAGATAATTTCTTACAGCTAAAAAAAATATCTGCTTTAGCAGTTATGCGGCAAATATTTTCTTATGATTATAATAATAGCAGCAATTTTCTTTCATGGATAAAAGGCGGGACCTGCAAACCAAAAGCCGAAGGTAGATTTCTTTTGCCGGGAGTTATAAAGAAAAAAGCATTTCATCCTCTAAATTTCATTGGGTTTAGAGATGCAAAATTGAAAGAGGGTAGAAGAAAATGCAAATGAGAGCTTTCCAACAAGGTGTTTCATTCATAGTGGGGATGTAACAAATAGTGGTTTAGCCTGATACCGAATATTCAGCAGAATTTCATACTGAATACCTAATTTTTAAAAACACTTCATTTTTTATTATTTGTATATTTAAAAAAATGTTTATACCTTTATGTATATTTGCAATATTTTAAATACCTCAATTCCAAAGAAAAAGAGAAACCTTCTTCAATCTAGGATTGCTTTAAAAAAAATTAGTCATCATTGCAGAGCATGATGATGACAAACACAGAAGAAAACTGAATGGTTAAATTAAATTTATCAAAATAGGAATTTACTTCTAGTAAAGAACTTCCAATAGGCGAGGTAGAGTGTCCACTTAATTGGCGGGGGGAAAAAATCATAGAAATTTCCAAGTTTCACAAATTAAGTGAGAAAATGTCTTTCAGCGCCTGCAAGCATTATCTGGTGACGGTTTATTTTCTGAAGCTGGTAATATGTATAAAACCATATGGAACAGACTTCTATTAGTGATGTGCAATATTGTTAAATACGCTTGTGTACTATGCAACTTAAAACGGGATAAATGATGGATTTTTTTTTTATAATAAATGTAGCAGGATGCAATTCTGAAATATTCTTTATTAAATATATTTAAAACATCTATTAAAAACATTTTATCCTGAATTTATTCTGCGAAATATCTATTTAGCATCTGGCCTGACTAAATATTTGTTACATCCCTAGAATGGTATTATATGTGTATGGAACAGTCTTTCTCCAATAGAATAGTCCCTAGAACAATTTTTCAAATGCTGAAATTATTGTTCTTGCATTGTAATTTCAGGCTTTGCAATGATAAATTATTTTATTAAATACATCTATGCATTATCTAACCTGAAAGTGGATAAATGTTAAGAGAATTTTTTGATAATAAATGAACTGAAATGTAATTCTACAATATTCTTTGTTAAATATGTGTTTAAAAACACATTTTTACACAGCACACAAAACCTGAATATATTCGGCTGAATATCTGCTTAGTATTCAGCCAGGCCAAATAAACGAATTATTTCTGAATATTTGTTACATCCCTTATTCATAGGTTAAAAGGGCAGGGGGAGGGGGGTTGAAAATCATTTTTCAGCTCTTGAATATTCTAGGCAATTGCATGGGTATTTTTTCTGGCAATCCTGATTTAAACTAAACTTTCTAAATCACTTATGTAATCCCCCTTATTGTTATGTGTACTGAAACTTGAAGCTCTTCATCTCTGTTTTGATGGATTTGGTTCTTGGTGTTTTATAACCCTATTACAGAGTTGTATTCTTTATTAAATTTTATTATGGGACATGCCATTTTTAATCCTGCAATGAATAAAATTATATCCAAACCATATTGTAATATTTGGCTTTCAGTCTCCGCCGTCCAGAATCTTTCAGAATTTTATATATTTGCACTCTCTTTTTGGATATTGTTAGCTACAATGTAAATAAAGTTGAATTAATGTAAGGTTATCTCAAATAACTGTTAAGATTTATGAAGTTGAAGACTGTCACTTTTATGAAGAAGTATACTGTAACTTTTAATCTTGAAATATTCAAGAATGTAACCTTTTTACAACTTTATTGAAAATTCTGTTTCACCTTTGGCATTGTTTTGTGGTTCCTTCCCTTCTTTAAATGTAAGAATCTTGGATAATCTTGTATGTGAATTAAAATGTTTGTAGATGTTTCTGTTTATCAAAATCGAATTAAGTCGAGTATCTTCAGTAATTTGTTTCGTGCTGTGCATTTAGCTTATTAAAATTTTTCTATTTAAATACAGTTTAGTTAACTTGGTCAAAAAATATTTTGTGTGCATTTTTATAAATGAGATACAGAATTAGTTTTAAGTATTGGATCTATCTCATAATTGCTGTTCGGGTTATTTCTGTTGAAAAATTTTGATAGGATATATAATTGAAAATTTATAGTCTTAATAATATATTGCATAATTTTATGAATTGGTGTCTTTTATTAACCTTTCAGGTTGTCAGTTATTTTTATCTAATGACTTAGCTCTGAGACATCAGCTTTCAGGTAGATAAATCATGCAATCAAATTTTTGTAATCTGAACGATAATTAACCCATGCATTTTATAGAATGCCTATTTATAAATCTGAATTGGGTGCTTTAGAACTAAATGTTTAAGATTATAAAAGGTTGGTTTGGCCTCATAGAAGGTTAGATGTCACTTTTAAAGAGATTGAAAGCATCAAGATAATTTTGAATCTTAAAAACTTTCAGACATCTTGTATTGAATGTTGGCAATATTTTAAATGTGTAATTTTCATGTTTCCACATTCATACCAATTGTGAAATGTTATTAAATTTATTTGCCTTTGGACTTTATTGCCATTTTCCTTTTAGAACAAAAGGGTTGTCCAACATTCTATTTTGATTCATTTTTACTTTTCAAGTAATCTATCGATATCTGTTATAATTTTCCTTTGAATCTTATCAATTTGGTCTTTGACAGCACTTGATTTCAAAAAAAAAAATTAAAATTTTTGCATTTTAAATATTATGTCTATTTTGATTTTCTGAAATTTTAAAATTTGGGCCTATATTATTTGAAGTCATGTTTTCATTTATTTTAAGTGTAGTTTATTGATAAAAGATATGATGGATTGGTTTTGATCATATTTGAATATTGTATGTGTTTCAATACTAAATATTATATGCAGTTCCAATTTGGTTTGAAAGATAGAAAAGTTGCTACACTTTCATTGTAAATGTGTATTTATGTGTAATAAATCTTGGGATCCTTGTCTAAAATTTTGGAATATTTTTATAAATTATCTTATAGGAAGGAAGTATTTAAAAAAAAAATGCTCCCTTTAGAATTCATCATTTTAAAGGAATTATTGAAGATTTTGTCTCTCGCTGCATGTCAGCTCTTTTTAATCTTATGTTGGCAGTTGCCACGAGGCTTATTTCTCCTATCCATTGTAGCGTTGTATTTAAATTTTGCACTACAGCTTTAAGGTTTTTTAACAGGAGTTTGAAAACCTAAAAGATTCATATCAGAAAGAGTTATTAATTTTCTTTTTTCTCTTAAGGAAAAACTTTGGGGCCGTTCAAAAATATTACATAAGCATGTCTTTGGTAATTTTTGTCCCCCCCCCCTTGTAAGCAAAAGTAAGCAAACCGCAACTGACTTGTTTTAAACACTACAGTTATATGTAGTGTGCAGTTTTAAAAACTCCCAAGACCCCAGAGAGTAGAGCCGTCGGCCACTATGGTTACAAGGTTCAACCACTTCAGAGAGGGGGCATAATTCTGTCGAAGGGAAAACAACATCATTAAGATCGGAAAAGACAGAAGAAAAACAATATTATTATTAAGCAACATCGAAGAAAAAGCAAAATGGAAAGAAAAAATTAGTATAAAAACAATCAAACATTTTTCATTTTCCAAATAATTAAAAAAGGTCATCAAAACAATTATCCACTTAACTTTCATCGGATATTAACAGCTATGAAATTGATTAGTGAAAAAAACATACCAGAGGAGAGACGAAAAAGAAAAAATAAACTACTATTGTTTAAAAAGACTGAGAACCTGAGGGGGGGGGGAGAAAGAAAAAAATGCCAAGTGATTAGTAGACTTAATGTCTACAAAGGATTTGCTGTTTGAGAATATTCGTTATTTTATTTCCAATTTCAAAGAGACCTGACTAAGAGTATTTTTTTATATACAGGAAATATTCAGTGAGTTTCAAGTTTGTTGTACCATGTTTATTTGTGCTTGTTTGGAAACTCGTATTGTCACAATATAACATATTGGTCCCTTTCATTCCAATCTCATCATTGGAAATAGTAGCAAGTTCTCAGAAATAAGCCTCATGCATCAAACATTATGAGCTGTCACCAGCTATTATAAAGAAAAGATACTATTATCCATTGTGTTCAATGGACATTCATCCTATCTATCGTTTGTTTTTCTTGTGTGGTCAAAATGCTTAGCCTCAGAACATCATTGATTTTTTTTTTCGAAGTTTAATTTTATTTTGCCAAATTTATTTATTTTTTTTCCAAATTTTTAATTAAATCATTTTTGCAAGTTAAGAGATTTTTGGAAATAAAGTGATTTTAATGTCTTGCGTAAGCATCACTCATGCCCTCGGTCCCCCCCCCCCCCCTCCATACGTAAGCGCCTAATATTTGAACGGCCTCTTTGTTGTTGAAATGTTTTTAAAAATGACCTGAAGCATCAAAAATAAGTCAATACTTGTTAAAATTAGAGATGTGTTTATATATTTTTTGATGCAAAGGTTTTTGTAACACTTCATTTGGGAATATATTGGTTAGGAATGCAACAAATATTCAGCCAAATAAATTCAAGGTAAAAATTTATTTACGTGTGTTTTGAATGTATTTATTGAAGAATTAGTATTTGGTATATTTATTAGAAAAATCTCCTAACATTTACCTAATTTTAAGTTACATAGTACATTAAGTGTATTGAATAATGTTGTGTATCTATAATTGTAAAGCCTGAAATTATGATGCATGAAGAATAACTGTTCAGCATTTTCAGGGAGAAGTCTGCTCTGTTTGGTTTCATACATATATATCATGAGCTTCCGAAAATAAATGCTTGCTATATACTGTGCTTCTGGAAAAAGATTTTGTAGCTAAATTTGCAAATTTTGGAAATTTTTCAAGGTTTTTTTTAAGTGGACATTCTATCTACTATTAGAATTTTTTTTTATATAAAAATAGGAATTTACTTAACTTTAATTTATCCACTGAATTTTCTTTTATGTTCTACAATGGTGACTCTTTTTATATCTGTTTAGCAAGTCTAAAATGAAGAGGGTTTCTCGAATTTTACAATGGGAATTTAGATATTTAGAATATTACGAAAACTACATCAAGGTGTTAGTATCAGGGTTGTTGATTTTTTTTATTTTTTTTTTCAAAAAAATCGATGTATTTGATTTAAATCGGATTTTTTTTATTTAAATCAAGATTTTTTTTGATTTTAATGATTTTTTTAAAAACTATATATATATATATTTAATATTTGTATATTAGACAATGAGGCCTACAGTCATTAAGCTCTACTTTGTTTTTAAAAAAACAAATTTAAAATAAAATTTCAAACATGTAACAACTATTTAAAAAGTATTCGTGAACTAAATATAAAGAATAATATACTTTTGAAATATAAGACAATTTTATTAAGGAAAAATATAATAAAAATTACATTTCTTGACTATAGATATATTATTGTATGTTAGAATATATAAAATTTTTAGATATAGCTCTTCTGGTCAAGCAAATCTTGCACAAGTGAGAAGCAGGGTCTATTTTCATGAATTGCATCAAAGGACTGAAAAAATCATTATGCCGTTTTTCAAAAGCCAAGAATTATCATCTACCCTTGATTGGTCAATAGACTAAGGATGTCTTGGGAACGTTGCAATCTTGCAAGAACTAAATAGCATACTCTTCTCCTCTCCCCTTTCAAGTATTTGGATTAGGGTTTATTTCACCTTGACCTTGAGAATAAACTACTTCTTACTAAGCATAAAAAATTAAAGAAACCAGTAACTAGGTGACAAGTCACTGAAATTTTCTGAAATAACTTTTTCTAACCTGGACTCAAAAGTGTGTTTTTTAAATATAATTTACACATCAACCATTCTATGCGCTTGTTATTTATAATAAAGTTTCATATTTATTTAAGCAAGAATTTTAAGAAATCCAAATGGAAAAGAAACATAAAAGTGACAATTTTTCAAAAATTTCCCAAAATTCAGTAAATTACGTTAGACATAAGAAACAAACTTCATTAGAACAGAAATCGTTTTGCCTTTCCGATGGTGTATCAATTTTTCTTGTACAATTATCCATAAACATGCTATTGAGAAATTAGAGCAAAAATCACCCAAAACAACACAAAACATTAATTAAAAATTTTTCTACATTAAATTTTTAAGACTTCGAGGTGCATTGAGTCACCATCAGCTGTGTGCCAAATTTCATGACTATAAGTGTGATAGATTTGTCTGGACATCGCGCACACAAACATTGCCTCTTATAATTATAGATCATAGTTTAAATTGTACTATGTGGATGTTTGTATTTCTTTTGAAACATTTGTATGCATTATTTAATTATCTTACATTTGAACATTATTGCAATATAAAAACTTTGTTTTCCCCAACACTATTTAGTTTTCTCCAATATTAAAATGAAACTCAATGCATTTTACTATGTTCTTTCTTTGTGAACATGATCCTTTCACAATATTTATTTTATAGAAAAAGAGCATCTCATACTTTGCATTTTATTGTGTTGCTCATTAGAGTTTTATTTTAAATCTTATTTGCTTGTGTTCTCAAAAATAAAGATATGGAAAGTACTCTAGTTACATCAATTCAATGAAATATTTTTTTACGATTTATATATTCTTTCTTTAAATATACATTTAAAAATATTTTAAAATCACTATTTAAAGATACATGAACAATTTTATTTCATTAAAGCAGATTAACTTGATATTTAAAATAAAGTGATTTAAATCAGTGATTTTTTTTAAAAAAATCAGTTGATTTAAATCAGTGATTTTAATCAACTGATTTAAATCGCCGCAACCCTGGTTAGTATTTTTTTAAATGTGGAACTAATAAAACAATTTTTTTCATTTAAAATTGGAGCAGTATTTTATTTAAAATTAAAAGTAAAATGTCTTTAAAAAGTAGGCATTCAGTCCAAAATTTCCCAAATATTCGGCCAAATCACTATTCATTACGTCCCTAATATTGGTATAGATATTTTTCCATCAACTGTACCTCTGCATAACTTAACTCATCAAGAATTTGAAGTAAATTTAGAAATTATAACTACAGTTGGAAAAAAAATGGCTCTAGTGATGTATTTGACAAATAAGTTGTTAGAAACCTTTGGAGAGGGGCATTTGTAACATTGAAATAATTTTGGCTGTTAACTTTTATATTCATGATTTAAAAAAAAAAAAAAAAAATGTCTTTTGTGGAACTGTTGCTGATCATATTTTCTAATGTATAATTTCTTTTCTAGGATACATTTAGCAGGGCTAAAACTTGGGTCAAAGAACTTCAGCGCCAAGCAAGTCCAAATATTGTAATCGCATTAGCTGGAAATAAAGCAGATTTAGCAGCTAAAAGAGCTGTTGAGCATGAGGCAAGTCCTTCCCTCCCTTTCACTTGGCATAATTGTTTCATAAATTCTCTTTTTGAACTTGAATGATAGGAGTTATGGGATTTGAAGCAACAAAGGCTGTAATCCCCATTCTCTTTTTGAATGAATATTTATGACTTTATTTTGAATTTTAGGAAGCCCAAGCTTATGCTGATGAAAATGGACTTCTCTTTATGGAAACATCTGCTAAGACAGCTATGAATGTTAATGACATTTTCCTTGCTATTGGTAAAAAAAATATTCATTATTCAATTTTTTCTATATTTATCAAGTGCTCTTGTGTTCAGTACTTGCATAAAATGTGAGAAACGACTTTTCAATCAAGTCTGTTATTCATATGTGTTCTTTTCCCAGCAATTTCAGTTTTTGAACACCACACTACTATTTTCTATGCTATATTTCAAAGTTTAAACTGCATATACATAGTTTTATAAAATGCTATGAAAAATACTGTAAATATTACCTCTGCGGACTTTTTGTGACCAATATCGGAAACAGCCTTTTTGTAATTCGATAAAGTTTATATTATGCTGGGCTGTCATTGTTAGAAGTTTCTTTTGATGGTAGGTGGCTGAGTGAGAAGTGGCTATTGTAGTTTAATAAAATTTTAATTTCAGCCTCGTCCTGTTAGTTTCGCAGTGTGATTGACCTGATGAAATACAGAAAAATAAACAATTGGGTTACTTAATGCTGGAGATGTTAATAAAGTTCATATATGGTACATTAAGAATTGGCATTTAAGCTACTGAATTATCAGGCAGCATGAAATGAAAAGAAGTGGTATTTTAATTTTGCTACTAGCATATCAGAGCGAATAAAATTATTTAATATGAAGTAATTTTTTAGGTGCACTGCTATTAAAAATGGAGCTTTTCAGTATTAAAATTTTTTAAGATCGTTTTAATTGTTCATTTGTGGTTTCTTATTTGAGAATTATTTAATAAGGTGGAATTGCTCTGTGTAATGTTTTTGATTGAGTGTAATGCTAATTATGTGGTTCAGTAATTTTTAGAGTAATTATGTTTCTTCCACTTAATTAAAAGCATAATCTGTGCCATGAGTTTATTTTTATTGCATACATATAAAGAGTCGGACTTGTATGGTGCCATCCTGTTTTAAAGAGCCCTTTTTTGATGCTTCAATTGTCAAAATGAAAAGGGGGAAAATGAATCTGCAATTCTGTTTGGAACAGAATTGTCAAGTTAGTTATTTAGTACTCCTTTTATCCCATAATAGTAGCAGTTGAATTTAATTTGTCTTATAATAAAAGTAGCTAAAGAAATAAATACAGAATGCAGCATTTATTATCAAAAAATTAGATTAAATTAAACAATAAATGAAAAATATTGCTCCTAATTTTTATTTTGAGTATTCAGATAGTTTCTGGATTTTTCAATACTTTTTTTCATCAATGTGAATATAATCCTTAAAGTCCATAAACTTTCTGTCAAGAAGTACTTTTGATAGACAAAATTCTATGCGATCTTTCTTATTCTTTTCTGTAAGAAATGGTTTAATGGTGCGTAACTCATTTTATGGATTTTCCAAAATTCGGAATGTAGATTTGGGAACTTCAGTAGCTTGAGCTGTTAATCTTAGGTGCCGCTTCTGCT
This sequence comes from Araneus ventricosus, assembly GCA_013235015.1. Classification (NCBI taxonomy): domain Eukaryota; kingdom Metazoa; phylum Arthropoda; class Arachnida; order Araneae; family Araneidae; genus Araneus; species Araneus ventricosus. The sequence continues at coordinate 926,216 of BGPR01000151.1, forward strand.
AAGAGGAATATGTCTTAAGTTTTTCTCCATAATCTTTGCATTTATGTCCACAGTTATGTTTTTCAAAGAATCAGCATCGGCATAAGATTCACCTTGACAATTATTATCAGAAGCACTTTTCCAAATTCTTGATATGGTCATTCTGTTGCAAGTTGATGCTTTTGATGCATCAAGAACTGGATAATCGCAACTCAATATTTGTTTGAAAACTTTTTTCATCTTTTACAATGGCTCAATATTCAACTGAAATAAAACAATTGATTTCAATCAGTGGATGAATTTAAAAATATATATATTTCGTAATAATTAAGTTAACCTAAAAATTGAAAGATGTGTCAAAACAAATGTCATAAAATATTGATTTTGATTAAAGGCTTTGCAATTTTGCGCTATAACATAACTGACATCTGCATTTGTTGATAATTCCCGTTTAATTATTCACCTACTATTATTATGGGACAGTAATAGATAAAAAGAAATTGTCTGGAATGCAATTCCTTCTTCATATTAAATCACGTCTGTGAGTATTTCTAGGCTTGATGCTAGAAATACTAGATTTATTGTTCTTTCTTTGTAAATTCTGTTTTCAACCTAGTACTCTGTGTATGCTATAAATTATTATTTATTAAAGGAGATAAGTGTTGAAGTAAAATTTGTTTAAATATTTGGAACTTAAATATTGGTATTCGCTGAATTTCTAAATTAAAATAAGCTGTCTAGTGGCTGAATTTTGATTTCCTGATACGGAATTGTACACTGAAGACTTTTTGTGCTTTTAAAGTTCCATAGAGCTATTTATGATAATGTGAAATTGCTTCAGAAAGATTAAACATTTTCTTGTTCTTTCCAGCTAAAAAATTACCCAAAAGTGACCAAACTGCTGGTAACGGTGGTGCAAGCGATGGCAGGAGAGGCGTTGACCTGAGTGAGAACCAACAGCAATCTGGCGGTGGTTGCTGCAAATCGTAGGCTGGTCTGAATCTATGCAGCAAACCGAATACCATTCTCCTCATTTTGAAAAATTCAAAAGTAATGTACATTTGGACAATTTGTATATATATATAACACTTATCTGAAGTTTTTTGGCCATTGACAAAATGTTCTAAAGAAATACTGAGACTGATTCTTTCATAGCATCTTGTGTGTTGCCATGTTCTTATTCTAGAAAATAGCAAAAGAACAATACACAGAACATGCCCACACACTCTTATGTATGTGAATATATGAAAGCCTGTAATCTCAGTTTGTTGGCATGAATGATTTTTTGTTTTATTTTTTTTTTTTGAAATCATCATTTAATAACCACATACACATGTTCTATTATCGTGTTGTGGAAATTTTTATGGATATTTATGTTCTTATAGGCATACTTTATTTGAGTAGTTATATTTTTCTAATTTTTTTTCTATATCTGTTCAAGTCAAATTTTGGGTTTTGTTTCTGAAACAATATAAAAGCATTTTCTTAGAAGAAAAAAAATGGCAGCATGTCAAGTAAAACAAATTTATTATCTCAATCATTATGTTTGTAATTTTGTCTGATTTACTAAAAGGCAGAATTTTTTTAATCTCTACAATTATGAAAGCTTTTAGATTACTTGATGTTCATGTTAATATTTATTACGCAATATATTTGTTTGAACCTGAAATAAATGAATGAAAAATATCAGTTATTAGTTTTGTATTTTGTTCCTCAGTGATTGTTTGCTATGTTTACCTAATGAACTGTGTTAAGTTTGCTATGTTTGTAAAAAAATGTCTGTATTATAATGCTGAAATTACATTTGGCTGGTTCAAATATGCAAGTTATTAAAAATATAAATTTCTAAATAAAGCAACATGTTTTTAGTATAATTCATGCCATGTATGGTCACGTTCATGTATTAATAAATGATGCTAAACTTTTGTTTTTCATACATTCCATAGATAATTCATAAAAAAAAAGGGCTACAAAAATGTATTTTGCATTTGATGCATCTAATGCAGTTCATGATGTAACAACTTGGTAAGACTCATTAAAAAATTCTTAAAGGCATTTCTCCTACTGTTTTTTCTCTAACAATTTTAATATTAATAAAATAACACAATACATTTTCACTTAAAAGGTATTTCTCAACTTTTGCGTATTTCTAAATGTAATCAACTAAAATTTAAAAGTAAACAAAATTTAAATATTTTTACTTGATTACTTATTTTAATGAAATTATGCTATCAAATTTTAAATTTGAATTTAGATCTTTATCTGGAGTGGACCAATTTGAAACTTCAGATGACCTTTTAATTGCTTTTTAAAATGCATTTATATGTGCTAGTTGAGCAATACAAAGCAAATAGTGATTTGAAATTATTTCACTCAAATTTGTATAGTAAAAAACCATTTTTTATGAAATGATGTCCTTGTTGAATTAAATTAGTTACTTTGATTTATGAAATAAATGTGTTGGGATTTACTTGTGTATTATGTTATGTATAAAAGAATTAAAAGTATAGAATATTTACTTTGAAGTAAATTTATTTTTCTTTACATTCAGAGCATTGAAAATTTTCTAAAGCATTTGAGGTATTGGTGAAAAACTTCACAGAGAAGAATTTGGCCTGATAAAATCAACTGCAGTAATTTTGACGACCCTGAAAATTTTCACTTTGCAGTCAAATTTTAATGTATATTTGAAATTGGTTCTTTTAGGAAATATTCGTTATTTAAGAATTGGATTAGGAAATTACTTTTTTTTTTGTTTTCGGTGATTCTTTTACAACCAGTCATTATTTTTTCTGAAAAATTGCAGAAAAACTTTTATGGTGAAAAATACTAGCTAGGATGAAATGTTTAGGATCATACTAAAAGATTGAGAACTTTTAGCATTTTATTTGCCTTAATTTTTTTCACGCCCATGTTACTTTTCAATAAGAAATTTTTTTGTGTACAAATATATTTTTTTTTCCTATAATTTTAAACTTTTAAAAAGAAATTCGTTTAGTAGAGCTTTTTAAACTGCACCTTTTTGTTATGTTAATTCATAGGTAGTGAAAATTTTCAAAGGGTCTTTTTCTTCCAACTCCTTCATTTGTAAATAAAAGTTAAGAAAATCAAACAAAAATGTAATTAAAATTTGAAAAACATCTTTTTTAGATTTCCTCTTATTCTTCATTTTTTAATTTGGGGGAGGGTTAAAATGCTCTGAAGTTTGGAACTAAAGTATAGAAAGCTAGACAGAGTGAAATGGTGGAAAAATAGCTGCATACCGTAGTTGTTTTTAATAGTTTGCAAAAACCATTTAAATGAAACTAATGAAGTAAAACAAAAGTAGAATTCTTTTGTATGGGGCATATAATGTGACTGATGGATCCATCAATGTGGGAAGAAACGCATTCAAACCAACATTCACTGGCAGATGGATGTTTTTGACAGTAGAAGGTCAAGAGCCATAACGGATAACGCCAAATTCTCATAATCAGCACAAATTGTTAATTGAGCATCTTTCAGGATTATTAGCAGTGCAGCCTTTTAGATTTTGATACCCCAGGCACAAACACGGGGTTTCCCCCCCCCCCCAGCAGTGTCACAAATGGACAATATGGAGCTCCCGACAAATGTTTAGAATAGGGTCCATTTTTTCTATCCTAGAAGATAGGCATATTGATACTATTACTCTATTTAATTGTAACACCTTGTGTTAAGAACACAGGAATTTTACCATTTCTGCCACCTTAAGTTATGTCACTGGCTCCCAGTAAATCTTTAATTTTCCATACAAGAAAGTAGGGTCAGGTGGGGTAAAATGGGTCACTTTTTAGCTATTTTCACATTCAAAGTTAAATAAGCAATAAAATCATAAAATTTTCCTGTTTTTCAATTGCATCTTGACATTACATTCCTTCAAGACATTTTTATGTAATTTTAAAATTTTTTTTTAATTATAAATTAAATTTAGCTTGAATAGTTTTGATTCATTTTACCCCATCTTGGGGTAAAATGGGTCATAAATTCAAAGTGATGCTTAAAGAATATATTTATTAGGAAATACATTAAAATAAAAAGGTGGTCTGTTACATATTCTGCTAAACAATACAATATTCAAATTTTAAAGTGTTATATTTCATGGTTATTGCAAAATGGCTCTTCTAAAACTTTTACATCAGTCTTTTCTACACTATCAATGTCCTCTTTTTCAGGAAAAACATAAAAATCCCCTATTCTTGATTTGTTTACATACTTCCCATGTATATCAGTACCATCAGTATGTATGATTTGACCAACAAATCTTTTCATAGACTTTTTCCTTTGTATTCAATAACTACCCATTTTCCAGGAAAAAATTCACATATATTCTTGACCATCTTGCAATCGGATCAATTTGTTGTGGAATGAGATCTTTTCCTGTTCATGTTTTAACTGTGGCAATTCAAAGTTCATATTTTTCTTTTTTAGTCGTTCTATTTCTTCATGAAGAAGTTCAATTACATCAGGTTCTATCATTACTTCTCCAGCTCTGTGTTGTACTCTTTTTCTTTTCTTTTTAGAATTAATAATAGCAGCTTGAGTGGCACTTGATTGTACAGGTGATAGTTGTTAAAATAACATTGTTTAAATTTAATACTGTTTATATGTAACGATTTAAAATTAAATTTATAACTTAAATTTAACAAAATTTACTGCAGTAGACCTATACAAAAAAGAAAAAATCAGCTAAACCTAACTGTGACCCATTTTACCCCATCTAAAACAGATTGAAATTTTAAAAAAAGGAAATATTTAATATTTTTCTTATTTGATTGGCTTCTTTTATGAGAAAATACTTCAAATTTGTACTGTTATTTATTAAAATATAGGGATTTTCAAAAGTTAGTAAACCATGTGTTTTGCACACCACCATCCACAGCTTGTAAACAATTCTTCTGTTGGCATATTCATGAAACTAACTTTTTTGAAAATGAAAAATGTTTGCCAACTATATTGATAAATAATATTACAAGTATTAGTTTTAAAAAAATCAATTTCAATTTTATTTACATTGAGTTATTTATAAAATGACCCATTTTGCCCCACCTGGCCCTAACTTATTCTCATCTAGATATGAATACTTCTAATACATTAATGTTGAAGGCAAATGTTTCTGGTATACTTGTAAGGTGGCTTGGTACAGTTTTCTAGATATATTGAGGCCTAGTTGACCAACCTTAACCCATTAATGCTGAAGTCTCATTTTTTCAATAGTAATTTGTATATTAATATTGCATGTTGTGAAGTCGTCTGAAAAATTACTAAAAAATGGTTGTGACACCCTCTTAAGTCTAGTGTTTCTATTTAGGCATAGTCCTATAAATATAAAACCATTAAAATCTAAAACTACGCGAGATTTTAAGAAAAACATTCCTACAATTGTATTACTGATATATTTATTAAATGCAAGTAAATTTATCTATAAATAATTGAATAAACTTGTCCTGTTCTTGACATTGCGAAACACTACTTTGAATCTGACATCAAAAATAAAAAGGCTACATTATTCAACCAAGCACTTAATATGTGCTGTCATTGATTGAATGTAGAAGAAGCAAATTCTTAATATTTTTCTGTAAAATTTATGTTGAAAAAATAATTCCTGCGAATTTGATGCAGTTTTTGGAATGTTCCTAAAAAGGAATATTGGACATTAATGTTGTGCAAGCTACTAATTAATAGAACATTCGTTTATCATGAGACAACTTAAGAATAATGAATGTTCATAACTAGACATCTAAATGAAAGGTAATGCATTCTGGTAGCAACTTTTGTATTATGCAATGAATGCTTAAAAACATCTTGGAGAAACCTGGACAATTTCTGTGTATTATTGAAAACTATAAAATCGCATTTTAATGTTTAGTGTAATACAAAACTAGCCTACATATGATAGGAATGACTTCTATAGATTTAAAATTATGTATATCATCTTAAAAATGCTTAGTTAAAAAATGGACCTGAAGTTAGTCGACTTAAGAGAATTGAAAGATGGTGACAAGTCTTGGAACAAATACGTCATTCGCTTGGACCGTAATTGTTAAGACATGTTTTTACATAAAAAATGCTATTCCTAAAGTTGTTCTTGCAATTGTAATTTTATTTATAACATAATTGCAGAATCTGAAGGAAATGTATTATGAAAAGATATTCTAAAATCAAATTTAATGTTTGATCTCGTAGCATTGTTCAAACCAACAAAATATATTGGTTTTTTTTAAAAGTTATAGCACTTTTATATGTCCTCAATAAATCATTTCAAAAAATGAGCCATTCAGAAGCTAATGAGGTTAAGTCCAGAAAAAAAAATTGAGAAAAGTCATGTTTTTTAATACAATTTTTAAAATTTTTGATTTATTAATTTGATCGAAAAGAATATAAAGTCTACTAATGAAACAAGTAACTCCTTTAATAACTAAAAAGAATGTTATTCATTCCATTAGAATTTACGAAAATCAGAAAATATCAAAAAATGGACTTAACCTCATAGGCTTCTGAGCTACTCGAATACATGCCAATTATTTTACTACAGCTTAAAAGCTCATTGAGCAACTATTTTTATCTATTGGTCGAAATGTGGATAAAATGTTAAACAGTGAACAATTAAGAACTTCAAGCATTTTGCCAATTATGTTTTTGCTTGCAAGTGTCAAAAATTCAGTAAGCTGTTAATGGGATAAAATTTCTGTAGCCATAAAACAATGTCTAAATATCCTTTAAAGAGTGTAAAATAAAATTTTTGGCTTTGTCATTCTTGTGACAAATTTAATATTACAAAGTATCAACTATGCAGAATCAAGTGTGTATATACAGACTTAAAAATATAAGTGAATACCTCTTTCTTATTATAATCCTCTCATTTCAATTCTAAAAGCAGGTTTCAAAGTTCTAGTTCCATATAATCCTAATATACATGAAAGACGTGGGTATGAATGTATGTTCCACAGCTCCTAAACCACAAGACGGAATACTGGAATTATTCCACAAACTTTTTTGTACCGTCTTAAAATTCCAAATTTTACCTTTTCAATGATACCAATTTCATTTGTTATATTTTTTTAAAATTTAATAAATAATTGAATAGATGCAGATTTTTTTTTTTTAAATAAGGAAGTGTATAGATATTCTATATAGGGCAGTGGTGAGACTTGGAACCACTCTACCTTTTCTTTGATATTTCTGTTTATCTTTGTAGATATTTTATGGCAATATTTTTGTATTGGTTTAAAAAAAATTAAAGTTAATTAGATTAAAGAATATACAAGTTAATATAGTCACTTGAATCATTGTATGATATGTTGTTTGAAATGCATGTACATCCTTCAAACTCCTCGTATTTTCATTCAAACCATATTAATATAACGTACTAAACAGACTAGCATTAAAGGTTAAATTCAAAAATAGCAAATGCGGAGTAAATTTGTTTGTTGTAAGATTGTGTGTATTGAAAGATTGTGACAATTTTTGCGAAATGAATGGACCTGTGAACATATGACTCCAAATAATGCCAGGCATATAAACTATGTAAAACGGAGTGTATGTTCCATATACAAATCTAGTTTATCTAATCTCGAAATTTTGCCCATATGGTCTTCAAAACGAGAGATTTCACTGTCAACTTTTCAAAACCCTAAAGTTAACTAAAAATTGAGCAAGATTTTGGCGTTTTTCCACGATATCTTTCTTAAATATCTCGCAGGAACCAATTTTACACCATATTAAAATTCAAAAAATTAGCTTTTTGGTGACACAAAATTCATTAGTACAAAAAAAATTCTCTCATTTTAATAAATTTTTTAATTTTATACTCAATTTTTTTATAACAATGCTTTTTATTGTTGAAGAACAAAAGTACATACGGAGAACTGTTGCTAGAACACCTTAAGAGAATTCTGGAAGAAAAGTTTAAAAGCAGACAATTAACAGTTTATATCGGAAACAACAATGGATTTGGGTTATTTACATGCTTTTTAATAATGAAAAATTAACCATTTAATTAATGGTCTCGAAACATTCATTAAAATTTGAAGTACTTATATAACAAATATCAATAACTTACGGAGAAAATTGTGTATTGTCGGTTTTTAAAAATTGTCTGTTTCAATTGATATCCTCATTTTAATAAAAAAAATCTTTCAGACAATAAAAGGATTTTGTATATTATAATATTTTATACAAAAGTGATTTTTGGCATTAAAAATATTAGCAATGTAGCCAATGATGTTGGGTACATCAACCAGTATTTTCACTGTGAAAAAATATTTTCTTTGAATGTATTCACAACAATGAATGGAAAAGCTTTTTAATGTGTGTCTTTCATTTAAATTATTTTGAAACTGCACATAAATTCATTTCAACACTGCTGAAACCGAGAGAACATGCACCTCTTTTGTGAATGCTAAGACAAGCAGGGGTCAGAGAATGACCCCAAACTGAAATTCAACCCTCTGCTCTGTTAAAAACATTTTATTTTTAGTTGTAAAAATAACACTTTTGACTTTTACACATTAAGAATGCAGTGCTTAACACACAATCTACTCTATTATCTGCTGTTTGAGTACAGATTCCTAGAGGGTCTGTTTTTCATACATCACTTTCACGTGACAAGTTTGGGGCTTATTTCTCGATAAACATATTTGTGCACTGTACAATTAACTGTATCTTGTTATCATTCATGAATAACTCTCAACTCTTCACAGGGCTTGTCACATCTTTCGGCAGTTCTTTTGTTCCAGGTAAGCATGACACAATATCATGAAAACAAGTACAAATATTCTTTCTTTCTTTGTACGCTATCATTTGATGTAAACCATTCCAAGTTATTCGCTTCATTTCCAGAATATCCGTCCTTTTCCATATTGTGTTTGCCGAAACTTTCATGGTCTGAAAAATTCTCTTCTAAAACATCCTCAGGTCCATTATCAAAGTCGGAATCTTCATCAGTTTCAACTTCAGCAAGAAATTTACGTAGATACTCTATTTCTAATTCATATGGAGTTGGCATTGTGAGCAACAGCTAAATACTTCAATTCGGAAAGGAAAGCAACAAACTGACAATATCTGCCACGTGAAATAACTGGTCTGTAGAACAAGCGGAAAGACACGCAGGGTCATTCCATAACCGCAGTAACTCGCCAAACGTGTATTGGGACACGAGAAATTCCGGAAATATTTTCTTAATAACTCCGAAAAGGCAGAGGGGAGTGACTAACTCGGTAAGAAGGGAGCGAACAAGTGGCTAGTGTTTGTGGAATCGGAGTTTTTCGAGGGCTTGGGGTCATAAAATGACCCCAGTGCATCCTCTCTGGTTAAAAAATGCATCTTTTGTCAAACAAAACTAACAAGTTAAGGCTCTTTTATTCATCTCGTAAGATTTTATTTAAAAGTTCTCAGTAGTTTCAAAATGAAAAGCTTAAACATGACACTTGTAGTATACAAAATTAGACGAATAAAGAAAATTATTTTATTGATATCTGTTCGTGCTTGAATAACACTGTTTTAAAAATAATTTACTTATATTGCATAAATAATTGAAAGTTAATACTTGCTTGATTTCATTTTTTTTAATGTCGACTTGGAACATTAGGCAAAGATCCCTCTTTTTACTGACATAAAGGATTTGCAAGCATCATTACAAACTTGGGGGAGGTTGGAACTTTTTCAAAGAGCTTTACTTTGTGACACACATTTTTAATAATTGATTGGAAATCAATATCTTCATTTTCAGAAACCTGTTTAGGCTAGAAATTTTGTTTGAAAATGATGCCAAGTTACTGTTGAATAATATAAAATACCGCATCTTAATTCTTCCCCCCCCCCTCTCTGTTTTAGACAGCTGTTTCACTTATATTTACGACATAAAAATTTTTCAGCATTTAAAAAGGAATAAAATTTGTAAAAGAAATATATTTTGTTTACGATTAAAAATAGTAATTTATTAAAGCTTATGGTGATGAATAGGAAGTTATTTTATTTTACCCCACAAATTTATTTCGCTCTCTTTAAATCCGATACTCCATTAGTATTCCACATTTTTCTGATGAAATTTTTTATAAAACTAGCCCTATTAGCACAAGATGCTGTACAATATTGTGCGGTATTCAGAATATCGAATAACATCGTGAGGATATCGTACAATATCTTGTGCTAATAGGGTATACTATTATCAAGCACTAAAATTTATTGATCAGACTTAAAGAGAATTGGGATCAGTTTATTTGATGTCGCAGTTGTGTGCTGAACATCGCAGTGCATTTCATTTTATGCTGTGCTGTAGTAGTATTCTTTTCCTTCCTGCAGGAAAGGCAATGGTGTGATATCTTTTTTCTGTACATTTCTGCAGTGAAAGGTCGATAATTTACAAAAAGAATCGTTACTCTTGAATATGCAAGCATTTACAAATGTTGAACTTTACCAAAACTGTATGTTCCCCCTTCCTGCTGGAGCAAATTTCGCACTCATGGACTGTTATACACACATAGAAAGGATATCTGTGATTATGCAAATTCTCCTTGAGCCCTCATTACATTGCCATCAGTGAAACAGGGTTCGTACACATCCTTACAAGTCCTTACCTTTACATTTAGTCCTTAAAAGTCCTTACAAATCCTTATTTTTATGCCTCATTTTTAAAAAGTCCTTACTTTTTGCCACCTCAGCTAGAGCAAAATACTTGCAGTATTTAGAAAGTGAAAGATCCAAAGAAAAGATTGAAGCAAAACAACTGAAACGAAAAGCTCTAGAAGGAAATAGATTTTTTTTTAAAACAAAAGAAAATGTTCCAAACCAAATACACCAAACAAATGGGGAGGCAAATGATTTAGCTAATGAGGCTGTAAAGTCAAAGGACATAAATTTATTTATTCAATCGCATGAACTAAGAAAAACAATTATTGAAAAGAAATTAAAATAAATACCTTAGGTGTAAAATTGAATGATAAAAGTTTGGAATTGAAAGATATTTAATTTGATTGCCAGTTTCATGGTTTTTTTCATCAATTTATTAACTCATATTTTTAAGAATTTTTGTTGTGTTAAATTTGTAATGTATCTGTATTATATATGTATTTATATTATACTTATAGTTTTATATTATACTTATTATTTAATAGGTTGAATTTGCAAAAATGAGACATTTTATTTAAAAGTGCGTGCAACAATTCGTTAAGTTTATTCAATTTAGAGGTCCTTATTTTTTGGTTTTGTAAGTCCTTGATAATCCTTGATTTTCTTTTAAGGAAATGTGTATGAACCCTGTGAAATCCACTATTCTTTCTCACAAAATTGTTTGTGCTTATAAACTCTGTTCTTACCTCTATTGGCATCAATCTAATCTACTTTGATTCTCTCTTTCATACTTCAGCTTCTACCTTTATCATTACTTTGCAGTTAATGAAGTTCCGAGTTATTTCTTACTATTTTGTAAATACTCATTTCTTTTGCAAACTTTGAGGAATATGCTTGCTTTTTTTTTCTTCCCAAAAATAAAGCAATGCTGAATAGTGAGAAAGTTAAAATCATCTGTCAGATATTTTCTGGAGAATTAATAAAAGAACTCGCATCATGTACTACCAACTATTTGATGTAATCACTTCCATATTTTATCATCTTGATGTAGAATATGTTTTATAGATATGTCAGCTAGATGAAAACATAAAGCAAAAGACTGAGGTGCATCTTTCCTGTTACTGGTTATTCATGAATTTATAACTGAAATGCCCAAAATGATATTGTATATATATATATATATATAATTAGACATGTTTGTGTAATAGTTTCAATAAATGGGTAATTATTACATTAACACAACAAATATTCACAGAACTTAAAACTATCTTGTCATCCAAGGCATTGCATAAAATTATTTTTAGTGAAAAGGCTGCACCAATACAGTGGAACCTGAGGAATCCGAACTAATGGGGACGACCTCTTTTCGTATTTTGGAAAATTCGGATTATCCGAGAAATTCGGTAAAATTCTCTTGATAGACCAAATGCAGTCGAGTGCAGAAAGAACTAGTAGCGATTCACACAGTGCAGTGGAGCCGTAGGCAAACAAGTTGAGGTTAGTGGCCTTAAGCTTGAATGATTCTTGGTTACTATGACAATGTGTGCTAAAAATAGCCTACTAGGTAAAAAAGGACAGTGTTCATTTTACCTGTTGTCTAGTCTGCCCGAGTCAAGTCAGTGTTCACTTCACTTATCTGGTATGTGTTGCCCTGTCCTTGTTACATTGTGTTGAATTGTCTGTCATGTGAATGAATTAATTCTTGTTGAAGTACAGTTCATTGTTTCCATGGTGAAGATAACGATAATCCTGAGGGAAGTGAAGAGAAGATGTCTCTTGACAAATCTTGTATTGCCTGCAGATGCTGTTGGTGCTCTTGAACTGGCCCTTCATTCTTAAATACCAATTCAAATGTTTTTTTTTTTTTTTAATTTTTAAGTTAGGAATAAACATTAGCTTTGTGATTCGTAGTTATTTTTCTTTCATTTTTTATTAAACAATTTTCAGAAAATTTTAAAAAGATGTTCAGTTGTCTGAAATTTCGGATTACAGAGATTGTGATTCATAGTTATTTTTCTTTCATTTTTTTACTAAAAAATTTTCAGAAAATATTAAAAATATGTTTAGTTGTCTGAAATTTCGGATTACAGAGATTCAACTGCATTAAGCCTTGACATCTTGCAGTGAGAGTAAGTGGCGCTTGGGGCATAATATTATTTTTCACCCCCAGTCGTCATCAGTTGCTTAGCAAGAGTAAATATTGCCCAAGCAAATATTTTTTTCCCCGTTTATCAGAATTTGCTTTAAAAAGTGACATAAATGCATTAAGGTTTTATCTCCATGGATATCTACACCCCTTCCCTAGTCACTATGTCACTGACTTTCATCAGTCATCTACTTTGCCTAGTATTATGATCTGTAACCTTTAGGAAGATCTTTAAAAAATTTTGTAACAACTCGCAACAAGACTTTTTTTTGTCACCAAATGTTATAAGAATTAGCAAAACTTCTCTAAACTGGTTATTAAATGCACTGCTCTTTCAGCATTAAGGCTTGGTCAAAATTATATCAAATAAATAAATTTTAAAAAAATAAGGTATAAGCTTTTATTCAAAATGCACTTAAAATGAGAAAATACGTTTGCAAATTATAATTATACATTCTAATGAGTGTATATAATTTTACTTTTACTAAAATATAAACCTTCAATAGTAATGCGAAAAAATGAACGCAAAAGTGGAAAATTTTTCTGATTCATGGTAGAAATTTTAAACTTCAAATGGTGATAGACATTTAATCCGTGTTCTTTCAGTAACTTTGCATCTGTTTTGTTCGTTGTGTATATTAATGTCCCTAATGAAGCCAAGTAACTGCTCGTCTCATGCAACACCTAATGGCGCGTTGCCTCACCTACACTATTTTATTCTTCATGCAAACTATGCGTTTGATTTCAACACTAAAATGGCGCAGCGCATTTTACTCCCGGCAACACGTTAGCCCGATTAAAACATGCTGAGAAAAAGAATTAAAGCAGCTTTCTGGATAATAAACTTGCTATCTTAGAGAACTTCGTTTACAGATTTCACAGAAAAATTGATGAAATATAAAAAAAGAAAAAGTTAAATTCATTAGGAAAATACCTTACCTTTAAACAATGGAAGAGAAATAATTAGCAATTAAGTCTATATATTTGAAATAATTTGGCAAAACCAGATGGTCATTAGCCCAGCCCCCACCACTGAACTGATTTCCATAATTTTTATTCATATGGAAGCTTATGACCACTAGATATGTCATCAAGGATTGCCTGCCATCCACCACCCTCCGTTTCCAAAAGAAATCGGAAAAGATACTTCTCCACTGTGCATTCTCTCTATGAGGAAAAACCATGACAAAGTCCCCCAGCCATAACCACTGCACCGATTTCAACCATTTTCATTTCACATGAAATCTTATGAAGTGTAGATATGTCATGAAGAGTCTCCTCCACCCCCACCCCCCTCCACCCACCATTTCCGAGATATATAGCAAATTAAAACTTCGGCAGAGTTCCTCAGCCTCTACAATCGCTAAGTTGTAAGCATAGTTACAGAATTTTACGGGCGAACAGCTGGTCGCCGAAGACTGCTAGATATGTCATCAATGGTTACCTATCCCCCTCCCTCCATTTTAGAGAGAAATCGAAGAAAACCCCACTTATTCTGTGTACATTCTCTAAAGGAAAAAAAACCTTGCGGAGTTCGCAGCCCCAACCACTGTACCGATTTCAACTATTTTTATTTCATACGAAAGCTTATGACGTCCGGATATGTCATCAAGGGTCGCCTGCCCCCTCTACCCACCATTTCCGAGATAGGGATCCGAAGACATTCATGCAGAAATTCGTGAGAAAGTTATACAAAACATTACAACTAGATGAGAAAGATTTTATTCGCAGATTTTATAATTTTAAAGGAAGCTGTTGTCTACAAAGAATATGAAATCTACTTTGGTTTTATAGTTTGTTCTATGGATCTTCATGCAGTATTTAAAACTGAAAAAAGTAGTGGCTGAGAGCCAGGTGGCTGGGGCAATACTGACCAAAAAGGGTGCTGGCCGCGAACCCGCCCGGAGGGCGGCATGAGTGGCTAGTATTAGTTTAAACAATGAAAATGGAACAACATTGAAAAGAATTGTAAATTATGTCTAAAGATATTTTTTTAAATTATTAAAATTAGGGAAAGAAATTGTACGTAAACATTATTGCTATCACGGAAAAGATAATTTTTTTTTAATTTTGAGGTGGTGCAAAAATTATTTTTGTGCTATTATACAGGGTCTCCACACTTATCGTGGTCTAGTTTCTAAACCATTAAAGATAGACACATAGTTCCAATTGGAAAAATTGCTTTAAATGAAAGGAAGAATTATATTTCTAGAGTCCCTAAATATGTTTTTGAAAAAGTTACGAATCCTAATTTTTTATGCGATCCCCCGGTCCTATCAGTCATATTCAGTAAAATATTCTTCAAACACTTACATTTTGAGCAAAAAAAGTTCCACTCTTCTGCGACTAAAACTGACCAAGTTACTGAGCTTTGAATATCGCTGACTTAGACAACTTTACACCATTTCAATAGCAGCCTCGAAAACGATCCACCAATTAATGCGCAACACTTGCTCGACGAGGCCGCTGATTGGTTTAAAATTAGGAATTTCAAAGCTCCATAACTCGGTCAGTTTTAGTTGCAGGTGCAACCTTTTTTGTTTAAAATGTTAGTGTGTGAAAAATATTTTGCTGAATATGACTCAGAGAACCGGGGGACCGTATAAAAATTTAGAATTCGTTACTTTTTCAGAAATATATTTAGTGACTCAAAAAACATAAGATATGATACTTTCCTTCATTTAAAACATTTTTCCAATTGGAACTATATGTCTATCTCTAGCGGTTTAGAAATTAGATATTGGATCAAGATAAGTGTGGACACTGTATTTTCGGAAGTTATCAAGGGAAAACGCCAAAATTTTGCTTAATTTTTAATTAAGTAAAATTTCGAGAAAACGGATCCGAGGTGCACATTCCCACCCTCCAAAGTATGTTTGTGCCAAATTTCGTCGCTGTAGGTCCAGCGGTCTGCCCTGTAGAGCGCCAACACAGAGACAGACACACACATTAGTAGTTATTGCTGCTTTCATTGCAAAATGTGTTTTTCTTGAAATTCTGTAGTTTTTGCAAGTAGGTTGTCCATTTTCTAAAAACTGCTATACTTTCCTGTTCTGTACTTAAAAATAAAAATAATAAATTTTTAAAAACTCAGTGTTCAAACAAAATTTCATAGCATTTTCATTTTTAAACATGATTCTAAACTCAAATACAGTTTTACAAGATATGTTACAGTCGGAGTATGTCATATAACATTAATGGAGTATGTCATATAACATTTCATAGTCACTGCGCTGTGGCGTCGCAACCATTTTCTCTACAAAAATGCACTATAGATTTCAAAATTAAATTAGCGCGGTGTAATCGTCATATATCACATGAGCATGGATTGATTATATTTGCATTTCATTATAAAGTATTAATACGATCTCAAACATTATTCGTTTATTTTCATCTGTTCTTTTTAAATGGCATTTTCGAGCTCAGATATCACCTCCCCTTTTTATCGATTTTGACAGGGTGGAGATAGTGGCGTACCAAGGGTAAATGGTGTCCATGGCAAAGTAATAATTTTAGCCTCTCTTGTCAAATTTGACTTTAAAAAGTGAAATAAATACTTAAATACTCTAATATTGTATTTCCCCCCCCAAGAGAAAATTAATTCCAAAGCAGAATTTTCACTTTCTCCTTTATCAAAATGATAATGTTTTGGGGCTGGCATTATTTCTGCGCACATAGTGCAACGGCTGATGCAATCAAAGCAGAGGAATCCGATGTAATACATTTTCATACAACGATGTTTCGGACTAGAGGTTAAATTTTTAAAAAAACTTATAGTAATTGAACACTTTCGTGATAGACTTTGATGTTAGGTTGATTACACACTCTTAAATTACATTGCTTTAAGAAATGCAAATTCTGTGCTCTCCTCAAAATATGAGGACAAAATTAGTTCAATTATAAACAGTATTATCCTAAATGCGCAATGAAAGTAAATATTTGGAAATTAGGGAAATAAGTTCACCATCAACTTATGTGAATATAAATGGTAATTTCGTTTAATTTATTTATTACTAGCCGCCTTCGGCGACTAGCTTGATCGCCGGAAATAAAATTTATACTGAATCTCTTATGCATGATTTTATATTCATGGTTCCCTTAAAAAGTAGTTTTAAACTTCAAATCGTTACAGACATTTAACCCGTGTTCTTTTCGTAGCATAGCACTCTTGTTCTTTTACTTGTCTAAATTAAAATTACATTGGTGCGGCACATTTTACGTCCATCAGCATGCTAATTGGCTGATAAAAAGAATTAAAACATAGCAACGATATTCTTTCAGTTTACTGGATTATTTTACGTACTATTTTGAGGACTTCCGTTACAGATTTCATAGAAAAATTGATCAAATAAAAGAAGAAAGCAAAATCCAGTTAGGTATTTTCTTAGCTTTCAACAATGGAAGAGAAACACGCAATTAAATATTTGTTTAAACCATGAAAACGGTTTGAAATGCGTTGCAACAATGAAAAGTATTGCTGTAAATTATACCAAAAAATATATTTTTTAAATTTATTAAAATTAGAGAAAAAATCGTACGACAACTTAATTGATATCATTGAAAAGATCATTTTTTAAATTTTCAAATGGTGTAAAACTAATATTTGTGCCGTAATATTATTGTAAGTTATTAAGGGAAAACGCCAAAATTTAGCTTAATTTTTAATTAATTAAAATTTTTAAAAACGGCTCAGAGGTGCACATTTCCACGCTCCAAAGTATGTTTGTGCCAAATTTTGTAGCTCTTAAGTCCAGCAGTCTGCCCTGTAGAGCGCCAACACACAGATACACACATATTCTACTTTATTATAAGAAGAGAAGCACATTTTAAAGAAAAAGTTTAATATTCATGTTAAGCTCCTTATTTTGTTCTGCAAACAAATGGAAACAATTTATATACATTATTTCTTGAAGGAAATATTATTATTGCTCGTCTTTTCTTTTCAAGTATTGCACTTACAGAATATATAATTCTGATTGCAAGAACGTATAAAGAAACCTATAATTTGTTTCAGGAAGAAATATTAAAGGTTTTACACGAAAACGATAAGTTCTTTGCGTGTTTTTCTGAAGATACCAGACATTTCATTACGAAAAAGGGTTTTAGTCAATACTTCATTTTATAAGCTTTGAATAATACGCTCAATCTATTAACCTTTGAATGATAAATCTGTCGATAAAATAATCCATTTTAGATAACAAAAAATACTGAAGATTTTCATTCACTGTAATTATTATTCCCACCAACAATGAGACTGAACTAAAAATAAAAAATTAATCACATATTATTAATAATAAAAGGTGCAACTAATTCAGAAAATAGTTGCAATAGTTGCAAGTTTTTGCTCTGATTGTTCGATAACAACGCATGAAGTGCATCCATGGCAACGAAGGAATAATGAACTATTTTCACTAACTGTAGTTGCCATGCGAGAATAGCATTTTCAATAATTGTCTGGCTGACATTTCTAAAATCTAAAAGTATTTTTATCAAAATGTTTCAATAAGGCATCTTTGTTCTTTGCATAAAAGCTTACTTTTTGTTTTGATATATAAATTAACGAAGAATTAATACTGGCGGGAAAATGCAGAGTGTTGTTAACTGCTTCGGCAAGAAAATGCTCCATAAGTTTCAGAAAAAACGAAATAAACGTTACCATGAGGAAACATGGCTTCAGATTGTTATGGATATTTTTGGCATGACAAATCATAAACAATTTCCTGCGTCTCAACTTTTTATCCGAAGCTTTTGTTCAGCAAGTGGTTTTCTTGTACATGCGTCATTTATTTACAGTGCTGCAGCATTTATTTTGCACAACGGTCCTTTTTCAACGAAACGAACTATACCTGATGCAATATCTGTTGTTCTGACTGTGATTATATGGCATCAGATTCATCTTCAATTCAACAAATTCCATGTTTTTTATTCCTATCTAACAAATGTACCAAAAAATCGTCTGCAGTTTACTGGCAAAGAAAAGAGAATCATTAACGCGATTGTCTTCATCGCTTTTTCATTACCGGTAATATTCTCAGCTCCTATGGTACTCTCTTCATACAAAAGTCGTTCCGAAGATTACATACGCTTCTGGCTCCTTGGTCATTCTTTTATAAATCAAAAAGAATTGGAATCGTTACTTCTTTTTATATGCATGCTGCTTTATTTTTCTTCCAAGCTTTTGATACCTTCCTTATCGGCGATTCTATATGCAACTTTTAGTTATAAATTGTCGAAAAGTATTCGACTTCAAAGCGAAATCATGAAGAGTAACGTTAGATCTCACCCATTCTCTGTGGAAATTGAAATGTACTACAGAATCTTGGACTGCTGTAAGTTATTCAATAACTACAGCAAAGTGACCGTCTTGTTGTTGATTTGCCATTTTTGTAACATTTTGTACACAGGCTTATCTCTCGCCTTGCGTACAAAAACTTCTGCTCCTGAGAATGCGATGGCTATTGAATCTGTTCTCGCAATAGTTACCAGTACTTCTGTTGTTGCTGGTCTTTTCAGTTTTGCTTCTGGAATACCGACTGCAATGGCTGAAATTAGAACTGAATTTCGTCAACTTTATCACCAAATTATCTTGGATGACAGATCTATTGCTCTTAAAAATTTCGTGATGTTAAAGGCTTTAGGAGATACTGAGCCATTTTACTTAACAGCTTGGGATTTGTTTCGAATAGATAAAAGTTTGATTTTAACGATATTTGGAACAACTTTGAGCTTTTGTATTTTAATATTGCAGTTAAAAAGAGTTGATTTAGACAGCATGAAATAGCCCGTATATATCGTATGATATAGTCCACAAAAATATCGTCAAACGTCGCTAGTATGCCCAGGAATATTTGAATGCTGCTTCTCGAACTCCCTGGGTATTCATTTAACAGATAACGCAATTGTATTTAAAAACAGGCTAGAATTGCAATTTTATTGATCTAAATCATTTAGCTCGTCCTTCGGAAGTATGTTCGTTGTCTCAAGTAACATAATTTGTAGGGATGTAACAAATAGTGATTTGGCCGAATATTCGGCCAAATTTCCGGCCTAATACCCACTTTTGATGTTTTACTTTTAATTGTAAATAAAATATTTCTCAGATTTTAAGTGAAAAATTAAAAGTTAATGAAGTTGATTTTTTATTATGTGTATAATTAAAAAAATTGTTAACACCTTCATATGTTTTTGTAGCAGTCTAAATATTTTGATTCCAGTAATAAGAAGTGAGAAGCCCTCTTTATTTTGAGAATGTTTCACAGCGATTAAACAGTCATCGTTGCAGAACATGTCAATGACAAACTCAAAAGGAAATTCAGTGGATAAATTAAAATTATTAAAAGAAAATTCCTATTTTGATAAGCAGCTTTTAATAGCTAAGATGGAGTGTCCACTTAATTTGGAAAAAAAAAATCGCGGAAGAATTTTCAAGATTTGCAAAGTTTAGAAAGAAAATATCGTTTGTTTTCTGAAGCTGGTAATATGTATAAACTAAATGGAACAAAATTTTTCCTGAATTTACTGAAAAATTATTGTTTTTGGGTCATAATTTCAGGCTTTACAAAGCAGTGGCCCCCTACTTATTTAGAGAAAAATTAAATTTCTATTTCATTTTAACTGCCTAAAACTAATAATTATAAAAAAGCAATAGTGTTCAGGAAAACTAGCTAATTTTTTAATTAAATTTTTAAATTTTGATGTTTACCCCTATACTCCCGGTTCTTTTAGATGTCTATAAAATTTTTGCCCACACTTTTTCCACCAAATAGTCACTACTGTTACAAAGATAAATGATGTGTAGCATTTTCAAATACACTTACACAATATGCAACGTAAAACTGAATAAATGTCACGAGGTTTTTTAAATATAATAAATGTACTGAAATGCAATTCTACAATATTCTTTGCTAAATATATTTTTAAAAGTCCATTTTTTTTAAAATTTACTATTCTGAATTTATTCGGCCGAATATCTGTTTAGTATTCGTCCAGACCTAATATTCGTTACATCCCTAATAATTTGATTTTAAGAAAAATTAAAATTTTAGACCTGACATTATTTTATCAGAAGAAGCCAACTCCACCAATTTCAAGATTCTTCACTATTATGGCAATCATTCTGTTCTTCTCCATTCACAGGTGTTCTCCGCGAACAATATTGTAATTCGCTCCGAATGTTGTGAACATGCCCACATGCAATATTCCACAATATTCCCGTGTAACATTGGCCATTTTCTGTGTGTTGATGGGGACGAGAACGGTGGCGTAGGGGATAACCGGATAAGATATTTTTTCACTCCCTCCTCGTATCTGTGTATTTATGCACTATGAATTCAAAAATATTCAGTTCTGGTAGCGCCCCCTCCCCATCACTAGGCCACTGGACTAGTCTTCACAGGTGTGGCTAGGGTAAAAGGCATCTAGGACATAGAATTTATTTATCCTCCCGCTCCTTGATCTAACTGAAGGATTCCCAGCTTATGTAAGCAAAGGAAACATAAAAATACCGTCTTCGCGAGACCTCCCATCTATATAGGCAACCGAGAATCTAACCCCCTTCGCCACGCCACTGCGGTCCGTTAGCTCAGAAACGAACTGCACACAGTGGCGTAGCGACCGGAGACCAAGGGGAGGTACAGACGACCCTGCATCTGTCTTAAGGGGCGCCAAGTTTTTATGTCGCTTTTTAAAGACAAATATGATGGGGGGCGAAAAATCATGTTATGTCCTAAGCCCCACTTACTCTCGCTACGCCACTGCGCAAGAAATTAAATTTTCTGCACTTGAGCAGAATGAAATGTGCGTTATTTGTCGCCTGTTCAATCCAGTTGTATAATAGGAAAGTTATATTTCAAGGCGCGCTGACAAAACTATTCTGCAGCGAATATCTTCTACACACTTATGGGGCCGTTCAAATATTACGTAAGCATGTTTTTGGTCATTTTTGACCCCCCCTCCCCCTTTGTCAGCAAAAATAAACAAATCGCAAACCCCCCTCTAATAATTACGTAAACAAACGGCACCCCCGTTCTTTTTTTCACAAAACATATAACGTAATAATCTAATTTTAAAAATTTTAGGACTTAATTCAAATAAAAACTAACTCGGCTAAAATGAATATATATATATATATATATTTAATTTCCTTACAATTTTGTTTAAGAAAATTTCTTAGTTTATCACAATTTTAAAAATCCAAGTTTAATTTTCTTTTGCCAAATATAATTTTTCTTTCAAATTTAATTCTTTTAATTAAATTATTTTTGCAAGTAACAAGAGATTTTCGAAAATAAAGTGGTTTTAATGTCTTACGTAAGCATCACTCATACCCCCTCCCCCCTTGTCAGCAAAAATAAGCAAATCGCAAACCCCCTCCCCCCCCCTTAGGTGCTTACGTAATATTTGAACGGACCCAATGCTATTGATTGCACAAATCTTAAAATGTGCTCTGAGATATGTTTATTTGTCTCACAACAATGATTTATCTTTCTCTGTATCGTGAATATCTAACGAGGAAAATAAAGATAAAAATAATATGTATCTTGCCGTAAGTGTTTACTTTGTGCAAAATCAAAAAAAAAAATCAAATTCGTGAGCGTTAATAATTTTTTTAAATACACGTATAAATATTAAAACGAGTTGGTAAAATGTTTTATGTTATTTAATAGAGTAATTAATGCTCTATAACGGGGTGGGGAACCTTTTAGCACTGAAAGGCCACATTAAATTCCGGCAGTTGGGCAAAAGGTAGCATGAGCAGAATCTTAAAGGTTATTGTTCTGTATATTTTTTAATGTAAATTGTAAATAACTAGCAAGGCCGCTTAAGAAACTCAAAATGGACACTAATTAATCTTTGTGTATCTTCAGATTATTAAAACAGAATGTCAAATGGGCAGCACTGAGCATTTTCGACCCCATTTGCTTTTTGAAGCGACTCGTGAGATTTGTACTGTTATGGAGAACGAGCATTGCCTCAGAGCACTGTCCGGCGTTTGGTTTCGCACTTCCAGGAAAAAAGATCGATTGAACCAACTTCTTTGTCAAACGACCAGAGGAATCTTTAAAAAAATAAAAATTTAAAATATATTTGAAAAACACTTTTGAATTATTACTCAATATTCCAGTCAACGAAGGAAAAATAGAAAAAAAATAGTGTTGTTGTGAAATTTGGCACAGTTGTTGGGGTAGTACTCTTAACGACATTACTTAAAGTCCCCGCCGGTGGGGGTGCAGGAAAGGTTTAAAGGGGTTATTTTTCATTTTTTTTTCTTAAATATCTGGAAAACTATGGGTTCTAGCAAAAATCACTTACATTAATTATAAAAGGGTAGTATTGTGTGTGTTAAACGTAGTGGTGGTGGGGGGGGGCGACAAACCTATTTGATGAACAGTCGTGCTCCCCTCCACAAGATCCCTTCTACTCAGTCATGCTCTTCTCCATTTGGTTCTCTTAACGCTCCAAACAAGTGTATATAGACAATATAATCTCAATCTATGCCGGGTTTGACATAAATGCTTGCAACATTTCGCATTCACAACATCTAGTCAACATGTATACACGAACACTAAGTCTTGGTATGCACATGCGGTTTTTGTCAGAAAAGTCATTAGTGGCAGAATGCCGGAGAAGCGATTAGGGGCTCGAAGTGCACTGATACGGGTTGTCATTCTGAAGATAAAGTAGTTTCAGATGCAATGGAAGAGATTTACAGGTATTTGAATGAAAAGGGGGATTGTCAGTACTCTGTAGACGAGCTG
>BGPR01000151.1:949819-1147845 GCA_013235015.1 Araneus ventricosus
GGGGGGGGGCACAGCATCCCCTGAGGAACAGTCAGACAAATGATGAAGAAAAAATACAGAGACCGAATTGTTTTCAGCAAAGTTCAAACACGAAAAACTATTGCATGCTTTCGTGATTCAAGTGAAAAAAATCTTAAACGACACCTGGTGTATTTCAAAGTCGAGTAATGAAAAAACAGAGCGAGAAAGAATCGTTCGAACAGCTGGTTTGAATTCTTTCCACAGCACGGGAGGTATGAAGTGCATTACACCGTCCGGTGCTCTCCCTCCTGCAGAGAGTGTCAAAAGGCTGAAATCAGTGCCCACTGCTGCAGAAGTAGGCGTTTCTGGAACTGCTGACATCTGAGAACGTGAAGACGAATGCATTGCAGCAAATTGTTGCTCAGGACCTGAACATGCTAAATCCTATTCCTTCCAAAGTATTTGCACCTTGCCACCCAGATATACAAGGTGGGCATAAATTATTGGACCCATTTCAAAAATTAATTAAAAAAAACTTATAATGTTACAACTACTTTTTTTTTATGAGAGCGCATATTAAAAAGTTTTTTTTTCAAATAGGTAACGCGCCGTTGCGGTGGTCTAGGGGATCGTAAATTATTGGACATCTCCCATTTTTGAGAGACAAACCTAGGAGAAAAATAAAAGAATGTATTTGTAGGGAATTTTACGATCTTTAATTTGTTAATCCACATGTAGTGTGAAAACTGAATATTTTTTGAGATATTCAAGAAAAACTGAAAAAGGAAACCAGAAAAAGCGCATAGGCTTCTGATGATAGGTAGCAACAGCGTATGGAAATCTCTCGCTGTAGCAAATTTAGAACGCAGTAATGGTACACCGCCTATTTGAAAATAAAAGATTATTTGCTGTCTCTCTCATTTAAAAAACAAAACCGTTGTTGTAACATTATTAGTTTTTTTTAACGTAGGACTACGTTTCTCCCATTGGGGTCTCAGGAATAAATCTGATTTACGCGCCAAAACGCAGCAAAAAATGTTGTATGGGAGATCCTCTATATCTCGGTAACTACATATGTTTAAAAAAATAAAACTAATGTCTTATTTATTATTAAAAACATAACTAATGTCTTATTTTAAAGATAATGGGTAACAATAGAAGTTACAAAAAAATTGAAAATCGGAATTGTAGTCCAGCGACTACTGAGTCGCAAAGTTGGACAAAAATACGCGTGAACAAAAGAGAATCGCGAGTAACAAAGAGAAACCGAGAAACAAAAGAGTTACACAAGTAAAGTAGTCTTACGCCTTTAACATCAGTCGGCTGATTGAGAAAGACAGTCTCCCGTCATTTTTTAAAATTAATTTTCAAAATGGGTTCAATAATTTATGACCACCCTGTATTGTGGAAGTCTGCTAAATGCCTATCTTCACATGAGAACATTCCCGAAGTATCAGGGATTGTAGAATGGATGAGTTTCATGCAAGTGAATCAATATACCGATAAAAGTGCTATAAAATCTCTGCCATTCGTAAATTTACCACCTAGCGATGCCAACACGTTATACACTGCTCTGAAATATGCTGCTGAAGACAGGCTACATCTAAGTTCAAAGATTTGCTTGGTGACATTCGATTATTCTCTAGGCTTGACGTATGTCAGATGATCCTCTGTTTAGAACAGTTCCTGTGAGACTTGGAGGATTTCATATGCTCATATGGGATGTATGGGCCAGACAATGGCAGGAAGTGGACTGAAAGACGTGTTATGTTTAGCGTTTGCTCCTAATTCAGTCGACAAAATGTTAACTAGTCATGCTTATAGGAGAGCCGTTAGAGGGCATTTATTAATACTGGGCCCTCATTTAAATACCCCTGTACCGCAACCGAACGGCGGGGACTTAAGTATGACGTTTAGGGTACTGCTCCCAACAGTTGTGCCGAATTTCAAAATTACACCATTTATTTTTTTCTATGTCGACTGGAGTACGAGTAGAAGAGATCTTGTAGATGGGAACGGATTTCAGGGGAGCACGACTTCTCATCAAATAGGGTTATTGCCTTCCCCACCACTACGTTCGACACATACAATACTACCCTCGTATATTTATTATATAGGCATGAGGTTTTTCTGAAGGTTGTTGCTTCAGCCAGGCACGTATTAAGGCTAGGTGCACCAGGCGCGCGCTTGCGGCCCCGAACCGAAAGGGGGCCTCTAAATGAAGCGGGTTGTTTTTAAATATCACTATAGATAATTTCCTTCTAAGTATCTGTTCACATATCCGATTTTAACTCAGCAAGTCCGTGATTTGTAATCACAATTAGAGTTCCTGAACTTAGTAGTCGTTGGGTACTGCGCACATACATCCCGCTGTAACAAAGTAGTCAAATAACAACTTTGATTTAGGGGAGCTGGATCAAAACGATGATTTAGGGTTGCAGGTGAAATATAACACAACATTCTTCGACTAGTGTCAACCATCTGAGGAATGACAATGCTTCTCTGTGCAGGTGTGTTCTAACAAAGCTTAGCGGGACAGAGGCGCCAAAAGCGTCCGCAGACGCGACGATAATTGTTGGAGACCAGACAGGACCACAGGGTTCTTAAAAAAGCGTCGATTTTCAATGTCGGCTACATGAAGGGAACTGGTCAAATCAAAGTAACGAAGCGTGGATTTGATGGAGAAGGGATAACAATTGCCTTTGTAGGAAAAGTGCTAACGAGGGAGATAAATGTGGGACTTCTTGCAGATGGTAGAAAGGAATGGCACCTGGCTAATGAGGAGACTGGGATCAGTACATAAACGGGCGGATTTCGTTTGTCGGGGAGAGTTGAGAGTTGGACTTCACCTACGCTGGTGAGCGTCAAGTTTTGCTTCGAATCGAGACTCGGCAGTACTCCCATCAGGGATTGCGAGTTCTGATATTTACGGATAGACCCGGACCTCGGGCTCATCTCGTAGGAGTTTACATCGAACTCCGGAACTTAATTGTTTTTTCCAGCGCAGTGCAGGTTGGTTCGCGAAATTACTTAACTACTCGACCAAGAGTTACAGTTCCTCCCTTCGAGGTCATTTTTATTGATTTTTGTACATAAACATTCTAATCTAGAAAATGTCTATTACAAATGTATATATATAAGTTAGCTGTAAATAAATTCGGAAAGACTACTCCTTGTCTGAAAACGCCTCGAATTTGCTCAGCCATCAAACCGCGGCCATCGGCCGTGACGTTACACCGCACTTACTGAAAGCCCTCATTGCCGGTACGGTTCTCTTCCGGTTTCCTAGGGAAAATGCTGAGCAAAATCGCCGTTGATTATTTTTACAGCATCACGGGAGGTCTGTGTGCAATAATCAACAACTGTCAGTGTACCTCAAGCTACTAATCGCTTCTCTGGAATTGTGCAGATAGTGTGATGACCAGATATTCAATTTCCCAGGCTTGAGAAAAAAAAAATCATTACAAAGAAAACAACTTCTCATGAAGCTATCGTTTGAATGATTAAAATGTGCTGTTCTTTTCATTGAATATCATTAGTCTTTAGTAGTAATGGTTCAGTAGATAAGACCCCGTTCCCCTGCAGTCATTAAACTATTTTAGGGGGTTGAATATCTTTCGAACTTCTGCTTACCATTCACACTTCTGTTCAATAGCTTTTAAGCGTCATTTGAGAATATTTATGACTAGCCGCCTACGGCGACCAGCTGGTTCGCCAGTCTTTTATTACTACTAATAAGGCAATTAAGGCCGACATTTTCAACATTTCAATTTTTGAAAGCTGGAAGCAATAATTGCAATAAGGACAAAGAAATGAATTTAAAAACACAAACAGTGAACAGGTTAGTTACAATAACGGAATTTTAATTCTTTATACACAAAATGAAAATGTACAGGATGTTTTTGCATATAATGAACTTTGAGTTAATCCCTTATATTTAAGTGTTATTAAGTGAAAATATTCTTTAAAAAACGGAAAAGATAATAAGTAATGAAAAATTTGAAGTACAATTATTAAATTTCTCGGCTAAAAATAATTTATATATTAAAACTAATTAAAACTCAAAATAACTAAATAAAGTTTTTTCTGTAAAAAAAAAAAAGAGAATTGACTACATTTTGTGAAACGCAAAACTAAATTCATGATAACGCTTTAAATCTAGTCACTAAAAACATCCTTTTATAAATAGAAAAAATTATTGAATTGAAATGCATGAAAGAAAAAATAACAAATCTTGAATAATTATTCTGTGCGTAACAAAACAACAAACTATTCTGAAGTTATCTATTAGGCTTAATTAATCGCCGATAATAACATTGTGGGAAAAAGTTTTTAAAAATTGAGAAAAATTTAGATGAGGAGAGAATTTCAAAACTTAAAAAAAAAAATGTTTAAAAATTACTGAAAAAATAGTATTAAATAAAATAAGAAAAAGCTGAATGAGAGTATTGCAAGAATTAAAATCTAATATTTCCTTTTAGGTATGCAAAAAAAAGGGAGGAAAGATGACGAAGTATTTGTTGACACTGATGAAGGCAACATTCACGCGCGGCTCGAACTCGAGGCGAAAGGATGGAAGAAAGATGCGCTACCGAAACCGTGAGAAGGAATGTTTGAAGCAGTTGTAATGGAGTATAGGCAAAAAAAAAATAGGGGGGCGGGGCACAAAGAATGCTGAAAAGAGGGGAATTATTTATATAAAATTTATCTGGAACGCTTACAATTTACATTAAGTTATTTTTACTATTAGGGAGATTTTCAAAGAATTTTTTTGGCTAATTTTAGATTTAGAATAAACTCTTTAAGGATAGGAGCTTAAGCGCATTTCTCAGATCAGTGTTAAAAATGTCGAACGCTTCACCATATTGCGTGTCATCCTTGGAAAGGGGTCATGCTAATCTTCTTTGTTTCGTTCCATTTTTAGTATATGAACTGCCGAAGCGATTACATCAATAATAAGTTTGAAGATACTTGCGGCCATTACAGCTGTTACTCCCCTACGTCAATTTCTACTCTCGCAACCAGCGACTTTCAGGTTCCGATGACTTTAAAAATTTATAAAAAAATTGATAAAATTTTCTACAATAATAAAACTGGTATCATTGGAAAGATAATTTTTTGCTCGTTAAAATGACATCAAAAATTTCTTTGTCAATCAATTCATTCAGAAGTTATTAGCAAAAAACGACGAAATTTGGTTTTATTTTTAATTAATTTAAATTAAAATTTTAAAGAAACGGCTTCGAGGTGCACATCTTCAGCATCCAGAGTATATCTGTGCCAAATTTGGTAGCTCTATGTTATACGGTCTATTCTGTACACCGCCAAAAGACACACACACACTCAGCCAGACATTCATCGTTATTAGTATTAGAGATAGAGATTGTTTAAAACCGTTTTTTACTGTCACAATCATGGTGCTTGAAGAGAAGAAATGTCGCTAATGATTTAAATATCCTAATGCATCTGTATCGCGTTTACGTGGGAAAGTTTAAAGCATTTTTTAAGCTAACACGCATTTGAAAAGCGAAGCTGTTCAAAGCAGTTCGCATAACTGGAAGACGACGAGATAAACAAAGGCAGAATTTTTGTCAGATTTCATGAGGAAGATTGTGGAGTACGTTACGTAGTTGTTTTAAAAGAATTCTTCTACCATTGGGGAATAGAATTCATAAGATATGTTTTATTAATCATGATGGAGTTGCATAATATACGGCAGTCAATATTTAACAGATTTACATAAGTTCATTCAGCTTCAAAAAAGAAATAATATAAAATAAATTTCCTAAAAATTCTAAATGTTTTTATCTATTCAAACTTAACACCACATTCATAGTTCTCTTAAATAAATTTCAACATAATATCCTCGCTGCTTCCATTTAAATTCAGATCAGAGTATAATTTTCAATTTTTGGAAACAAAAGATTTCTTTAGGTTCCGTCAATTTCTTTTATTATTTAGAATAAAGAGTTAAAACTTTAATCTGTGTGTTGTATTCTCATTTTTTTTAAATCTTGGCATTGATTGTGATGGAAGATTACTGAATTATTTCCGTTAATTCAGTAATGCCAATAAAATTAACACCTGAATCTATGAAGTATATTTAATCTAATAAACAATGTGTTTCAAAATTACCTATGAAAAAATACAATTAAAATCTTCATCACATTTTTAAATAAAAAAGAATTCAAAATCAGTTATACAAATACATATATATTTTTTAAATATGGTTTTGAAAGGGATATCTGCATTTTTCAATTCTATAGTTAATATCCAAGAGTTATCTTCCCTGATCTGTTGAAAAGTTATCTAACTTTTGATTTATAATGGTATTTCATTATTTTAGTTTATTTCTGGGATTAAATTAAAACTTTACTAATTAAATTCCCCAAAATGTGCCATAATACTAGAATATTATTTAAGAATGAACCTTTGATTTTAATTTATAAATCATGTATGAAGCACTGCTTTATTATGTTTTTCAACATTTCATATAAATTAAAAGCAATATCTAGGCAAATTTTAAAACTAATGGTATAAACAAGTTCTTTTAATGTAAGTGAAACTGGCAATTGATTTTGTGAGCTAATATATAATTTCAACAGTGATACTTTAGCAGAGGATATTTCACCTGCAACAATATGCTTGTTTCAATTGTCATTAATTATATTCCTATAATAATTAATTGATGTTGCATTTTGAACACATGTAGAAATAAACCATGTAATAAATTCAGAAAAAGAAATAAATTCCTTAAAAAATAATTCATTTACTCTATAAGGCTCACACTATATTATGAATATTTTTTTTTTGAGAAATAATTTGAACTTGTGTAGTAATATTTGTGAATGACATATTTCTTCCCTTAGATTTTTATTCAGGAAAAAGCGAATTACTTTTATAAAATGGATTCCTAAGTAATTCAGATAATACTTCATGTGAATATTTATGAACATGAATTCCAGATAAATTTAAAATTACTGAATATAATGCATATTAATTAAACTAATTAGTTAAGTAATTAAAATCAATTAATATAGTAATTAAAAAAGCAAATTTTATTAACAAAATATAGTTACTGTGATTAAAAATATGGCAAATGATCTTATTTCAAATCATCGTAACTAACAAGTTGAAATTTTCAAGGACATATACATCTTACCCCAACAAGCTCAATATGCCCCTAGCTTCAACACTTTTAATTGATTTTAACATTACATTAATGAATTTTAGAAATATTTGCTTCTTTATTCCTCTCCTATTTATTAATGCTACATAAAAACTATAGAACTATCCTTAAAGGATATTTAATGTAGTTTCATTTTGTAATTATTTTTTGTAGTTTATTATTGAACCCATATTTTCCCCCCCAAGATATTAAACTGAAAAATCTCTCCTTTGAACCCACCATTTAGGGCACTACACCCTTTTTTTTTCCGAAATCTGATTTTTGGCTTTCATAGACTGGACTACTATCCAGCAAGACGAAAGGAAAAATTAACTTCTTGGTCCATATGGTTTGAAACTAGTTATATTTAGAACTAGCTTGTTCACCAGGAACATAATTTCAATTGAATCTCGAGCATAATTTGATATTCATGGTTCACTTAACAATGGAATTTTAAACTTAAAATTGCAAGACATTTAACCAGTGTTTTTTTTCTTTATATATAGCAGCCTTCCAACTATTCTGTTCATTGCCTACCTGAACATTCCCAATAGAGTAGAGTAACTACCCATGTCATGTAAAATCCAATTGCACGTTGTCAGCACCAACTTCACTTTCGTATTCCTCTTTCCAAATTACGCATTTGATTTCAACATTAAAATGGTAAAGCACATTTTATGTTCAGCAGCATGTTGGCAGTTAAAACATAGAAACTGTAAGCATACACTTTACTAGATATATTTTCTAATATACTTACTATCAGAGGACGTTTATAGATTCCACAGAGAAATTGATAAGATAAAACTCCATTAGGTTAGGTTTCCATTACTTTAGATTTTGAAAATAATGATGAAATATTTATTTAAACAATGAAAAGTATTGCTGGAAATAATGCTTAAAAATAATTTTTAAATTAAAGTTGTACCATTTTCTTATTTACATCATTGAAAGAATTCGAATATTTGTTACAATATCTTCAGATGTTAACAAGGAAAATCAAAAATTTCCCTTAATGTTTAATAAAAATTCTAAAAAAAAAAAAATCGCTCCGGGGTGCACATTCCCACCCTCCAAAGCATATTCTAACTCTAGGTCAAACAGTCTGTAGACTGCCAACAAACACAGAAACGACGCACACACCTTCTGCAAAGAAAAAAATGAACCCTCTAAAAATGAAACAAACTTATTAAGGTTGACTTATGATTCATCATCCTTCAGAAAATTCATTGACAACAGCCCTCAGCTTTTGTTCGCTTTGTATTTCTTATTTTAGAACATAATGTCCATGCCTGAATTTCATAAACATTTACCAGACAACCAACTCTGGGGAAGAACCTGAAAACTAGCATACGAAATCTTGTTTAGAAGTATTTATCAGTGTGTGAGCAATTATTTTCACTTATGAAAGGAAAGAAGTTGTCAGATCAATGATTACTGACATTCACCTTGGATCAGCTTTAAAGGCAGTCACTGCAAAAAAGAAAGCCCCTATAGTAGTAA
The DNA here is from genome assembly GCA_013235015.1 of Araneus ventricosus. Lineage (NCBI taxonomy): Eukaryota > Metazoa > Arthropoda > Arachnida > Araneae > Araneidae > Araneus > Araneus ventricosus. The sequence continues at coordinate 958,449 of BGPR01000151.1, forward strand.
ATATTTTTTTGGTAGTGATAGTTACAATTGTTCATATTCTTTATTATACTGTTTTCAAGAAAAGGAGGGCTTTTCCGTGGCCCACAAACTCGTACCTTTATTTGGCTTGTGTTGGCATTAGCCTTTGACGTACACAATGATGGTTTGCCGACAAAGCTCTATAGTGTGGAGAAAAGAGTAGACTTCTTCCCTTATATGCATTGGAATCGAAAATTTGAAAGAATTTTGATACTAAGATCACATTCCAAATCTTCATCTACAGTGTTGTATTTCTGGGTTAGTATTAAGAAGAACACTGATGGACACACTTTTGTAGATTAAAAACGATAAGAACAAAACTAATATTCATTTGCTTTTCATATCAATTTTGTTAGGTAAGTAAAAAAAAATTTCCAAGTCATGTTACAAAAGAATAACTCTGAATTTTTTTTCAAAATAAGAGTACATCGTACAATCCACCCCTCTTTCCAGACAAATAAACTATTGAGTTATGTGCATCAGCAACTATTTTAATAATTGCAAAAATAGATTCGTCTCCCTTAGCTAATCGGGTATGAAAACCACAACTACCCATGTCATCTAACTGAACATATGTTGTCTTCTTGGAAGGTGCATTGGGGGATACTAAAACAAAATTGGCAAATAGCTTTTGACATTCATCATGCCTAGGTACAGTCCACGAAGCTCTTGTATGGTACATTTTTTTCCCCCAAGTTATGCGTGCATGTTTTGTGGAGCCATATACAATATTCTTAAAATTTACAATAACAATGTTTAGAAGCTCTGCATTAACTGCCCAAACAGCTACAATTTTATTTCTACTACAAACCACTTTTACTACTACAAAGCTGAAACATTTCAGAAAAGATGACTACTCTTTAAAAATGATCATGCTATATATTCACTGTATTAATCTTTCAAAATTCATTACATACAACAAATTCAGTTAGCAAATGATTTAAAATCATTAATCTAAGATCTCGAGTCGAGAGATGTCACTTTTTATAATGCTTTTTATGTATACGCTTAGAACTAAAACATTTCTACTTGCACACCTTTGTGAAACAGCCATGTTAATTCTTGAGTAAAAATATTAAAGAGAAATAAAGAGGCGATTATTGGTGAGGTTTTCTTTAATAAGCTTGAAATGATGGTTTCAAACAAGCAAATATAAACAAAAAAGTTCATATAAAAAAATGTTCCAGTGGAATAAGTCTTCTCTTCTTCCGACATTATGAAGTCTTCATTTTAGAGAGTAGACTCGCCACACGTCTTTCTGCAAGAGGAAGCATAAAAAAATATACAAACCAGTTTCTGAAAATTTTCTAGATTTAATAGTTCTTATGTCTTGGTATTCTAAAACAATTTAAAAAAACTTTACTGAAAGCTATGCTTTAAATTAAATTGGACATTAACAGGTTAAAATGATTTCATTCCATGCCTACTGGTTTATAATCATGAATTACTAGATTTTGCAATAGAAATAAAATAAAACAAAATTAAAATAACATGTAAGCATATAGGGTAGATGCTCTAGTTTTGGCCACATTGGATCAGTTATTCCAATAATTGACCAGTAATTTCGAATTAACTAATAACAGGGTTCATACTGTATATATGATGGTAAAATTCAGGAGTACAGTACAGAAAATTCAGGAGATGACGTGAAAAAAAATCAATTGTAGGGGAGTAACTGGTAGTGTGGACAATTTTTATAAAATTGGCAAAAAAGTATACTAAATATCAATTCTCCCATCTTTCACGATTACGGCGACTTGGAACACTCTTTAGGGGCTAAAGAATTAGATTCCAGCAATTTTATGAATAAGGAAGAAACGGAAACATCGTTTTCATGTTTTATCATAATCTTATCTTTTGCTCTTCGATTGTAATTTTTCAGGAGACAAAAAGAAATAAAGATAAAAAACAATTTTCAGGACCCTTAGAAAAAAAAAAGCAAAATTCAGGAGTTTTTCAGGAGGAGTACAAACCCTGTAATAAGAAGCATTCCAATACTTTAAACATTCCCTGCTTTGCTATCTTCAATCCGATTGATTCATTTTTCTCAAACATGCAACTCATAAAAAAATTAAATGCATGATCATCTATTGGACACTCACAACTGTTAAGGTTTTTCTTAAGGAACAAGCATTTGCAGTTTTCCATCATGAAGCTCTCAGAATCTATTTAATTTTGTTTTCATTTTACATAGTAATGGCTCCAATTAAAAATAAGGCAAGTAACAGTTCCATAACAAGATTTTGCTAATCACCATCTAAAGTTACTAATGCAGTTAAGGCCATTCAAAATGGAATGACAAAAACATCTCCATTTTAAATATTTACCTCACACTTATGTTAGAAAATTTCAACTTAAGGAACCAGACTCGAGTGATGAAGAATATTCTTTTATGTGCATGGATTGCTCCAATTTTAAAAACTGATTCCGATAAATTTGATTGTTGCAATTAAAAATTGCATTTATATTGTTAGCGAGTAAAAAAATGCAAATTCTTGATTTGTAATATTTTAAAAATCTGCTGCAATGCAAGTATTCCTCACCCTATTTTTTTCATATTTTATCAAAAAAATGCGAGTATAGTTTGTATTTTATCAACCAAGTTAACAGAAAACAATACACTAAAATATATATTGTATAATAATTATAATAAACTTAAAATTCTTTAAAAATATATTAGTGTGGCCAAAACTCGTACAAATGGGTTTAATTTATTTAAAAATTCATAACTCAAAATCTAAAATATTCCAAAAAATTTTATAACTAGCAGAAAGCCAATAAGATTTCCTAAAGAATAGTACAAGTATGATTTAAATATGCTTTAAACAGTAATCCACTGAAATTTCCAATCCCAAGTGGCCAAAACTAGAGCATCAACCCTATAACTTTTTCATAGTAAATTACCTACTTAAGAATTTAAAAAATCTAGAAGTCAATTTTATATGAATTATTAAATAATTTTTCCTAATCTGCACTAGTTGTAGCTACATTAATATACTATTGAACACAAATTAATGAACAGTAAACTAAAGTAAAGCATCACTACAGTCCTATTTCACAAGCATATCTTGTTGAATTTAACGAAAAATAAAACACTCAAGTTATATTTCAGTTTTCAAATACGAGTAAAAAAAACAGGAAAGCAAGAAACCGATTGGTTTGTATAGTACATGCTGTAATGCAATATAAAAAGTGGTTATCCTTTCCTAAAAAAGGACAGGGAGATGCACTAGTATATGTTAACACTTTAAGCTGTATAAGTATTATATACTGAACGGTTTTTCTAAAGCTTGCCTCCTCATCTGGGAGCTTCACCAGTTTTCAGTACAGGCTTCCCATTTTGAATGCCGAAATTCTGGTTAATCCGAACAGAAAATTATATGTAATTGAGAAGATTTATAATACATACTAAAAACAAAAAAGTACTCTTTAAGCATGCATAATTTTGTACACATTGAAGAAACTAATGCAATTAATTCACCATAAGATCGTCACTTCATACAGGAGCACATCCTAATGAAAAGGGTAGACATTCTATTGCTTTTGAATAAAAAGAATTCAAGAGATGCTAAGCTAGTAACATTTTTCTTTTCTATTTTTATCGGAATATAAGGTAATCCCAATAGGCACCAGTAACAATTAGTTCGTATTAGCGGGGTTCTACTGTAGTTAATATTGCTTGGTCCTATTCTTAAATTTATTGACCAGCTAGAAACAATGAACTTTACGGCAAAAAATTGAAAGTGGTGCATAAAGGAAATTTCGAGTACCAGTTTTGGCTACCATCTACTAAATATGAATAAACTAGTTATAAAATTAGGATAGAAAGATGCATCTCACATTCCCTAAAGGCAATTTTAGAACAAGCAGCTATTTCCGAGAGCCTGATGATGAAATATTACAAAACCTTAACAAATACATGAATTCTTTAAAGGTAAAATTATTCATCATATTGCAGATACTAATGCAAAGTTTGCCCAATGTGCAGGAACACTTCATGCGGCTACTTAGTTAAAAAGTTAAATTTATCCTCATACCACATTCTATTCAAAGGAGAGAAGTGTTAACAAGCAATTAAGTATAGTATTATAATAAAATAGTATAGTATTGATTTAATCGAACATCTGATACAAATAAAATAGATTTTCGTTTAAAAAGATCTCCGGCATCGGAATACGAAATTTTGATGCACAATTTGCATACAACAGCAGAAAGTAATAATCTTTCAAATATGCTATACCAATGATAGGTACCAACATAAAACATTAAAGTACACTTATTAAGCTCAATTCTTTTTTGCCAATTGTTTTAAAAATTGATCATTTCTTTAAGCTACAATACCACAAAATTACTGACAAACAACAAAATTTAGTAAAATTACTTAAGCTACATTCATTATAATAAAATAAATAATTCTGTTCAACACTTACCAATTTTGTACAAGCCATCTACTTCGATCTTTCACGCATCTTCCTGCGCTTCCTCTTCAACCTGCGCATTCTCTTCTTTCTCCACTAAAAGAGAAAAATGCAGAAAAAAAATTAGTTTCTCATTATGAAACATCTACATATGAACTCCTGCCATAAGAAATAGAAAATTTCATAGGATCAAACCAGCCCAAGACTAGAGCAGATAAGTACACGTTGCTCCATTACACAAAATTTAATAACGCTTACTCATCTAACATTAGAAGAAATAGAATCAATTTAATAACGCTTACTCATCTAACAGAAGAAATAGAATCTATCAAGAATCTACACGCTTATTTAGTTTCAGCTATTAAATTCCTTTGAAATATCGGTAACCACAAAGTAGGCTAAGCCACGTGGTTCAGTAATTCACAAGCACTATAAAGCAGTCGTAAGTATATTTTTAGGTCAGTCTACATTTCTACACACAAAAAAAAATACACTCAAGAATACAATACAATTATTTCCATTAAAATTAACGAGATAAAATCTTAGTTGAAATTCCTTTCAGTAAACTAATCACTACAGAAACTATCAGACTTTTTCAAATACTTATTACAAATATTAAATTAAAAATACTCAGTCTTACCTTTGCTCTCATTTCAAGGAAATAGTATAAAGTTTAAATTCCAAATAAGTAAGTTTAAATTTTTCGGATTGAAACAGATATTGAAATGATCCTCCTCACCAACAGTCGAAGACGCCGGAGTGAAGAATGAGAATTTTTTGGAGTTCAGCGAGAGATCGTAATAGGAACAAGACAACAGTTAAGAAAATTAACTGTAGGATATATGCACACTAGAGCTAAAATTTTTTCTTCCTTCCAAAATTTACCAAAATTTCGTTTGAAAAGACTTCTTAAAAACTATAAAAGAATAAATAAAATAAATAATTATATATTTCTAAATATTCGACGTGATATCCAAAGAAATGGTATTGCTTCCATTAGCCTCTATGCTACTATATTACGGCAGAGCACTTGTGAAATTCATGGCTGCGCTGATCCGTTCTAAAAATTGAAAATAGATTAAAAGAATAAATAAAAGGTAGTTTTCTTGCTGTTAAAGCACTTTCTCAAATATATTATTTATTTATTATTTCCTCTTGCAAGACTAGTGTCACACTAGAGCAAAAAAAATTATTTCATTACAGGTTTTCTCGTACCCTGGTTGGGTTGGAAGACGTCACTTTTTCCGCCCGTTAACGACAAGTGCGATTTTCGTACCCGTTTTACCAACCGGTTTCGACCGACCGATCTCGCTCGGTCGAAAAAAGAACTCCGATTTCTCCGCTAGCGAGAAGTGTTGTTTCGATATCAGAACTTATCAAATTTTCGTTTAAAATGGAGGCTGTTAAGACGTTAATTGTGTTTTGAAAGGGTTTATCGGGATAAATGTAATCCATTTGACCAATCTGAAGAAGAATTTATCAATTACTTTAGATTTTTTAAAAAGTAGTTAAATCTTTTATCGAATTTAAATCATTTAAACTAATAATTTAATACGACTATCTAAAGTAATTAAATCTTTAAAAGTAGTTAAATCTTTTACTATTCCATCAAGATAGTCAATAATGATAGTTAATAATTAGCTAAGATGAATTACATTTAAAGATTTAATTACTTAATATTTTCTTATTAAATTAAATTATTAAATTAAATTAAGGTAACATTTTAACATTTTTTTAACACTGAGAGTGGAATGACTTTCCTCATTCCGTATATATCATTAAAATTTTTTTGTTTAGGTTTTAATTCGAAGAAATTTGTCAAATATTTACAAAGTAATTGCAAAAACTGACCATAACAGAATTTTTCTTGTTCCTTGATAAAGATGTAATTTTTTTAATGTTGTGAAAACTTGCTACTTTAATAACTTTTTTTCATGTTTTATTTTCCTATGTAATTGAAAAATTAAACAAATGGTTTGTAATATTAATTTATAAGATTTATTCATGTTAAAATAATTGGCATGGAAAAAAGTTTATTACTTTCCCTCTCTCTAGAAAACTGGTAAAATTACATCAATATATTGAAAAAAAAACTCCAACTTATGTTTTATAAATGTATAATATTATTATAAATGTATATTTTGTAAAAGATAAATGGTTTACCCCCCCCCTTAGCAATGGACTTATGAAAGCAAGAAAGATGCATTATAATGCATCTTATAAGAGCAGAAGTTAAATCTTCCTACCTCTTACACTTGGTATCTTTTGAAAAGATGCGATCAACTTTCCCACTTAAAATTTGTGAATATTTTTGAAAATAATCCAACATAATTTCGAATTGGGAAGCTGTACGCTTCGCCATAGTTCCTTTGGCAATTCAAAACTCGAACTGAATCTAAAACCATGACACAATGACGATCGCTTGATTTGCTGTACCCGCAGCAGAAATACGTCACTTCCTGGCGTACAGCGCAATGTTTGAAACGACTGAGGTACGAGAATCAGACCCCTTCTTTCTGTCTAGAAAAAGCCATTAACGTCCCGCGGTCGAAAGGCGAAACGCTACCAACCCAACCGGGGGTACCAGAATAGACCCGTTAGAAAGATCGAAGGAGGCGTTTCTTGAAATCTGCAGAAAGTTGTGCAGTTATTTTACAACATCAGTCTACTTTTTGGTTTGTCGCATTTACAGTGTTTATCTCTTCTAAACTTTTTTATTCATCAAAACAGGTAAGAAAAATCTGTTTTCCTTTTTAATTTTTCTGAACAGCCTGCATTACATTGAGTATGGTTTTTCGCCTTACGACTTATTTGGCTTACTTATGAATCTTTAATTCTTGCTGTTATGTAACCCAAGATGAGTATTGCTCATACCCCCCCCCAGAACATTGAAATGGAGGATTGGGCAACCAACTCTAAGAATTTTTTTCCCTCAAAGTTAACCTTGCATGATCAAATTATTTGTGCATTCCAAAATGGTGCACATAAATTTAACATTTTCTTTCAAGCTGCTTCTGGCAATCTACCACAAATATAACCAAAGCAACTTAAAGATAATCTCACTGTAAAATTGAGAAACGTTCAACTTATTGACCATATTCAGTTTACGAAGCAGAATCGGCTATTAATTTCTACTGAACACGTAGAAACGGCGATTGAAATTACGAACATTAAGGCCATTATGGGTATCCCAACAGTCTGTTCAGTAATATCCGAGCAAATTACTAGTCGTTTTCTATTACGAAACGTACCTCTTGAAATATCATTACAAGAACTTACAGATGAAGTTGAGGCTGAAAATAATGTCAAAATACATGAAGCTCGGCGTTTTCTATCTAATAAATCAAAAACATCGCTACTGAGAATGTTTTAGTAACAATTTATGGCACTAATCTACCGCAGCACATTAAATTGTGGCTCACACGACAGGAAATCTTCTTAATTATAGATAAATTTCGACAATGTCGCAGGCGTTTCTCTTTTTCTCATCCCACATCAAAATGTAAAAACGAATCCATATGCGAAAACTGTGGAGAACAACATAATATTCAATCCTGCACCTCTCCCACACTGACCTGTATTTTATGCAAAGGTCCCCATAAGGCTACCGACATCAAAAGTCCTAAAAGAGAAGAGGAGAGGAAATTCTTGAAATTTAAATGTCTAAATCGTTCTTCCTTTATCGATGCTCGACGAAAATTTCATATCGATAAAAAATCCTATTCATCTGTTATTTTAACATCTCATAATGATCATGCTTATGATAAAATTCACTATGTGACAAAAGAAGAATTGACTGAAATTCCCAATCGACAAATGCTAGAACAAAGAAATTTGTTCATGGAAATGATAAATTCACAAGCATTATTACTCCAACAAACGATGGAAAAATACAACGAACATATAATGAAAAATCTCTCGTTCATCACTTTAGCAATTAAAAATATCACTGAAGAAACTTTGAATAGAAATTTAAATGAAAATGAAGTCAGAAGACCTCCAAAATCGGAAAAAACTAAGTATGAAGTTCCAAAAATTGGAACCAATAAACAATTCGAACTTAGTTCTTCTATTGTTACAGTATCTCCAGTGTTATCATTTGAAAATTTTACCAGCCCTTGCTTCTCAAAGTCTGTTTCCTCTTTTGAGCATCAAATACCAATCTAATCCCTATTTTTTCCTTCCGTGTTCAGCATCATGTTCTTCTGTTTTTTGCTGTTTCTTTTGCTTTTCCCATCATGTTCAATAATATTAGTTTTTCATTTTTCAATGGAATACTAGAAGCATTCGGAATAAAAGAAAATGGTACCGGACGCTTTTCCCAAAATTTGATTTTTTTTTGCCTCCAGGAAACCTTTCTCAAACCCTCTGATAATTTTTACATCCCCCAAAAAGTTATTTACCGTCAGGACAGATTTTCAAATACTGGCAGAGGTGGCCTCTTAATTGGAGTCAACTCAAAATTCTCCAGTAAATGCATACATAAATTTTTTAATACCTTCTCATCCCCCTCTTCAGAAACAAGAAAAAATCGTTTTTATTTAGAAGACAAATTTATTTAACAAAGAACTACTCAAATTTTGTCATGCAAAGCCTTTTCAACGAATATAAAAATTTATACTAGAAATACAAAATTATAATCGCAACACATGCCTCAAAGTCTAACGAAAAATGCTCGACAGCGTTCCAAAATTTTACAACTGGAGTGACCAAGGCTGGATCCGTTTCCAATTATAATAGCATTTTCACTAGTGAAGCCATCACAATACTTATTGCTATCAATAATCTCATCAACGATAATCAACAATAAGTTTTACTAAGTGATAGCCTCTCAGTATTAAGAGCTTTAGAATATTCGAATATTCACTCCAAAAGTATTATCAAATTCCTCGGCCATGAAATTTACAAAATTATTGGAAACATTCAATCCATCGAATTTGTTTGGACCCCTGGACATGCAAAGGCATTACCGAAAACGAATACGTGGACTCCTTGATCCGTAAAGCAACAAGCTCCCTGATCTCTCAATGGATATAGCATGAAGATTTATTACTTTTTTTATGAAAAATCATATTCAAAAAGAATCCAAGAATGAATAGAAAAATTCAAAATACTACCACGAATTTTATTTTTTAAATGAAAACCGGCCTCAAGTCCGAATATTTCCTTCTAGTCGCAAGAATGATGTCCTTATTTCTCGGTTCCGTACTAAAACGTATCCAACCAGTGCTAAACTTTTCAGACTCCAACTCGAATCTAATCATTATGCACCTTATGCAAAGTTGAAGAAACCCTGGAGTATTTGCTTTTTCAATGTCAACGTTTTAAACATCAAAGAAACTTTTTTCATGCGGAGCTGAGCTGCCTCCCACTTTTTTTCCCATGGATTTTTGATTTCTCTATACATTCCAAAAAGAAGGTTTCGCCATTCAAAAATTTTTACACCATATACACGATAATCTTTGATTCAGATCATGTTTTCTTAATTTTTCATTGACTTTTTCAATTTTTCTAAGCATTGCTATTCTCAGAATTTTGAACTAAGGATAATTTGAGATAAAGCAGCCAAGGAGCGAGCATACATCTCAAACAGCCTCTTCAGCATCATCATCTTCTACACTAAGTTTTCTGCTATTTCAATGAATATAGTTATTTGTCAGCAGCTTTTCTATTAAAATGGGTAAACGAGATACACGTTATGTAAACTTCATAGTTTTTTAATTTTGATGCATCTTTTAAGTTCACGAATATCTGAGCTTTATGTTGAATGTTTATTTTTTCTTTGTAGCATTCCCAGCAATCATTTTATTTTACAATGCTAAATTGTTTAGCGTTTTGATTTTGTGCGTCATTAAACTTTTCTGGAAAGTGGGTTACATATTACTATTACACGTTACTGAATCAAAGATTATCGTGGTATTATTATTAATATTATTAGGTTATTGGAAAGAATCTGTAGTGGTTGTTTTCCCAACGGAAATCCTACCTACAGTATTTGCATTCTTCAGCTGTAGGATTTTGCAAGGAAAACTTCTTTAAGTACTCCTCATTAGTGAGTTGAGATTTTTAATAATAATTTGTGGCAAGGAATGCCTTTTTGAGATAACTTCAGAGAGTTGCTTCAGTAAGTTACAATATTTATGGTCCATGTAAAATAAAAAGGAGCCATGTAATGTGGCAATTTAAGAAAGTCATGCTTTCCCTGGCCTGGAATTGATTTTCGGCTTTCTTTGTGACAGAAAAGGATGTTGATCGTTTGTGATTTATATTTTTGAGATGTATAACCTTAGTTTTATGCATGTCTTTTCAACGAATTAAAGCAATCACTGTCTATTTATAAAAATTTGATAAAAGTATGAAAAGGATGTATAAAAGATAATAAGTAAAATTATATCGATCTGTTTCAACAAGAAGCACAAATAAAGAACATCTTAAAAATATTTATATTTAGATTATTAGTAAAAATGAATAAAACGAAACAGTTTCATATTAAATTATTTATATTATGAGAACGACATACGGCAATTCAGTACCCCACACTCTCGCATTGTGACGATTCATCTTTCCCGACAGATGGAAAGTCGCCTCTTCGCTGAATATTAATGTCCCCGCCAAGTCATCATCATCTTCCATAGCTTGCTGCATTCGGGTACAAAAATCAAATCGGCGGGCATAATCATCTGGAATCAGGTGTTGTAACAATTGCAAACGGTAGGGTTTGAAATGCAAACGTCAACGCAAAACATCCACACTGCTTTCTGTAGAATGACCAGTTCACGGCTTGCACGGATGATTTTTGTGGAATGCGCACAAAGTTCTGTCTCACACGCTCCACGATTTCCTCTTAGGCACGCGGTCGTCCCGTGCTTTTCCCTTACACAGACAACCACGAAAGTGACGAAATCAACGCAGGATGCTTTGGTAATCAGGTGCAGCTTGCGTAGGAATGCACGATGAACGCTCGTAACCAAAGAACACTTCGCATATTACAACACACGAAAACTCTTCTCCTGTATTCCCGCCATCTTGTACATTGCCACTACAGGCCTGCGAGCCACGACGCGGGCTTTCAAACTTGGGGAGTGTATGTATCTTGTCATGTATCACCCGTCTTTGCAGGTTGTATACCTTTCAATACGCAGTGTTTTGAAACCCGATGAATCATTTAGACTAACCCTGTACTTTGTATCTGCAAAAAGCTTCAGTCATTTCTCTTGCATACTCAATTTCATAATTGCTGCTCAGTTTTAGTTGGTATTATTTTTCTCTAAATAATTTTTTAGATATACAAACTGGTTGAATAGAATCTCAGTGTTTCAAATATCGATGTTTCTTACCCATAAATCTGCGATAGTACGTTCTATTTCTTCCCGGCAGAGTTTAGGGAGACAACGGGACAAATAGTAATATGTGGCTGAGTTTTGAAATACGGTGACAGTCCCGTATATACGGCACATATGGCAACCCTAATTATATGTATATATAAAATAGATAGAGAAATTAAATTACCTTTGCATACCTTTATCTTTTTTCATTTTACTCCACTCAGAAATGTTTTTCGTTTTATAATATACAATATTTAAGTAGCAGTGATTTATTTCGGTTTTTGCGTCTATTTAAATGGGTTGGACATAACAGTGTCCAAACATTCAAATTTTATATTAAAGTGAGAACAACATCTCAAAATTGTTTTTAATAAATATTTTTTCTTTTATTACGTTTAATAAAGGAACTTATTCAGTTAAAAAGGAGAAATGAGCTCACAAATCACCAACTTATATTTATGACTATAATAAATTTTACCATAAACTGAGAACTATTTTATATTTCTTCTAAATTTCGAGTTTGAATTAACAGTGTCAACTCTTTTGTCCTAAAGGACAGAATAGTATAATCTAATAACAATACTGGCAAAAAAAGGTCAATAATAAAACTTTCCCCCCGAATTTTTTTTAAAAAACAGCACTTTCAGATGAATTAAGATAACCTTTCAAAAAATATGTTATCTAGTTTAAGCTCTGAAAAGTAAATCGTTAAAATCGTTTTAATCGTTCCTTTTTCCTAAAAAGTTATCTTGTTAAAAAATTAAAATGTGAATCGTAAAATGAAGCAATGACTTTCAAATATAATATAACTAATCAAAAGTATAGGTGGGTGACAGAATAATGTGAACATTTTTGAATTTGCACATTTTTTCTAATATCCCCCGAAAGGCTGAAAGGATTTTCCTAGAACTTCGACCATGTAAGGAAGAGGCTTCAACTCAGTTTACAGGGAAGATTCGGTCACGATGGCATTTAGGGGACTGACTAGAAATTAATGAAGAAAATGATTTAGGACTCATCCCATCCAAGCTGATAAACATTTGTTGATGAGCGCAACATTTACATGCATTTTTGTAAAAAAAAAAAATCACGAATATTCAGGAAACTATAAAGGTTTTCTTTAAAAATTCCAAATTTTCCCGCAGAGTTTTTGCTTATAACATACAGAGTTTCCAACCAAATTATACGAAACTGACAGAATGTATTACAATATGTTAACGAAGTAATGTAATAAAATTCGAAGTAAATACTTTGAATATTTGAGGAAATATGAGTATTTGTAGTAAATAATTTTTTACTGCACATGTGCGAAACATAGTCTACTTTTTCATTCATAACTTCAAAGCCAGATATATAGAGCAGCTTATATAAAAATTCAAGTTGAATACCGTTAAGATTCAGAAAGGTATCTGCATTGCAGCGATATGAATTTTTGTTGCTCTCTAAGAGAAGCCAAATGATGAGAGTTTTTCTACAAATAATATTTTTTAAAGTTAATCTTCGTATAGTTTTCAACTTTCATAAAATTTTATATTACTGTTAGAATCGATTTAATCTCTATACAAACTGCTTTGAAGTTACAAATATTAAGACAAAAAAAAATGTTTCAAATATCTCGTTGGGTTAAAAATTGGTTTTTCAAAGAGATGCAATAGAAAATTAATATAGTTTTAAACAAATTCAAACTATGAAAACTACATCAAACTTTTAGTTTCAAGAACATTTAAGTACTGATGGTAATGATTCAGATGAACCCCGTCTAGAATTAAAATGCCTGGTACATCTTCAAATAATATAAAAGTTTCAGCAATACCTATTATTCAACGCATGCACTATAATTTTTTAAACTATTAGAACGGAAACATCTGGTAAATTTTCATCAGAAATTGTCTGGTTCTTTGACTGATTAATCCAAAAAGAATTATGAAGAATTGTATCTTTCAGTTTAGTTTCCATTATCAGCTCTTTATAATTTTAAAACCAAATACACATTGCCTTTTTTAAAAATTGGTTTAAGAAAGAGTTTTTTTTAAAGCTAAAATAACTTTTTTAAGAAGCAGCAAATATAAAATTATTCATTTACTCATTGTAATTAAAAAGAGTATTTTAATTTAAATCATGTATTTTAAGTTAGAAGCATGATGTAGTAATGCATTTGATTTTTCTGATTAAATATTTTAGTTTTTATAAAACTTAATTAGTTTAATTTTTATTGATTAAACTTTTTTGATTATTTAAGGCTGTCTTCGCGAAAAGATGAAGCGAAGGACTCCACCGAAGCCATATTTTGGGGTAGAAAAAATTTGCTGTTGATTACAAAATTTCACATGATTGTTACAGAAATATTCTTCTAAAATTCGTTGAAAGTCGTTTCTGTATAAAAATTAGACGAAGGTCAAAATATATACGCAAAGAGGGGTACAATTAATAATTACGAATATATATTTCTTTTTGGAAAAAAAAACATTTAACTACTTAACTATTAACATTAAACATTTAGCTTACTGAATTGTGCTTAAACTTTTACATAATATAGTTAATTTCTACTGAAAAGTAACTAATCAGAAATATCAGTATATAATATCAGACATCATTTCAGTCATCAAAGACAATATCAGAGTAGAAGTATCAGTTTCGCCCTGACTGTAAATCCCGTATATTACCGTCTGATCTTTGATTTTTTTTAAACGAAGGACTACGTTCCTCCCATTGGGGTCTCAGGAAGGAATTTGATTCACATGCAAAAAGGCCACAAAAAACATTGTATGGGAGATCCTCTATATCTCGGTAACTACATATGTTAAAACATAACTAATGTCTTATTTTAGAGATAAAGGGTAACAACAGAAGTTTAAAAAAATGAAAATCGAAATTGTAAAAAGTTGGGCAAAAATACGCAAGAATTGTTAATGCGATCCTCTATATCTCGGTAATTACATATGTTAAAAACATAACTAATGTCTTATTTTAGATCGATGAAGAGTTTCATATAGTTAAAGATGTTCCAATTATTGTTATGGGTGACTTTAATGTAGATGTCAAAAGGAATGAGAAAGCGTTCGGTTTCATGAAGAAGCATTTTGATTTGAACATGGTGCCAACAGATTATCCTAGTACTCTGGGAAATTCATACATTGATTCAACTTTTACAAGAAACATTACTCCCGAATTATTAAATTATGTATGTTACTTTTCATATCATCGACCGATCCTACACAGAATTGTAACATATCCACGCACAATTGAAGAATTCAAAACAAAAGAATTGACATTGTAATATATTTTATGAAGAGAAATAAAACAATTTTCATTGTAACCTTAGTTTCATTTTATTTCGTCAATTTGACATACATTAGTATTTCAGAAAAACCAAAGAGAGTTGAGAGTAATTCGAGAAACAGAAGAAAATAGAGAATAACTTCGAGAAACAAAAGAGTATCGTGAGTAACAAAGAGAACCCGAGAAGCTTCGAGAAACAAAAGAGAATTGCGAGTAACAAAGAGAAACCGAGAAACAAAAGAGTCACGCAAGTAAAGTAGTCCTACACCTTTCAACATCAGCGGCTGTTTGAAAAAGACAGTCTCCCTCCATTTTTTTGTCCCGACTTGAACACATTTCTTGTTTTTTACTTATCCGTGGATAGTTCATATCAACAATATTAAATAGAAACTTAAGTATATTTAATTTTATTAAAAAAAGGTTTTGAAAATTCCTTTATCTCAAATTTTAATTCGTATGAAAAATTCCACTCCAGTTTTGCAAATATAGATGAATCTGTCTAAAAAAATTAGTGGAAAAATATATTGTTTATATTTTCGTCTTCATTCTGATCTTTCTTTTAAAATTTTTTTCTGCATTTATACTGGCGGGAACCTTATATTTTAGATATTTAAGCTATGACCCGGAGACACAAAAAATAACTAAATAAATAAAACACTTTTAGCAACTTTTGAAAGAAGAGATTTAAGAAATATTTTGATGTAATAGAGTTGGATGATGTGTGGCTAAGAATATATATAACCATGAGCTGTTAAGTGTTTGAATTATACTGATGTTATTAAATTTATAAAATTACATAGGATAGCATGGGCGTCATATTATTCGTATGCCAAATAAGTGCAAACCCTAAAAAGTTCTTTATTGCAAAACCAATAGAAAAGCGTCGTACGTCATTTCTAGCCACGAGCCTTATAGACGTGAAATTTTCCTCCACCTCTCCAACATTTAAATGATCTAGGGTTGAAGTTTAAAAATATATTCTCTATAGTCAAAATAACCTTTTTTAAAATGAGAAAATCTATTAGAGTATGATAACTTTTGATTTTACGTTTATCGCAATGATTAATATCATAATTAATGACTAATATTATAATTAATATTATTTAATATACATAACTGGATGAAACTTTGCAATTTAGAAGTTACTCCAAAATGTTCATTTAGAGATATAAGTGCTTTCTCAAAATATTACAGAAGAAAATTGTGATACTATATTAGCAAGAACTTCAAATTTTAAAGGAATAACTCTCTAACACATTGTCAAGTATTCTATAAGTTCCATATTATTTCGTGGAAAAATTTGTATATTATAACCAAAAAATGCAAAAAATATGGGATTTTTAAAAAAAAACTTTATATTTTCCAGAATAAACTTGCTATTTTTAGAAAAATCCATGTAAGCACTGTTCATAGCAAATAAAACCATTGATGAAATTTGTCAACCATTATCAGCCTTCTGAGGAACGGTGTGAGCACATATTTTTTTCGTTTTCATCAATTTCCAGTGACGGCAATCGCTCCACTACTTTTTAAGGAAAAAATTAAATTTTTATATCATTTTCCCTGCCTAAAGCTAGGAATTACAAAAAAGCAATAGTGTTCGGAAAACAAGCTAATTTTTTAAATAAATTTTTAAATTTTTCTGTCTACCCCTGTATTCCTGGGTATTTTAGATGTCTATAAATCTTTTGCCGCCTCATGCTTTCCACTCATTCGACACAACTGTCAATTTCCGCTCTGTCCTCTAAATTCCCTCGTGACCGAATCTTCACAGTAAAATGTGAATTAGAGTCTGTTTTTTACATGGACTAAGTTTAAGGGCAGTTGGTCTAGTCTTTCCTGAGAAGCTCTAAAAAGTGTGAAAATCCGAAAGTATCTGTATACTTTTGATCGTATAAGTGTATCTTACAAATATTATCGTAAAGATAAAAGAAATTTGGGTTGTTTTAGAAGGTGTGGAGACTTGACATGAAAATTAAATCAAGAGAAGCTCTTCAATAATTTTAGAGGTGTGCGGAATGCAATTATATATTTTTGTTAAGTCCCCCCTCTCCCAAGTGAGGGTTATTTTGGTTTTTAACCAATTATTAAGCGTTTTAGTGGTTTGATTGCAGAAAAGCGAATATGAATTTGTTTTTGGTATAGATTGCTTGTGATTACTTTTAAATAACGCGAAATTCTAAACAAGGAAGGCTAATATTATTGATTTAAATTTTAATTCAGTACATTGTCATTCTAGAAGCATAAAATACTGTTATCGAAACATTATTTGTTCTGGAGTTTCAGCTAGGGAAAAAGAAAACTCAATCATCAAGGAATATGCGTTTTTTTTCATTAAGATGAACTGAAAAACCAGCTGAAGAAAAATTTCTCAAACAATTTTCTGACAGAACTGGAATTTGACTGACCTGCTCTCAAACCAGAGCCCGGCCCTCTTCGTACTAGGGCTCCCCCTAAGGCGAAGGGGGACTCCTCTTTTTGTAATCTAAGAAAGAACTGTCCTTGCGGTTTTTATGAGGGCAGGGAACCCTTGAGTTATTTTCAGGTGCCAGAAAGTACCATTTATTTCGTTCTTGGCAAAAAAGGCTAAAAATTTGATGAAAAAGATGACGTCACAGCCTAGTAAACTTCAGAGCCATCTCCTGGGAAAAGACATTTTTAAAATTCTACGAAACAAGCCTTAAAATTAAATTATATTATTTATCTGGGTATCTATTTACAGACCATTATATCTATTTTATATGAATAGAGTGAATTGAAAAATAAATACCCTGGTAAATACCCATTTTGGGTATTTATCCTTAAAAATAAATACCCAGGTATTTTACATCACTGATTATAGACTTTGTTGGGAATTATCTTCAGTGAAAAAAGCTTTTAATTGTGGCTCTACTTTTGTTTCTTTTTTCATCGGTCAAAATCCACTGATCTGCACAAAATTTAATTTTTTCAAGAGTTAAATCTTATCAACACTGAAAAGCATCTACACAGTCTCCCACTACGTTTTCTCCGCGATAGTGATTCTGTATAAGACATTCTAATTGTTCAGAATAATGGAAATTTTATAACTTTAATTTCTTTGTATTAATTAATTTTAGTCGATCCAGTGTAGAACATTGAATTATAAATTTTTTGACTTCATATTCTTTTCTTTGGTTAATTTCAAAAGTTTCCCCGCAACCTAATAATATTACTTGAATGATAGCGAGGCATGTCCTGCGGCCTAGAAGTTTTCACGGTTTTCTCTTATTTATTTCTAAGAGAAAACTCGTGCAAAACCAGCGGGAATGGTCTCCCCTAAACGTTCACGTATACTTCTCGAAAAAGGTGCTGTTTCCCCTCCCCCCGCGTGGATAAAAAAAAATTCGAACCTATTGTAACCCAGGATCCAATGACTATCAGAAAATATTTAGGTAAAAAATCAAATTCGAAGAGATGCGTTCCGATTAAATGAATACCGATTTCTACTCTTTCTTGGTTCAAGGACAATCCTTCCGCGTGCCAGATTGCTACCAAGTACGCATGCGCATGGAGAATCGGATGAAAAAAAAGCGCCAAGCAGGAGTCAATAAATATCGTGCACAGAAGATTGTGTTCAATACGCATGCGCTTGGAGATAGCGGACTCGTTGGAGATGCGCTTATACAGACTGATAGACAGTCAACCTTTTGACGGATTTGGCCCAAAATTTGATATGGACCTACATTCACGATGATTAAACTGTGTACCAAATTTTATTCATCTAGCTATTCAAGTTTTTGAGTTATAGTGTTCGCATGACAGCGGACAGATAGACAGACAGACTTCCCTTGGACGGATTTTGTCCAAAATTTGATAGAAACCTACAAATTATGTTTAAAGACCACATACCAAATTTCATCCCCGTAGCTCTAATAGTTTCCGAGTAATCGTGTTCACAGACACACAGACATAATTCCAAAATTGTGTTTTTCGGATTCAGGGAGGTCTAAAACGTGGAGATTCGTCAAAATCTCGAGTTACAATACTTTCTCTTTGTATACTTCGTATACGAGAAAGTAACCAGCGGGAGTGGTCTCCCCTAAACTTTCTCGTATACTCCTAACACATGTAGAGAAAACTAGAATAATAAAAGACGTCAAATAAACTTCCGTCGCAAGTAAACCAAAGTTGGAACCACGCGTGGTTTGAAGGATCAAAACAAATTCAAATCCTCTGTTCATTCTTTTGCGCAACAGGACCTGGCGAGACTCCCTAAATGTTTGCTTCCTTACAAAATCACTCCAGAATTGGTTTTTGGCAAACTGCCAAGTTTCGGAGCGTCCCTTCCTTGCACAGGCATTGCCACCAGTAGGCATGCGCAGGGAGTTGGTTTCAAAACTGAACAAGTATGCGATTATACAGACCGACAGACAGTCAACCCTTTGACGGATTTGGCCCAAAATTTTATACGGACCTACATTCATGACGATAAAACTGTGTATAAAATTTTATCCATCTGGCTTTTCAAGTTTTTGAGTTATAGCGTTCGCATGACCTCGAACATACAGACAGACAGACTTCCCGTTGACGGATTTTGTCCAAAATTTGATAGAAACCTACAAATTATGTTTAAAGACCACATACCAAATTTTATCCCCGTAGCTCTAATAGTTTGCGAGTTATCGTGTTCACAGACACACACACAGACACACACACAGACACACATACAGACACACACACAGACAGACATAATTCCAAAATTGTGTTTTTCGGAATCAGGGAGGTCTAAAACGTGGAGATTCGTCAAAATCTCGAGTTCGAATTTTTTGACGATTACAATACTTTCTCTTTGTATACTTCGTATACGAGAAAGTAAAAAGCAGTGCCGGAGTGGCGTTCCGCCTCCACTACACCCCTGGCCAACCCCTTACACACACATTTTCCTTTAATTATTAGTACAGATGTAAAAGCCGAAAGTTGTTGAATGAGACCAGGGAGAGCGATGAAAAATAAATACTATGCTGCCAGCTCATTTACCTTCGTTCGGATACACAAAAGTGAATGACCCTTGCTCGCACTGAAGCCGAAGGAAAGGAATTATTGGAATACGATTCACTTATGAAAACATCGTCATCGCAAAATAGAAACAACGAAGGCCTAAAAACTGTATAATATGCATATCAATATAATATGCTGAGCAAAGTATCTGAAGAACACTTTTCGCAATGCTTAAGTATTAGGAAAGCTAGTCGCCTTAGTAGCACATTTCCTAATGGACGAGTTTTCGGTTTTATTTACTTATATTAAAAACCTCGACTTCATTTGTATTACTTTTGGACTTATGCTATGAAAATTCCATCGACTTAGCATTAAACCGGAACGTAGTTTTACGTAGTTAAGGCATTTTCATAAATGCTAACAGGACGCTTAATCTATTGAATATCTCTAATTTGACTATAGTTAAATAAAGAACTAAATAAACAGAAACTTTTTCGTTCCTTTCGTGGATTCGGATCCACGGATCTGAGTCCGACTGCGGATCTGGATCCTCGGATTCGGTCCGAGTCCGAAACGTAAGTTGACAATAAACGTAAATTGACCATAATTACTTTAATAATAATGTCTTTATTATTGAACTTGTATTTTAAAATAATTATGAATCAAATTAATAATATTATAATTTTAATTAGATGATTAGTTAATTATATTGATAATAATTTTAATGAATAATTTTGATTAAAAACTATAATTAGATAATTAACTATATTAACAATAATTTTAATTACTTGTTATAATTTTCAATTAACATTTCTGTTAAATATTTAAAATTCCGTTAGCGAATTTAATGAAGCTTTGCGAGAATCTGCAGTATTTTGAGACGCTTTTGATTTCTTTTATCTGGTTAGGAATTCCTAAGAATGCCATTTGATTTGTTGGAAACAATATATTTACTGAAGCGTTCAGTAATGAAATCATCTAGTCAGCTCAGATTTCTTTCTAATTAAATATCAAGTTCCCAATCTTGATGAGCTCCATACAGTAAAAAATCTTTTTATCATCATCAAGGAAAATTAAACAACTCTTTGCAGTTATCAAAGATCCACTGCTGTTAAAATCTATTACTAACTGCATTGACAAAATGTAAATTTTTAGTGAATTTCTGTCAATTGAATCAATAGCTTTTAAATTTTGAGCAATTTGTAGATGTTATTTGCATATGCCTTTTCCATTACGTGCCTACGTGGCAAGGTCGGTAGGACACCGTCTTAGTAACCTTAAAGACACGGGTTCCATCCTCGGCCAAAATAGCCCATTATGTCTTCCGATTGCTGCAAGGTTAATGCTTTCGAGAATTAAAATTTAAATGTCCTTTTTTATAATGTATTCAGCTTTTTATTCTATTTTGCTATTTATTTTTTAATTTATTATCAGATAAATTTTAAATAATTCCTATTCATAGTTCCCTCGTTCAAAATCAAAAGGTATAAAAAAATTTTCGATGACCTTTAAATTGCTCACATGGAAGAAATATTATTTTTTAATAATTTCTTAATTGCATTGCTATTTTTTTACTTATTTCAAACTTGTATACCAAAAATTCTTGACTCCTTGAAAAAAATAGACTCAACATTTTCTCTTAAATAGTTTTTATCAAATCCATTAATTTCAATTTATCGAGATTCATTTAATGAAATAATTTTTGATATTGTGTATTGTATTATTATTATATATTGTATTATTCTTATCTTGAGTTAAGAATAAAAAATTATAATCATTTTTAATTATAATTATTATTAATTCTTTTTACTAAGAATTACGTCAAAGAAGGTAGTTTAGCAATTTTTATAGTATTTTGAGAATGCAGTTTTTTTTTTCCTTGAAAAGAGAAAGCTATTTTGATAGTAGATTATTCTAAATCATCTGTTTGCCCAAATATGTGATGTTATGCGTAATGTTAAAATACTACAAAGTAGAGAAACTCTCAGGTCATGCAGATTGAAGGGGGTGGGGGATTTTAATTAAAATGGCGGCAGAAGGTCATCAAATTAAGTTAGAACACCAGGTCTACTTTTAAACTAGAAATTTTAGCATTTTCTTCGAAATTATCTTGTTTATCATTGCCGAAATGCAAAGAAAAAGGAGGCTTAAAATAACTGAATAAGAAAATTTTAAAGTCTGAGAATTGTCTAAAAATACAAAAACATTTTGAAGAATAAAAAACTAAATAGAGTGGTGGAGTTTATGATAGTGAATAAAACTGTATTTTTTCTGGTTCTTTATTTGCAAAATTACACAAGATATAGCCATTTTAATTAGCTTTTAATTGGGGGGAATCATAAAAGCATAAATACAAAGAGAGCCAATCAGTTGAGAAAGGTAAAATTTTGGGGATAATATGGAACTATGGTGAATAATATTAAAAAACCACGAAATGAATGGAGAAACTCTCAGGTCATGCAGATTGAAGGGGGGGATTTTAATTAAAATGGCGGTAGAAGGTCATCAAATTAAGTTAGAACATCAGGGCTACTTTTAAACTAGAAATTTTAGCATGCTCTACGAAATTATCTCTTTTATCATTGCGCAAGTGTAAAGAAAAAGAAGGCTTAAAATAACTGAAGAAAATTTTAAAGTCTGAGAAGGCTAAAAATAAAAAAAAGTATTTTGAAGAATAAAAAAATCTAAACAGAGCGGTGGAGTTTAAGATAGTGAATATTTCTTCTTCTGCTTCTTTATTTGCAATATTACACTTGAGCAGACATAAGATCTGGCCTTTATAATTAACTTTTAATTTGGGATAATCATCAAAACGCTTATAAAATTTAAATTCGCTACTGTAAAAGATGAGAACATGAGTAAAGACTGATGAAAGTAAAGAGAGTTGTTATTTTTTTTCAGGCTTTACTGTTATAAGAATTTTCTCAAACAATATCAAAAGCCTTGAATTTAATAGCCACAAAAAAATTATTTATCCCAATTGGAATCAAGAAAAAAACTTATAAGTTAGAACCATTGATCAAACCAACTATTCTACTATAAAAAACATCAGAAATCTATCTGTATGCATAGCGTAAATGATTGCTTTTATTCAAATCAACCGAGTCTTAGCATCCTCTCCCCGCGAACATCGAAGAAACTTATCTGCTGCAACAAAACATAGCGATCTCACAGACAAGACGCCTTCCGCCAGCAAGAACAACAGTCTTTCCCTATCTCCTTCTCCCTCCCACCCAAAGCACTTGTCATTCAATCTGGAACGAGAGGTCAGTATCGGAACGGGGAGTCTGGATCCATAAGGGGAGTCCGAGTCCTTAACGAGGAACGGATTCGTTTCTTTCCGCGATTCGTTCCTTTTGGTCGGACTCGAGTCCTGCCGTTCCTTTTGAAGATACGGATATTCGGATTCTTTCCGGAGTGAACGACCTATCACTATGTTGTATAAAATCAGTTTAGTCACAGAGAAAGAGTATACTTCTCTACGAGTTTAGTTAGAGAAGGATCGTATCACGATTTATCTCGGAATCTCAACTGAAGCTTACCGACTATTTCTCGTGACAAAACGGTAAATATTTTTGAAGTGTTTTTTCTGCTTAGAAAAATTGAAATAAACTATAATTTTTATACGATGTCAATTTAATACTTCTTATACTGTGTCACTTGTTTAGCAATTATTATTGGATCTTGGAACAAATGTCTCATAGTTTCAGTTTCGTTTTGTTCCGTCTTGCAAAGAAAGAGACAGAAATTTAGTTCTCAACTTGTGTGTGCGGATTTTGTTTGGTTTGTTTTTGAAAGATTTATAAATCCGGCATATATATTTTCCGGTATTGAAAATAACATATACTAAATGGAATATAGTTTTATAATTTTAAAAGCTAAAGAATTTTATTCTGTGGATCTAAGCAGATTTTAGAACCTGAAATTTGAAAATTAACATAACCGATTTAAAAAATACTCTTAAATCTTATTTTCAGTGCCATTTATTTTAATAATTGGAACCTTTTTCACTCTTGCCCGTTTTCTACAAAAAAATTATTATGCAATTACAGTAGAACCCCGCTAATCCGAACTAATTGGGACCGGTGCCTGTTCGGATTACAAAAAATTTGTATTACCCGAAATTCCGATAAAAATAGAAAAGAAGAAAGTTGCGTGCTAAAAAAAAATGTAAGATATAAGTACTCAGTACTACTATATCTTGAATTCTTTTATTCAAAAGCAATAGAAAGAGAAAATGTCTCCTTTTTCATTAGAATAATGGAAGTACTTCTGTATGAAGTGACCTTATCCTTGAATTATTGCATTAGTTTCTTCAATGTGTACAAAATTATGCATGCTGAAAAAGTACTTTTTTTTAGTATGTATATTTAAATCTTTTCAGGTAATCTTTTCAATTACATATGATTTTCGAAAATAAAATCGGTTCGGATTAACCGGAATTTCGGTTTAGTGGGGTTCTACTATATGTATTATTTATAATAAAATATTCCACTTTCTTATTTTTGACTTAACTTTTTATTATCCTATGCTTTCCAGTTTATTAAATTTATATATTATGAGCAGAAAATATTAAGTTTTTTTTTGGGGGGGAGAGGGTTTTTTTTTCGTTATGAATGTAATAATTTTCTTCATGGAAAGATATCTTAATCTTTATTTACAATATCTTATCTTAAATGTATAACTTTTTGATTATATGTATTTCGGAAATTGGATGTAAATATTAACATTCCTTATTTATTATTTAATGATTGAAAATATGTAAACTGAAATCTTCAATTTTTTTCACCAAAATTATAATTATTATGCTGACTCGTGTTTTATATTTATTATCAGAATATTAAGTATCTATCTATTCCATTTTAAGTTTTTTGTTTAGAAAATATGTAATTGGAGGAAGTTTAATTGAATCTTTAAATAATATATTGCAATTTTTGGATGGTAAATTTTCATCACTAAAAATGCAATGTGAATGCTTTAACATTCTCAAGAAAGGGATTTTTAAAGTGATAGACAGGGAATTTCCAAAAAAAAGGTGTGCCTCTAGTGAGAAAAATTTTTAGAAAATATTTTGTGTTGTCAATTTAGGAGACATTTCCCTTTTTTTCTACTGCTATCAGATATCATAGTTAGTCAACACTTCATAATTTTGTTTTCAACTCGTGTCTGTTATCTCCTTGCCATTTTCTTGACTTTATTGATATTAAGTCCACGTGTAGCAGATGAATATTATCAAGATTGAAGGATTTCATTAGAAGCGATTTGCTTATCATCTAGGATTAAAAAAATGGGAAGAATTCATTTTGGGGTGAAGGTTTTATCTATGAGGCTTATTAATATATATGCGTATTGTAGTTTTTATGACTGAAATTTTGCCGAGTGTTGTTACAGACAAATAATTTAAAAAATCTGTTTTCCTGTAAAATAGTGTTCTGTTTAATCTGGAAACCTTTCCCTAAATTTCTTTGAGAAAAGTGATGAATTCACATAGTAAAATGACTAAAAAAAATTAATTATATGGTTAGAAATATTGAAGTTGGATCTGTTCAAAATATATAAGGTACAGTGAAACCTCTCTGAGCGGCCACCCCTCCGTTCCGAGAAAAATTGCCCGCTCAGAGGGGGTGGCCGCTTTGAAGGGTTTTCGTTACAATTACAAGATAATTGCTATAATACATAATATAAACAACTTACTTAATGCTGTTGCGTTGAGCACGCAAAAAGGTATATTGTTATCGTATTTTGTTTAAATCTTCTGTATCTTTTTTTACCTTTTAATTTATATTTCTACTATTTGTTTCTGTATTATATTAGAAATAGCTGCATATGCGCCATTCTATATATTACAAAGAGTTTTAATTAATTTTTGACTAATTAATTTATAGTTAATATCTTTGTTAAATCTTGTTAATTATAACTCATAATATAAACAAGTCTGACACATATTTCTTATTTAAAATGAAGTTCGAGACTTATCTAAAGAGAAAATAGTACTTCATTTAATAATTTTTTACATTTTTTGAAAAAAAAGGATACAACTTGTGACTGTTTTAAGTTTTTACCCTTCTCGAAAAAAAAAAACATTTTTTTCAGGTTCGTTTTTCAGTTTAAAAAGTAAATCTCTATCGATGCTTTTGTTAAATGGGATGGGCGAACCCACTCGGCGGCCGTTCAGAGGGGTTGGGTGGCCGTTGCTAGGGGTTATTTTAACATTAGGTCTATGGGCCAAAAAATCCGTGCCACGAAAAATTGGCCGTTAAGAAGGGTGGCCGCTATGTAGGGGTGGCCGTTCGAAGAGGTTTCACTGTATATATATTTAAAAATATAGTAAATATAGTAATAATATAGTAAAAAGATTTTCAATTTATATAAATATTTATTTTTTCTGATAATATGAAATTGTCTATTGGTTGTGAATTTTTGCATTATGAATATCTATCTATAGGACCTTAAAGATGGTTAGTTGGAGATAGTTGTTTCAACAAAAATATAAATACTTGAATTGTTTTTTAGAAAAATGGGTTTCTGGATTATTCTTATATTTATTTCCTTGGCTTCTGCAGTCGAGAAGGAATGTCCTGGTGGAACTTTTACCTGTCGTGATAGTAAGTATGATAGTTAATTCTACATTAATTTGAGTGTCAATTTCCTTGTGTGAAGAAATTTTGGTGTTTTTAATGTTGTTAAAAGTAACATTTACTCTATATTTTGAAAGTGAGATATTGATTTATCTAGCTATTTTATAATTTACTGTAGTTTTCAGTTAGTCGTTTTAGGTAGTGTGAGGAGAAACATGATAGAAATCTACATCCCAATCTCTTAAAAAATTATTTGGCATCAAACAATTAACAGTTTTGCCCGAACACTCTTTGGGCACTGCGAAAGGGGACTTCCCTGATTTGCCCGAACGCCGTTCGGGCAGGTAATTTTTCTAAGCCTATCGATTGATTTCCATGTCTATTTCACTTTCTTTACTTTACAATGTTTCTAGTAAATGGCTCTAGCAGTATAATCAATGTTGGATAGAAAAACGAGTGTAAACCGGTATTTAGGTCAGGTTAGGTTAGGTAAAGCAGTTTGCAGGTACTTTTTTTCTCCTTCAATTTAAGATGATCAAAAATTATTAAAATCAATACTTGTAACGCTTTTGACTGCTGATTTGAATTTTTAACATCAATTTGAATACAAAATTGCTTATAGAAATCTTCTTATTTTTGGACACAATAAGGCAGAAAAAAAGAAACTGTTAAGTGGTTAAAATCTAAAAAATTCTTCTAGTGATTTGCTGAAGATATTGGCAGATCTCTTCATTTAGAAAAGATTGTGAGGTCTCCCTTTTGCTCTGTTTTCCCACAAGAACGGACCACCTACGAACTCCCTAAGGCACCGAGGAGAAAGAGCGCGATGTTATCCAGAGTCATAAAATCCAACTCCGTTTACGTAACCCGGGGGAGTTGAAGGGACCGCACGGAGTTCGGCCTTTGGAAGGCCTCCCAAGTCGTGCCGCCAAAGGAACCCATTACGTTTTGACCCCTTTCCAATGATGAGATGGAAAAGAGAGCTCAGACTTGTGGTTGGAGGTTGTGGTCAGCAACCGGACAAATAATTGAGACTTAACCTTTCGGCCACGCCTCATAGGGCTGGACGTGAGGGTTTAAGAGGTGAAAACGGAGAGAAAGACGAGGAGCGGATTGGAATGAGATTCGAGATCGGGGGATTGATGAAGATTGGAAAGTCAGAATCTCGACGATCGAGTTCTGGACTTGCTTACGGGCGTTTTGACCCCTTGAAATTTTAGCCAACCTTTTGGCTAGACTAGCTCCTTTGATGAGCTGCAAAAGCGCATCATAGAATTCCTTTGGAGAATTTCTGGAAAGGTAGCGAGCGTTTGTATACTTCGCTGATAAATACCGACCTCTGTAACTTGCATAACCCTTTGGTAACTTGCATAACCTCTTCGTTTAATTGAGCGTTCTATTACCTCAATTTCCTCTTCCGGCCATCGGGATGTACTGAACTCGCCCTGAGTTGAAACCCATTGACTGAACTTTATCAGTTTCCTGAAATCGATTGCCTATCGATTGTTTACGAGTGACTCACCCTGATAACTGCGATTAAGTCCAGTTACGAACATTTTGACTCTCGCGATCTCATCCGAAACTTATGCAAATCTCTTGAATGTGTAAATTTATTGTACATATGCCATTACTCAAGAAACATAATTAAATTTTAATGTGCTGTATTGCTGTGTCTTGTTGAGCTCTGATTGGACCCCCGGTATCACTGGGCTAAGACCTTACAAAATGATAGATTCCTCTTCAGTTTTTAAGTTCAGTTCTGAAATCTTG
This sequence comes from Araneus ventricosus, assembly GCA_013235015.1. Taxonomy (NCBI): domain Eukaryota; kingdom Metazoa; phylum Arthropoda; class Arachnida; order Araneae; family Araneidae; genus Araneus; species Araneus ventricosus. Next base: position 986,796 of record BGPR01000151.1, read on the forward strand.
TATTTAATATTAATAGTTAAACAACCTTCAGTACATCCATATAGAAATTTTACAGAAGACTATTCATATAATCCACAGTATTTTGCAACAAAAAATTAAAGTTGTTTCTCTAACAAGATTTTAATGGACAGTTGAACAGTAATTACTGACTGTTTGATAAAAGTAAATAGTAATTGATTATTAAAATAAACAAAGTGTAGAAACATGCAACCTTATATAAATTTAGTATTGAAAGTTAATAATTCTTATTTGTATACTAGCAGTACCCGCACGGCGTTGCCCGTGGAATCAGGACTTCAATAAAATGAAAACAAAACAAAAAAACGCCCACAATGACATGAAAATGTCTGAAAACAAAACGAAAGATACACATTATTGATTTTACCGCTTATTTTTCTTCACGATAATGACATTTCAACTGTAGAAAAAAAAAAATACAGAGTACGTTAATCCGAAACAATAATAAAAAATTACAACGTGAAAATGATTATTATTTGATTTGAAAGGGGTTTTTTTGAGATTTTCAACTACAAAGGCTTATCCCCAATTCATTCAAAGTTCTTTTCAATCCGTAATAAAAAAAGAAGCGAAAATTGCCATCAAAAGATGGGCTAAATTATTGCCGATCTGATTCGGTCAAGAGAAAAAAAAATGGTGCCCTCCTAGAAAGGCCTCCATATTCTTTTTCAATGATTATTATACAGCAAATAAAATATGCGAGACATAAACACGTTAAGACACTGCCGAAAATAATAATCGAAGTCATTCAATTGAATATTATGACGTATCCTGCGCTCTGCACCGTCAGCCAATGAAATTGCAACAATACATGTTGGGAAGGCTCCGGGAAAACTTCCACAGGAGAATAATCACTAGAGAAAAATATCTTTCAACTGACCAGAAAAAATTAATTTAAAAAAAAACGGAAAAAGATATTTTAACCGTTCTTGTTTTAAATCCGACAGAACCCTTCTAGTTATAAGCTGAAAAAAATTGAAAATAATAGTGTTATTAGAACGTCGGATGCGGGAAATTTAAAAAAATAAATAAAATTTCGATGGCGAAACTGACTATTTTTTAAAAATTTCTCAAAATCCAGTAAATTACGTTTGAAGCTCAAAACAAACTTCATTAGAACGAAAGTTATTTGTTCTATCAGATGGTGCTTGATTGATATCATTAGAAAAGATACTACAGCCGTAAACGTGCCAAAACTGACCCAAAACAACACAAAATATTAAATAAAAAAATTTCTAGATTGAATTTTAAAATTCCGACTTCGAAGTGCATTGAGTCAACATTAAGAAAAAGTGTGCCAAATTTCAGGGCAGTAAATGCTATAGATTCGTCTAGACATCGCGCACAAGCACGCACGCACACAAACATTGCCCTTTATAAGTATAGATTATTGATTTTACCCGCTTCTTTTTCCTCCCGACAATGACATTTACCCTTAGCATCATGGCTTAAACAAAATATAAAAAACGCCCACAGACAATCACATCCTTTCGATAATAACATTTAAAACAGTACGGAGTACGTTAATCCAAAACAATATTAAAATATTACAAAATGAAATTCATTACACCGCAAGCAAAGTATTCGAGCCAAAGAAATACATTAAGACACGCTTAAAAATAATAATCGGTCATTGAGAAAATGAATCATCTCCGTGTAGAACGCGAAAGTAATGAAGTCACCTGCCGCGAGGAAGGTGAGATCGGATTTTAGAAATGCATGCTGGGAGCTGTAAGTAACCTTGGATCGAAAGTTCCGATTCGGTCTGCGAGAGAAAGTGTTTGGCTGATCGATAAAAAAATTCATTGAAGATGTAAAAAAAGATATTTTGACTGTTCTTGTTTTAAAACAGGGATAAACATCCCGGTTATTACCTCAAGAAAACTGAAAATGATAGCGTTATTAGAACGAAAGATGCGAGAAAATAAAGATTGAATGTTGAAAATGTAAAGGGAAAGTGATTATTGTTTTAAAATTTGTCAAAATTCAGTAAATTACGTTAAAAATTCAAAACTAACTTCATTAGAACGGAAATCGTGTGCTCTATTCGATGGTGTGTCTATTAGTGCGAAAAATCAACCAAAACAACACAAAACATTAAATAAAAAAAATTCTAGATTAAATTTTAAAATTGCGGCTTCGAGGTGCATTGAATCAGCATTAAGACTACCTGTGTGGCAAATTTCAAGGTTGTAAGTGCGATAGATTCGTCTGGAGATCGCACGCAGGCATGCACACACACACAAACATTGAATTTTATAAGTATAGATTGTGTCCTAAAACTGAATTGTTAAAGTGTTCTTTTCTGTAATCATGTTAAACCTTTATGTATTGCAGGTGCCACATGTTGTCAACTTACTGACAAATCCTACGGTTGTTGCCCCATGGAAAATGCTGTATGTTGCGATGACCATATTCACTGTTGTCCTGCAAATACCAAGTGTGCTACTGGCATGTGCATCCAAAGCAGTAACAGAAGTGTAGAAAATCGTTTGTTAAGAAAAAAGAATGTTACTTGTGATTATCAGTCTGTATGCCCTGAAGGTACCACCTGTTGTAAAAATCCATATATTCAAAAAATTGGTTGTTGTCCTATGGAAAGTGCAGTTTGTTGTGATGATGGTCTACATTGTTGCCCTGAAGGCACAACATGTAACCTAGCAGAAACAAAATGTGATGGAGATGGCTATGTTACCCAAATATACGATTCTCATAAAATATCTTTTGACTCCATCATTTCTAATATTACTTTGTCTCCATTGCGTTCCAATAAGGAATCAAGCGTCATATGCCCGAGTGGGCAGTACCGATGTCCAGATCGCAATACTTGTTGTAAATTACCAAATCAAGGTTATAGTTGTTGTCCACTTGTCAGAGCTAGCTGTTGTATAGATGGTTTACATTGCTGTCCGGAACATACGCACTGTGATCCAACTTCCCGATACTGTAATCAAGGTGCTAGAAATGTCACATCTCTTCGTCAGATCCCAGCAGAGAAGATCCCACCAACAGTTGAAAATGTTAAGGAATCAAGCGTCATATGCCAGGGTGGGCAGTACGAATGTCCAGATCGCAATACTTGTTGTACAACATTTATAGGTTACGGTTGTTGTCCACTTGTCAGAGCTACCTGTTGTAGATATGGTTCATATTGCTGTCCGGAACATACGCACTGTGATCCAACTTCCCGATATTGTAAACAAGATGCTAGAAATGTCACATCTCTTCGTCAGATCCCAGCAGAAAAGATCCCACCAACAGTTGAAAATGTTAAGGAATCAAGCGTCATATGCCCAGGTGGGCAGTACCAATGTCCAGATCGCAATACTTGTTGTAAATTACCTAATCAAGGTTATAGTTGTTGTCCACTTGTCAGAGCTAGCTGTTGTATAGATGGTTTACATTGCTGTCCGGAACATATGCACTGTGATCCAACTTCCCGATACTGTAATCAAGGTGCTAGAAATGTCACATCTCTTCGTCAGATCCCAGCAGAAAGATCCACCAACAGCTGAAAATGCTAAGAATCATGTCCTGCCCAGGGTGGGAGTACCAATGTCCAGATGCTAACTGTTTACAAATTACCAATCAAGGTTATATTGTTTCCACTGTCGTATAGTTTGTATAGATGGTTCATATGCTGGAACATACGCACTGTGATCCAACTTCCCGATACTGTAATACAAGGTGCTAGAAATGTCACATCTCTTCGTCAGATCCCAGCAGAAAGATCCACCAACAGTTGAAAATGTTAAGGAATCAAGCGTCATATGCCCAGGTGCAGTACCAATGTCCAGACGCAACTTGTAAATTTTCCAATCGCGTTATAGTTGTTGTCCACTTGTCAGAGCTAGCTGTTGATAGATGGTTTACATTGCTGTCCGGAACATATCACTGTGATCAACTTCCGATACTGATAGTGCTAGAAATGTCACATCTCTTCAGATCCGCAGAAAAGATCCACCACAGTTGAAAATGTTAAGGAATCAAGTGTCACATGCCCGGGCAGTGCCAATGTCCAGATCGCAATACTTGTGTAATTACCTAATCAAGATATAGTTGTTGTCCACTTGTCAGAGCTAGTTGTTGTATAGATGGTTTACATTGCTGTCCGGAACATATGCACTGTGATGCAACTTCCGATTAAATCAAGGTCTAGAAATATACATCTCTGTCAGATCCGCAGAAAAGATCCCACCACAGTGAAAATGTAAGGAATCAAGCGTCATATGCCTTCCAGGGTGGGCAGCACAATGTCCAGACGCAATGTTTCTGTAAATACCTAATCAGGTTATAGTGTTGTCCACTTGTCAGAGCTACTGTTGTATAGATGGTTTACATTGCTGTCCGGAACATACTGCACTGTGATCAACTTCCGATACGTAACAAGGTGCAGAAAATACATCTCTTCGTCAGATCCGCAGAAAAGATCCCACCAACAGTTGAAAATGTTAAGGAATTACGTCATATGCCCAGGGGCAGTACCAATGTCCAGATCGCAATATTGCTTGTAAATTACCTAATCAGGTATAGTTGTTGTCCACTTGTCAGAGCTTGTTGTATAGATGGTTTACATTGCTGTCCGGAACATATGCACTGTGATGCAACTTCCCGATACTGTAACCAAGGTCCTAGAAATATTACATCTCTTCGTCAGATCCCAGCAGAAAAGAACCCACCAACAGTTGAAAATGTTAAGGAATCATGTCACATGCCCAGGTGGCAGTACCAGTCCAGATCGCAATACTTGTGTAAATTACCTAATACGAGGTTAAGTTGTTGTCCACTTGTCAGAGCAGCTTGTATAGATGGTTTAATTGCTGTCCGAACATATGCACTGTGATGCAACTTCGATAAAACAAGGTCCTAGAAATATTACATCTCTTCGTCAGATCCCAGCAGAAAAGATCCACCACGGAAAATGTAAGGAATCAAGCGTCATATGCCAGGTGGCAAATGTCCAGATCGCAATACTTGTTGTAAATTACCTAATCGAGGTTATAGTTGTTGTCCACTTGTCAGAGCTAGCTGTTGTATAGATGGTTTACATTGCTGTCCGGAACATCATACTTGATCCAACTTCCCGATACTGAACAAGGTGCTAGAAACGTCACATCTTTTCTTCAGATCCCAGCAGAAAAGATCCCACCAACAGTTGAAAATGTTAGGAATCAAGGTCATATGCCCAGGTGGGTTACAATGTCCAGATCGCAATACTTGTTGTAAATTCTAATCAGAGGTATAGTTGTTGTCCACTTGTCAGAGCTAACTGTTGTAGATGGTTTACATTGCTGTCCGGAACATATGCACTGTGATGTACCCCGATACTGTAACCAAGGTCCTAGTGAAATTACATCTCTTCGTCAGATCCGCAGAAAAGATCCACAACAGTTGAAAATGGAATCAAGCGTCATATGCCCAGGTGGGCAGTACCAATGTCCAGATCGCAATACTTGTTGCAAATTACCTAATCGAGGTTATAGTTGTTGTCCACTTGTCAGAGCTAGCTGTGAAGTGATGTTTACATTGCTGTCCGGAACATACTCACGATCCAACTTCCGATACTGTAACAAGGTGCTAGAAACGTCACATCTTTTCGTCAGATCCCAAAAAAATATCAGCCAACAATCAAAATGTTAAGGAATCAAGCGTCATATGCGTGGCATAGATGTCCACTGGATACAATACTTGCTTGTAACACCAAGAAAGGTTATAGTTAAGCACCATTTGTCAGAGCTAACTGTTGTGTAGATGGTTTACATTGCTGTCCGGAACATATGCACTGCGAACCTCTCCGATACTGTAAGCAAGGTCCTAGAAATGTCACATCTTTTCTTCAGATCCCAGCAGAAAAGATCCCACCAACAGTTGAAAATGTTAAGGAATCAAGCGTCATATGCCCAGGTGGGCAGTACCGATGTCCACTTGGATACTATACTTGTTGTAAATTACCAAGTAAAGGTTATAGTTGTTGTCCATTTGTCAGAGCTAACTGTTGTATAGATGGTTTACATTGCTGTCCGGAACATATGCACTGTGAAAATCCCAGACACTGTAACCGAGGTCCTAGAAATTTCACATCTCTTCTTCAAATCCCAGCAGCACCAACAGTTGCGAATGTTAATTAATCATTTTTAAAAAAAATCTCGCTGAAAAATATTTTGTACTTCACAGTGTATCTACATACTTACAAAAAAATAACTATTTGAATTTTATTGTGTTAAACTTGTTATTACTGTACATGTTAACCCTTCGTCTGAAACAATATTTAACTCTTATTTTTGTATTGTTGTGGTAAATAGTTCATGTGAATTTAAAAGGACTGTTGTGTTGTGATTGTTCTTTTAAAGGTTGTATCAAAAGTTGGGACTTTTTCTAGCTAAAAAGAAGTTGCAATTTTTTTTCTCTAAAATATTAAACAATTTGTTTTATTCTATTTCTGTTATTATTATTTTTTTGAAAATTTATCTGTGATCTTGTACGGATGATGGGTTAATATATAAATAAACTTTGAACTCTTATGTATAAAATTTAACTTCTTATTTTTTCCCTACCTTTTAATTAGATGACACCATCTGTTTTAGGAATGTGTTGTTGCATTGATTTGTGTATGGATTCAGCATAGTTTTTGTATTGAAATATATTGTCAATAAATAACATAATTTTTGCTTATAAATCTAAAAATTTAATGTAGTTTTAAGAAACACATTTTTATTAGTGTACTCAAAGGTGGAAATTTCTTGAATTTATTTAATATTTACTTTTTAGTCTTTAATTCATAAGGTGGCGACACTTGATAAATCAAAATTAAATTAATTAACTGATAATTAAATTATGAAAATATTAAAATGTATTGTCATCAAAAACACATAAGTGTACAAAATTTCGAAACTAGCACACCGGGACAAATTTATTACAAAATTCCTTCTTTACAAATATGAAACAAGGCAAGTTAAATGAAAGGGTTTAAAAATATGATAATTTAATCCACAGGCACAAAAGTTAAGTGATTGAAACAATAATGCAATCTGGTTATTAATTTTTAATTGTTCTGTTCAAGTAAACAGTCAATTCAACTCCAGTTTTATTGAAACTGTGCACTAAATTTTCTCTTTAAAAGAATTCCTTCAGCCTTATAGGTGCAAAATTTTTTTAAAAACTCGGTAAAGTATTTTATTGGAACAGAAAAATAAAGGAATATTAGGTTTGCCAGTCTTTCGGAAGAATGAATTTGCTTGGATGTATTTAAGTAGCCTGATGTTTTAGAACTACGAGAAAAAGTCTACAAGATTTCCCAAGTACGAAATAAAATTTAAAAAGAAAAAAATTGAGCCTCATTATTGTATTTTTTTCTTCCTTTTAAAATATGGGATGTTGGCTCATTAAATTTATTCTGCTTAAAAATAATCTGATTTCATAACCCTTTCTCCTCAACCACATAATTCCAGCCATCTTGAATTATGATATTGTCGAGTATTATTTTAAGGTGTGAACCTGTGGTATCGCCTTCTGTCCAATTTTTAAAATTTAGTATTACAAATAATTATAAAAAATCACGAGTAAGGCATTTCATAAGAATATTTAAAACAATTGTATGAAATGACTAACTTTTCAATGTTATTAAATGCATGTATTATTTTCCTGTATAAAGATATACCTGAAATCCTTAAAATGGTTGGCTTCCAGAAATAGCATTTCACAACTTTGGTGGACAAAAAAGAGGTCATGAATGGAACAAATTAAACAAATTCTGACACATACTTATTATATATGAGTAGAGAGTGAAATCATGAAAGGTAGTTAGATGCTCTATGGCTGGAAGTCAATATTTTTGTCACTAAGAATCTGTGAAATTTTTAAGTCAGTTTTAAATAAAACAGTGTTTGCAATTAATATAACATTTTGTGTATACATTCCCAAGATTTTTATATAATGATGCTTCAATTTACACAAGTTAACATCAGATATTTATACCCTTCCTGCAGGTATTATAAATACCTTAGAGCCATCATCAATAATAAAAAATACAGTAAGATATTTAACATTTGATTTATTCTTCACATACCAGTGGTGTATAGACACTTGGATTCCATAGCCTTAATGATCACTTTGATGCATTGATAAACATAAAAAAATTATAAAGAATTAAGACATAATGACTTCATTCCACTTTAACCCTCTGAAACCCACAATGATTCGAAATCTAGTTCTTTTAAAACCCATAACGGACGAGAACAGACATGAAAGCGCGTAAACATTGGTCATTTTTCATCGTCGTGGGTGCTTTTATCGTCATGTTTCTAGCATCCAAACCCTTGTTGACTATATAGGTGTCATTTACAAATTGTGATAACACTATATTTTCTGTAAAAGATTTTCTAGAAGTTTTATTTTTTACCGTTGTGTATGATTATAACAGTAAAAGATAAATTTGATGCGAAAGCATAATTTTAAATTTTAATGAGCATGTAGGTACCATTTTAAAATCATTGTTGGGTCAGTAAAAGTTGATAATTTATGAGTTCTTTTTTTTTTATTTCAAGAGTTTACTTATCTAGATAACTCACTGTAAACGCACAATATATTATATTTATTAAAATCTAAGAGAATTTTTAATTTATTAATTATAAAGAAATTTATTTACAGAGCAGTTGCTCATATTTATTTATTAGTATCTTGTTAGGTTTATGTAGACATGACAAATTTCCGCGGAAATGCGGATTTCAGCTTTTTTGGCATCGGATTTTATCATTCTTGGGATCGATTCAAATCTGCTTTAAAATTTTTGTTAATGTGTTGGAGGGTGTGGGGTGCTCAAAAGACGTGAATTGCACACGAACAAAAATTGTGCGCTGTGAGCACATTCAACAGAATGTCAGATCTGATAGATAAAAGATATGGAAGAATGCATATTGAAACATATTCTTCAATTCGGAGTGTTAAATACAAAGTAATGAGCAAAGAGCAGTCTGCTATTGAGTATTTTAGGAAAAAATTTTTTTGCTTGATGCAAATAGTGACACGTGCAAAAATAGCAATGAATAAAAAAATAAAGAAAAAAACCCCATCAAAGAAACGACAAAAAAATTTTGTGGTCGATAAAAAAAAATTTGAAAATGAAGGAAAATAGTAGACTGAAGCATAAAAGAAAACTCGAACTGTTAACTCAAAAATAAAAAACAAAGGGACTAAAAATTTACTGTATTAAATAAAAAAAAGTTTTCACATGGCCATGTTTTATAGTGAGATAATTCTTGCCAAATTTTATAGTTGAACAAAACTTACTACGCAATTCAATTTTTCTTCCATTAATTTTCTTTTATATAATAATTATACGATATTTTTAAAATCTCAGGTATTTTTTTTATAAATTTATTCATTTTATTGCTCAATTCTCATACTTATTTTACTTCTCATTATTTATGTTTGACACGATTCATTATTTGTGAAGTTCAGCTTTTTTTGTTCCAAGCCTGTGTCATGTCTGGTTTATGAAATAATTATACAGAGTGGCAACAATTAATTTATAAAATTCTGAAATTAAGGATTGGCAACATTATGTTAGGAGAATTGTAACCAGCTGATAATAAACGTTTTATTAAGAATTCTATTCTATTTATTTGTACATATTGAATCTCACAAATCGATGGGATATCTATATCAAACATATCTAAAAGAGAAAAAGTTCCAAAGTTGAAAAATTATTAAGATAAATCTATGTACATGAAAAGCAAAGTTATTTCCAAAGTAAATAAACCAAAATTTGCTAAAAATTTCAGAATTTAAAATTACAAAGCAGAACAAGAGGGGAAACAGGACGAAGAATATTATACTTGGACATGATATTCTCTTTCTAGATGATACTTACTGTTTAAAAATATTGTAGGTATACTGCTATAAGTAACGAAGACAAAACCTGTTCTTTCCCTTCCAAATGCCTTTTGCGAGCAAGCAATTGTTATTAAACAAAAAATGTAAGTTCTACGAAGAAAAGAAAATGTCGAATTTTAATGAATGTGACAATCAACGGGAACTTTTAATTGAAATTAAAAAAAAAAAAAAAACGTTTTCTGACTTAACGTGGTCGTCTAAAAGCTTTTTACGTTGGTTTCCATCACTAGATGTCGCTGATCGGAACTCGGCGAAAACGATTTGCTTAAGTATCTTGTTACCCTGCATTGCCTTCTCGGAGTTGAAACAATGTATTGCGAATGCGCTCTGACTGAATATCGGAAAATTTTCTCTGTACATAACGTTGACGATATCACCAGAGAGCATTCGTATTATTGTGGGGTTTGTTATCGTATCTATATATATAAAACGCTGGGCAAACGGCAAGGGAGGAAAGTGTACCTCAGATGTGTACCAAAATTCATCAGTAACTAACCAATCGTTTCTCGCGACTTTAATGTACTCTAGAAATTGAGCAGCTCATGTGAACATTGCGGTGATTGGTTCCCGTAAAAACGTGACCGATTGTTTATTTATGCTTCAGAGACTCGCATGAGGTGGTGTTTTGAAAATTCAAAGACCTATTCGAGTATAATTATTATATAGGAAGCATAATTGATTTGGATTTATGGCCGATGTGCTTCTCTGTTAAGAAGCGTTAAGTGTGTTACAAAAATATTTTGTTATCTGATAAATATCCTTAAAAATAAAACTATGATTTTATTATTTCTAGTAGATATCTTAAATAAATATTTTTTTATCTGATAGATATCTATTATAGAATATATCTTTTATCTGACAGATATCTATCATAAAATATATCTTTTATTATGCACATATTTTACATTCTTAAATCAAATGCACAATTCAAACAGGCATTGTTTGCTTTAGTTTAGCTATTGGTATAGAGCTCTTAGAGCAAATGTCTCCAAACTCTAATTAGGGAAGACTGGGGATGTTTGACCACAGGGGAGGTTTGACTCCCTCAATTTAACATTTTTAAAAAGCTGATTTCAAAGATTAAATATCAAATGGAAGCTCAATAATCATCAACTGCATACCATACTAAAGTTTTAAGACATTTGCAGAAAAAAACAGAGAAGTTATTTCCTGTTTCATATTTCTTGCTTAGAAAAGTAAATTTTTGGTTTTTCATTTGTAAGAACCAGTGCTAATTATATGTTAAATTTATAAAAATATTTTGGTTTATAAAGCTACCTTAAATAATTCTCTGAAAGACTATCCACTTAAATAGAAATAATAATAGTTATTAATATGTGCTTTTTTTGCGTTTTTAATAAAATGGCTGCAAGGGGATTTGACCAAGGCCAAACCTCCCCATTTTATAATTTTAAAGGGCTAAACATTTTTATTTTAAAGTTAAATCTTGCATATTAAATATTTCTAACTTAATTTAAAATTAATTTAATTAATAATTTCTATGTTTGGAATATTTATGTAGGATATTACCAATAGGAATAATTAAATCGCCGCGTAAATAAGATTGTGAAAGCTAGATTAATTTTTGCAATAGATGGAGCCAAGAATCCTGCTCATGATCAGTGGCGTACCTACCTAAAATGGCGCCCAGGGCAAATGCCAAAACTGCGCCCCCCTTTTTTTTTTTCTTTTGAAATGTGATCCTCATTGTCTTTTCGGAAACTTTATGCCGTGGAGTGCAAAGATTAAAAGTGGAAATAAACTTAAAAAATAACATATAAACATTTTTGAGTTCATAGGATTTACACATTACAGATTTTTTAAACAAAATTTCGTTGAATTTTCACAGAAAATTTGGTGCAATTTAACCTTAATCCTTTAAATATAGCTTAAATAAGAAATTCAAAGTTTGTAAGAAACTTTAGAAATATTAGAAATTTATAAATAAAAGGTGCATTCCATTTATCTCGTATTTGAAAAATAATGTGAAATGTACACAAACCTTTTAATCCATTAAAAAAACCACACACATATGAATAATAATGGAAAAAATATGTACATTACTTTTTTCCCATACCCAGTATATAAAAACTCTAAACATTGAAGTAAATGCTTTGCTAATACAGATAAAATCATACAAAAAACTTTAGTGACTGATATATTTAATAATATTAAGAATATAATTCATCATATAATTTCATATATATCTTTAAATTTATTAATCAAAATTTGCAACTAATAAATTTGATGTTTTATCTAGCATCTTATGACAAAGTTAAAGTTCATTACATGTAAAGTACATGCAATTAGGGGATACGCTGTTTCAGAAAAAATATGCAGATTCAAACATGAATTAAAATTATTACGTTATTAATTTATTTATGACGTGAAAAATTGTACTTCCTTATTATTTTAGTAGACAAGAAATATAATTATAAACGTGTTACTTTATAAATTCAGATTCATTCATTTTCTGCAGTGTAAAACTGAAGTTAACAAAATTGCTATGATGAATTTCGTATTTTATAATTAAATCAGATTAGAAAATTAAAAATGTTTAACTTGATAATAGTATAATAATTTAAATTTTTTCAGATTTAATGTATTTGGAAAAACAAACGGAGGGGGGGGGATCTGACAGAAAAGTTATAAGTCTGTTTGCTGGAACGAAACTGGTGAGATCAAACTTCTAAATGCCGAAAGTTTCATGGGCAAAGACATTATTACAGATTTTATCGAGGCTAAAGCTTGAACTAGACATCTTAATTATAACTAAAACATTAAAATTGAACTAATGAGTCTAAAATTTAAATTTAGAATAAAATTCTCTGAAATAAATGAAAATATATACATTATCGACATCATACCCAAAAGAACTTCAGGCTTGGGCATGACGATATCATTTCTTAGAATTAATTATCATGTTCAGGATAATAATCTTCAAAACTATCTTTTCTCAATATACAAAAGAAAAGTATATGGAAAAGGTATAATTAATATATTTTAAAATCATTTTTTGAGGGGAAAAACCTGCTGTAAACGTAGCAGAACATTTGAGATATAATTTATAATTTAAATCTTCTTACATGCTTATATAATTCTTTAGCATTTTAAATGTAAATTCTTTTAGAAAATCCTTGATATTTTAAAGAGAATTAATTAATTATTTTTTTTCAATGTCAGTTTAAGATCCGTTTGCAAAGTCTGCAAGATCTGTTTAATTTTCACCAGCAATTGCAAAACTTTATGCGGTCTTTCTCTCTCTCTATTGCGAAATAAAAATTCAAAATAAACACTATGGAATTTTAATCATACAAGTTATGCAAATATTTAGTACTAAAAACAATGCAAAGATAGCAAATTTAAGTCTTTTTAAATTTTCTGGAGAGCTCTTACACTATTCAAAAAATGGAGGTATGTTTCCCGTTCTTCATTCTTTGCTGATTGAAAATAGGAATGACACTTCTGCTAACTGTTTATGACCAATTTCCGAAGAAGCTGGCAATCATTCAGTATGAAGCATGTATACCGTGAGAAACCGTAGGAACCATCGGGTCAGAATAAAGAAACAGGAATCCTGCGGAGATAATTATCCCTAACCATCTTCCCTTACTTCTCAACCCATCGAGAAACTAATTTTTGTCCCGGTATAGTGGGAGCTCTAAACGAGTTTTTAATTTCGCAATAAGGGTTTCGGTCAGAAAATCTCTGAAGTATAATATTACTTGTTATTTTATCGCAGCTTGAGGTTTCCGGATTGTAAAAATGACTCCATCCTTAGGATTTCCCCACACTTTGTTGAAACTGTTTCAATTTTTAAGAATCTTGGGAATAAGATAAATAAGATTAATAATTATATTAAATACAACCTTAATTTTGAACCCCTTTGCAATTGCGCCCAGGTCTCTGTGGCTATCGGACTACACCCCCCCCCCCCCCCAGAGCCAAGCCAGAATTCTTCATTTTATTTAACATTATTACAACTGTTTTTTCTTAATTTCCCTCTTTTTAAAAAATAATAAAAACATTTCAACATTGCTTCCTGGCTTGACAGGCTCGAAAATTTTCCTAATTTTGTAGTCATTCTACTCGTACTTATAGCTTTGACGCGGTCGAAGACACTTTTTGGCTAGTTATTTCATTGTAATTTTTATTAAATTAACGAAAGTATTGTATTGTTTTTTATGATTCTTATTGTCAGGTGAGTAAAGTCTGTAAAATTAAAGTGTTTTGGCTCACTTTAGCCTTGAGGTTTGACATTCATCACGACGATACAAAGTTTTTATGACTTCAGCCCCCCCCCCTAGATCCGAATCCTAGATTCGCCACTGTGCCCCACCCTTGTTACGTCACTGTAGCAACCGGCCGGAGAACGAAATGAACGAAGCTGGAATGATAAAGCCGAAACTACCGGGCATGACGTCACAGTGAAGAGTCACCCTGATGAATTTTCGTACACATCTGTGATTGCAACAAGGCACACTTCCTTTCCTCCTTTACGGAAAAACCTCTAAAAATTGAAAATAGATTAAAAGAATAAATAAAAAGTGGTTTCCTTGTTGTTAAAGCACTTTCTGAAATATATTATTTATTTATTATTTCCTCTTCCAAGATTAGTGTCACACTAGAGCAAAAAAAATTATTTGATTACGTGTTGACGCTGGTAGAGTACGCTTTTTCGTTCATTAGGTTTTCGGGGGGGGGGATGAGATATTTTGTTTTTATTTTTTTCGCATGTTGTACGATAACTTCTCCACTTTATAACTACTATCATTCAAGAAAGAAACTTCTCCACTAAGTTTTATGCTGTTCCACTGAATATAGTTATTTGTCAGCAGTTTTTGTATTAAAATGGGTAAACGAGATACACGATATGTAAGCTTCATAGTTTTTTAGTCTTGTTGCATCTTTTAAGTTCACGAACGTCTGAGATTTATGTTGAATGTTTATTTTTTCTTTGTAGTATTCCCAACAATCATTTTATTTTACAAAGCTAAATTTTTCAGTGTTTTGATTTTGTGCGTCATTAAACTTTTCTGGAAAGTGGGTTACATATTACTGTTACACGTGAATGGATAATATTATTAGGTTATTGGAAATAATCTGTAGTGGTTGTTTTCCCAACGGAAATCCTATCTACAGTATTTGCATTTTTCATCTGTAGGATTTTCTAAGGAAAACTTCTTTAAGTACTCCTCATTAGTGAGTTTAGATTTTTAATAATAATTTGTGGCAAGGAGATTGCATTTTAAAGATAACTTCAGAGAGTTGCTTCAGTAAGTTACAATATTTATGGTCCATGTAAAATAAAAAGGAGCCATGTAATGTGGCAATTTAAGAAGGCCATGCTTTCCCTGGTCTAGAATTGATTTTCGGCTTTCTCTGTGACAGAAATGGATGTTGATCGTTTGTGACTCATATTTTTGAGATGCATAACCTTAGTTTTATGTATGTCTGCTCTACGAATTAAAGCAATCGCTGTCTATTTATAAAAATTTGATAAAAGTATGAGAAGGATGTATAAAAGATTAATAAGTAAAATTATATCTATTTGTATCAACAAGAAGCACAAATAAAGAACATCTTAAAAATATTTATTTATATTTAGATTATAAGTAAAAATGATATTTATATGAGATGAGATTTAGAAGTAATCAATAAAACAAAACAGTTTCATATTAAGTTATTTATATTATGTACTAATAAGATAAGTTTATGTATGAGTGTGTGTTTTATAAAGTATTGTATGGTAAGTCAAATTAATCAGATTACAATTTAAGCTGTATTTCTGGATATCTAAGCTTATTTTTAGTAGCTCTGTGAATCACTTGCAGTTGTATTTGAATAAAAAATTCTACTACATTGTAAAAATTAATCTAAGTAACTATTATGGCTGCTATTCATTAAAAAATGAATTTTTAAGTGATGACTAATTTTTGACATGCATCCAAAGTTACAAAAAAGAAACATTTAATTTTGAAAAATTTAAAGCCTCTTCAACCCCCCCCCCCCCAAAAGAAAAGACTAAATATTTATTAAAATCCTTAATTAGAGAATCAAAAGTTTTAGATTTCCATTGAGAAAGCATTGAACCTAAAATTGATCTGGCATGCAGGAAGTTAAGCTGGGTGTTAATAAACAAAATGAAACCATTCATCCATTTTCACCTGGACATATTTTTTTGGCATCCGTTTCAGTGACTTGAAAAGTTTTAAATTGTATTCAGTTTCCATTTTAAAAATTATTTAACTTATTAGCTGATATGCCTGGTGTTGCTCGAGATGGAAGTATTTTCATGTCTTTTATTAATAAAAAATTAACTATTTAATTTGTTGTTGCGAAACTTTCACTAAAGCCTCCTTATGCTTTAGTATGTGGGGCACCACAAGTATGCACATGAGAAGTCACCGGACAATTAAGTGGGGGTCTCACTTCTCCTTGGGTGTGTAATAATGGTGGGGACCAAATTGCCTGCCTCCAGCGATAGTACGTACCTCTTATGGGAGGTGTGGGGCCATGACGAGTGATGGCTACGACGACTCCGGCCTCAGTACTTGAGCTATTGCACCGAGTGTCATTCGATGTCCCCAAATGCCAAGGCAGGACAGGAGTAACTCTCTAAAGGTTATGCTTCAGTATTTGTGAGCAAAATTTGATGTACTTATAAGTACAGTTATACAAATTAAATCGGCTATTTCAGTTGCATGGTAAATATGCTAGAAAGTGAAAATATATTTAAACAATAGCAGTCGCTGGAATGCTATAAATTAAAGTATATTCAAATTGTACTTATATGTACTCGTTATTTCAAATGAACTGTTATGTGAATTGGGTGCATTTTTATCTTTTCATGTAACTTTTTATTTGTTTAATTGTTTTTCTCCATTAAGGCATTTATGAATCCCATTGCTATGGCCAGAGCTCGTGGACCTGTTTCTTCTGGAGGACCATCTATACGAGATTACATGAACAGAGATCGTCCTTCATGGTAATCTTTTAAATAAAATCAATTTATTTTATATAAATTTATATGAATCATTGCAGTTGGAATGTATCCATATGTAAAATTAAAAGTATTTTGTCTCGTTTCCCCCCCCCCTCCCGTAATATTATTTAAACTGAACTTGAGCTTAATGCTCCATCAATATTTTTGTGCTTTTTTTTATCGACATCTTGCATTTCCATATCTGCTTTTCTTTCAACTATTAGATAAATGTTACTGTCTAAACATTTGGACATTCTGATTTCTAAGCTACGGAGGTCTATTGTGTGATGAATCTGATAATTTTGATGTAAGATCAGATGACAGAAGTGACACTTAAGTGGACATCTGTCTCAAAATTTCCACACCTCACCAACAGGAGAACATTTGATTTAGCATGTACTAGCCTTGCATACTAGACTTGATTCCCATCCAGCTCCAATGTGTCCCAGCAATGCAATGGAGATTAGATGTTCCAATATCATCGTACTGAATATGACTACTTTCCTCCATTATCAAGAGTGCCCTTTAACCATGCATTTGTCTTTACTTTGCATGGGTATTTACAGCTATTTGGGTGCATTGCATTAGCAGGATACAGATAAACACCTATCAAATCATAATGACAAATGTCATTGATGAACCTTAACAATATGTGTTGGTGCTAATAGAATAAAACTAACATTCAAGCTTGCCAATGATAGGGCCCAATTAAAAGAATAATACCCAAATTTTTGATTAAATTTTTTTATGGTTTATGGCAAATCTTGAGTGGAGTAGGGTCTTGTGAATCTGAAAAATCGAAAATTTACCCCTAGGCCACTGCTGCTCTCATTCTGGTTTCTCATGCATAGTATATTTAGCCAAAGTTATGTTTGGTTCAGTATTATGATGGCACAAGAGCCAAACTCCATTAGTCATTCATTGAATACAAATTGAATTCTAAAATTTAATTTAAAACATTGTTAAAACCGACAGTCTCATAAATGAGTTGAATATTTTTTAAAATAGTAAATATATTTGAATGAAGATTATTCCCTAAAATGTCAATTAGGTTAACAGTAATTGCTCCAAAGTAATAAAATTTTATAATAAGTATCCACACAGGATATGCATTATAGTTAAAATGCAGTTGCAGAAATAGATGCAGGGTCAGAATGTAAAAAATATTGTTTGGTTAAATAGGTATGACCCATTTAAAGTCTTGTTATAATTATATCATGTTTTCAAGACAAAGATAGGCTTTTGAAACCTTTGACAGATAACTGACTTTTGAAAATTTATTTGTGGATTTATTTTGTCTTTCTCGCATCAGTTGTCATATGTAATTCTGAGTTATTTTGATTGCTTGTAATGTGCCAATTAATGGAACAAACCTCTCTTCCATCATGATTGAGCTTTTTAAAAAAAGTTATGTTAGAAACCATCTTTTGGATCATCATCTTTGAGAATCGCACATTTGTTTTACTGCGAATTTAACAAGCAGTTTGTGTTTTTGCTGATAGTATCTCATCATGATTCTTTTTTTTTAAATACATAAGCTTCCATTGCAAATGGCAGTAAAAGAGTATATTTCCTTTCTTAGAAAGTATGATGAGAGATTAGTGATAAATATTTTTTAGATTTATTTTATTTGTTCTCTTGTATTTTATAATTCCTGTGCAAGGCTGTTTGACTGCTGAACTCATGTTTTCTTTGTGAAGATTTCATGATTTTTTTTGTAAACTACGTTTTTAATATTTCATTGAAGAAATTTTAATATAATCTAGTTACTCCCATCTATAGCACAAGGGGGAAACATTTTATGACACGACAATTAATCAGGCACTGTGGCCCCTGCATTATAGCCCCTATTATGAGCAGCTCATGCGACGACCCCTCAGACACGGATACGACCTGCCATCGGTAGAGGTAACTCGACCCACACCATTACTATATTCCACCGGGAAGCGAGACTGTGCTTACTTATTTGGCAGGTTCTCATCTCCATATTTGAGGTGTCCCCTTAAGTGGGAATACTAATTAAGTGGAAATAATCTAGTAGATAAATAAAATTATATTTAATGTTAAAATACACAGAATGTTTATGAAATACTGATTACTGAATGGTGTTTTTGAAACTGACTTTAGGGAAGAAGTGAAAGAAATATTGAGAAAGAAAAAAGAAGGTTCTAAAACACTTGCAGCTTGGGAGGAAAAGATGAATGAAGTATGTATTTAATGGTGCTTCAAATTTTCATTTATGTGAAATGAATCCAGTTTGTATTTTTTTCCCCTTATTGTATTTAAAGCCACATTTTCTTGATTGATTTATTTGAAAATGTAATTGTAAGAAAGTAGATTTAAAGTATGTGAATAAGAGTTTGTAATTTTATAGAAGTTTCGAGAAGAGCTCAGACGCAACAGAGAGAAGTTGCTAGGGGAAAGCTCGTCATACGAGGTATATTTACTACATTGTTGATTGCTATTGTTAGTATTTTATAATTTTGGTTGCAAAAGTGAATTTTAAACATTTTATACTAATAAAATTTTCTGTCTTTTAAAGAAAAAGAAGTCAAAGAAAAGAAAGAAAAAGCGGGTGAGTGATGGTTGTGTTCATTTAGTATTACCTCATTTATTTAATGTTAAACAAAGCGATGCTGAAATCCTCTTAAGATTTTTTGTTTTTGGTTTAAATATTCTTTTTGATAATGGGCTTTTTATACCACATACAGTAGCTTCAGAATAATTTTTTAAAAGACACGTTTCAATTTTTTCCGATGTTTGATTTTCACAAAAAACCAAGGCGATTGTCAGAGTTTAGATAAGGATGTCAAGATTTTTTTTGTGTGTGTAATTGTGTTCCTTAATTTTCTGTTTATAAAAGGTAGTATATGAAGTTTCCTCTTTTTTTTTTTCTTTTTCTGTGGAATTTTTGTATTTGTATATAGAGTTCATCATAATGGAATTTGATTTTATTTATTTATCTTATAAGTGATTCTATTATATAATCTTAAAAAGTGCAATAAAAATAATTGATATAATAAACAGAACAGTGAAATTGTTAGATATCAATACTGATTATCTTATTTGTTTTAATTTATTTATTTTCCAACTTAGGCATTTTAATCAAGATGCTTTTTTTAAATAATGCAAAATGCAGAAGCTTGTAAATTAATTCGTTCTTTTGAAGCATAAAAATTTTTAAGCCATTTTTAAAATATCTTATCTTTTAATTTGCATTCTCCATTGCTTGATTTATTTTTGAACTTGCAGTAGTTTAATTTTAAAATGTTATGTTATGATTTCTTCATTTAGTATTAACAATTTTTAAAAAATTAAATTTTAAATAGTTAAATATTTATTTTCTCCTGTTTTTTATTTGAATAAATTGTGATTTTCATTGCTTGTGAAATTTCTGTTTATAACACAAGTATTTTTCTTAAGTCATCGAGTTCTTCATCTTCATCTAGTTCTAGATCCTCAGAAGATAGTTCAGAGGTATGTATATATATTTTTTCTCAAGACTGAAAATATTTTCTTTAACAAAATAAAAATACTTTTGGGATAAAAATGTTTTTAAAGTCATACAATTTTAAGATATTTTGGGAAAATATAGATGGTTAATGTGAACTAATTACAAAGTTTATTAAGGAAAAATAGAAACACAGCTAAAAAGTATTGTGACAAATTCGTCTTGTGAGTGTATGTGAATGCAGTCCAATAAGCAGGATTACAAAAATAAAGCTCTTTATTTTACAAATATTTCCAAGCAAAGAAACGTAGCACAAGTATTAACACAGCACTAGTAAAAATTCACAACAGAGACTACCAATAAATCTCAACACAATGTTCAAAGGTTTCTTGTTAACTCACCAGCTTGCTTGCAGGTCAAATTCCAACTGAACTCTTCTTGGCTTGAGAGCTTGCCTTTTATACTTTTCAACAGGAAGTGACTTCATTACACAGGAAGTGACATAATCTCTAGAAAGTACACGAAATCAGTAGAAATATGTTGAAAGTTCGAGGTCCTTCTAGAGAATTCCACTTGTCGCCAACTTTGTTGCCAAATTTATCGCCAAGTCGCCAAGTTTGTCGCCAAGATTAGCATCTCAGGGAACGAATTTATAGCTTTGTAACAGTATACTTATATATGAAATTAAAAAATATCTTGCAAAATCCTACCTATCTCCAAGCTTTCAAATTTCTGTTTTACAAAAGTAAGCTATGTGGCATTTTGTTTTAATTGTTTTCTACTTTCAAACATATTCAAATATCTCTATATATTACTTGATTAATGCTTATTTTTTATATTATTTTTCATGCTGTTTTTTGGAGTGCAAATAATATTGTTTTTAAGACAAATTCCTGGGAAAATTTTTGCTGCTTTCATTATTATTAAAATATATAATAAAGTATAAAATCTATCTGTTGTTTTACTGTTTATAAATTTCATTATATAAATGTGGGCTTAAGTTTGAATTTTTATTTTATTTGCAAAAAAAGTAGTAATTTTAAAGTTGGGTAATGAAAAATTTTTTTTCCAGTGCAAGAGTTTTGTAAAAATTTAAGAATGTGAAAAGGTTTCTTGATAAACTAACAATTGGTAATGAATTTTAAATTGAAAAAAATTTGAGGTTATATATATATAATATATTCTAACATTCCTACTAAAAAAAATGTAAAATCTTTTGAATTTGGATCGCAATATGTATTAATCAGTGTTCTTTTTTTCCATTTTTTATTACATCTTTTGAATATACTTTGTACATGGTGGAAATGTGGATTACAGGATGAAGCTAGAAGTTATAAGCACAAGCATAAGAAATCTAAGAAGAAGAAGCATGACAAGTATTCAAGCGAACACAAAAAACATGATGTAAGTATTTTTTTTTATTGCAAATCTACAGAACAAAATATATGTTTTATAATATTTTTTTCTATTTTCTTTGCATGGTGAAAATGATGATTTCATGTAAGTTTCTATCATGTCCTGAAAATTTAATCCAGGCATTCTTAACTTTTTCTACCTACTACTTTAATTTGGTTGCAACATTTTTTTTTTTTTTTTTTTGTGATTCCGTGTAAGTAGGAAAATAAAAGGTTCAGTGAGGCCTTAACTAATAATAAATGTTATTTGGTACATGTTAATGCTGTGTTTCAAATCAAGATAGCTTTCTGTTTTGTTTTGCTGAAGAGGACACTAGCTAGCTTGTTTGAAATTCATTGGCAATTAAATTACCCAAAATCTTTACCCAATTAAGTCTAATTCTATGATGTCTTTGGATACTCTGCAGCTTAACAATGAATAAATGCTACAGTATTTTTACAGCAAAACTTCTATTACATATTTTATATTATAAGTTGTTAAAAAAGAAAATGGGTTTGCTTATGTGTTCCGTCCATTGTATATATTTTAGAATGGAGAATAGCATGCAAGCCAGTAAGATCCAAAAATGGTAGGAGATACTAATTTATGGCCTGTACTCCTAGTGGACAAGCTTATAGGCAAGTTTTAAAAACTAAAGATGTGATTTAAAACCCCTTGTTTAGATAGAAATTATGAAAAGAAAAGGGGGGGGGAGGGGTGAAATGGTGAAAAAAATCATAGGAGAGGTAGTATTCCCATCATAGGACAAAGTTAAGGACATAAATGAATTATTTTTCTTGTGGTGATGAAATATTTGTAATATTATAGAGTAATTGTGACCATGTTTGGAAAAACTTGGAAACTACCATAGAGTAAAAATCTGATATAATTTCAAATCATTCAGAATATTAATATACTGCACTATATAAAATCACATATTTTCAAGGAATTTTATTGGCAAAGCAAAAAGTATCATTATTTTATTTATTAAAAATTAATATAAGTGTCAACATGTTTACAAAGCTATATTTTGTTAGTTTCTCTACAATTTTGAAAATAATTGTCAAGCTTTTTTTTTTTTTAAGACGGAGGGAAGTTAAGTTCTGGGGCTTGCTGCATTTGTATTTTCTTTGTCAATTATCGAAAATTCAGTTTGATAATCATAGTAAGTCATTTTGAAGTAGCCCAACAAGGATTAGATTAGAACCTGAAGTATGCATATCAGCAAATGTTGGAGATGATGAACTGTCATAAGAGTGGCTCATGGAAGGCAAAGAATCTTGGTTATCTGTCCAACTGCTCAATATATTATCCCTCAGTTACCCTTGATTACCATTATTTCTCAATAGAAGTCAAGAAGTTTCTTCTGACAAAAAAAAAACATGTCTTTATTTGATGATGATAATGAGGATTTAATGAGGATAAATTATGCATCATTATCTTCACAGTATCTAAGATATCAGTATTCAAGAATCTTCTGTATTTGTCACAACATCACCCATACAATTTATCTCCGAATGATATAATTTGTTCTAAAATGAAATTTGAGAAAGGTAATGAGTCTGTGTTGCTCGCATGCAGAAACTCTAGATCTGAGAAAATAAAAAAGCTGGAATTCTGGGTATATCCCAATCAAAGTCATCCCTGCTATCCTTTCATTGTGTGTGAACCTAACTCCTTTATCTTGCCATTGTTATAATTTTGTATGACTTGTAATTAAATTAATGTTGGTAACTGCCCCTCTTTACTGTTGGTTCATTTTTTGAATCCACAAACAACTATTTTGTGGAAAGTAGAGTGGGAAAACACTGAAGGAGAGATTCACAAATTGATACTTATTTGTTTAAATTGATCGATAATTTTTCTGCATTTTGTATGATTTTCAATACAGTGACCTCTCACTTGTACACGCTCTCTTTTATGCGCGTTTTTCACTTATGCACGTTTTTTTTTTTTCGCGGTCCTGGCCAGGAATATAGGAAAACAATGATAACTCTTACTCATTTATGCGCTGCACTAAAAAAGCACCTCTCACTTATGCGCGTCACAAAAATTTTCTTAGTTCAGAAAGTTTTTTTTTTTTTTTTTTTTCATCAGAACAAAAACCCTTTTTGCTCCGCTTCTAGGAATGCATTCCCTCGCCCTTTCTTTATTGTTCAGATTCCAGGAACACATTCCTCTAATTTATATGCAGGGATGGATGTGGGGTTTCTTGTGATTGACATCAGTAAAAGTCTCATTTATACAGTAGCCAATTAGAGAGGTTAGTGCTGTTCGAACGAATTGACATTGATCGCTAACGAAAGAACCATCTTTGGAGTTTTGGTTAGATGATTACGTTTCAAAATGACGAAAAAAACGAAATTGTCGCCTTCGTTTAAAATGGATGTTATTAAAAAATTTGAAGAAAATCCTTGCACCTCGAAAAAACCTTTAGCACAGCATTTTAATGTCCCAGAATAGACAATGAGAGAGATTTTTAAAAATCGGGAGCATTTCCATTTTCTTTGTGTTTTTAAAAAATAATTAATGGAAGTTATACACGTATTTGCGTTTTAAAACTAATCTTATTTACATTTTTCAGTACTATATACATAGTATTAGTTAACAATATATGTACATGTATTGATGTTTCACTTTTAAGCTCCCTTTTGTGGTTTTTCACTTATGTGCGTTTTTCGCTGTGCCTGCGCATAAGTGAGAGATCACTGTATTTCTTTCTGGTTTAATGAAAATATTTTTACTTTTCTCTGCAGGATAGTTCATCCAAATATAGCAAGAAGATCAAGAAAAAACATAAAAAGGAAAAGTAAACTTGTTGGATTGATTGCACCTGAACTGTTTAACACTTATTTATGGTGATGTGTATTAACAATCAGTCAGTGTAAAAAATGTACATATGTTGTTAAAGAAAAATCGGTGTTTTTGTCAAACATGTTACCTAGATAATCATTCATTTGATACTCTAGTCTTTCCCATCCAGTTCAGTTTATAAAAGGATCATTTTATTGAGAAGTTTATTCCATGTTGTAGTACAATCAATGTGTCTATGAAATCTATAGAATGTGTGCTAAATAAGTTGTATTTGAAAATGTTTCTCTATCTTGAATTTATTAGAGAATTGATTTAAGATTCTACTTTTTCACTAATAAGAAATAGTAGTTGTCATAAAATGCTAAGAGGTGCTAATATTTTCTTTGAACGTCACATAATTTTGAATTGAAGCAGTTCAAAACAAAAAATAAAGTGTGGAAGATTTTTTTTATGTAAAAGATATTAAAATTATATTCAAAATACTATAATAAACTATAAATAAATAGCTGAAAATAAATGACAGAAGGTGAAGAGCTTTTTTGTAGACAAGAATTTAAAATATTTTATATTTACTCAATTCTGAAAATTTTTACGATTGTAAAAATTTTATATGGATTATAAAGCAGCATTAATTAATTTTAATGGTTATAGAAATAAAATTCATATCTAAAATGTCATTTATAACACCATTCCTTTTTAGCAAGGGTTTTTTCCCCCCTTCTTGGCTTCATGTAAACCCAAATTTTTTAAAAAAATTACTTTCTTGCATTTTAATCATGATATTTTCAGTGCCTAAACAAAAGCTATTCTTTTCTTTATGTCCTAAAAGCTCTCTAGTTAAAATCGACAATTTGATTGGCAACAGTGAAAATTTTAAAAGTAATGGATTTTGCATAGTCAAATTTGTGGGGGAATTTGTTGGAAAATTGGAGGTTGCTATCCAATTAATGACAGTGACTCATAATTTAGATTAAGCCACTTGAGATAAATTGGCTTAAGAAACTGATTTAAGAGTTTATCATCATCCAATTGTATCTAATTTATTTGTACAGAATTTTCTCAATCAGTTTTGTATCTCATTTCTTCTATATAATTTACAAATATGTATGGTTTAACCTGTTTGGTGCATTGTGTTTGTTCTTTTTGAATCATCCCATTGACTTGATTCAGTTTTTCAGTCATGGTTCATTTAGTTTTTCAGTTGAAAATACTGCTTGACAATGATTTTGAAAAGGATATTTTGGTAATTCAATTGGAACCTGCAATTAGTTAAGTGCAATTTCTATAGCTACTGTTGCAAGTCCAAAGGGGAGGTGGAAAAGTTTAAAGTATTAGATAAGAGATATGAATGCCCTTTATGTACTAATTTGGTTATCTAAAGATACATTAATTAATAGTGAGAAAAAAATTAATGTATAATATACAAGTACTGTGTGCCATTTACTTTAATATGATTTTGTTTTTCATATAATTTAAAATTAGTATAAATATGTATGAAACATTCAAAAGTGATGATATTAATAATGCAGCATATGTTGAATCTGTTGTTATCCCTTTTCGGTTTAAAATAAC
The DNA here is from genome assembly GCA_013235015.1 of Araneus ventricosus. NCBI lineage: Eukaryota > Metazoa > Arthropoda > Arachnida > Araneae > Araneidae > Araneus > Araneus ventricosus. The sequence goes on from BGPR01000151.1 coordinate 1,012,922, forward strand.
CTAAATCTATCTACTTTGTAATGCCTTATCTTGTTTTAAAAAATTATACATACATTATAATAGTTGATAAAAATGACATAAGAATATTTCATAAATAACAATTTCTGCTGTAGAAGTTTCACTCCACCCATGTGTTTATATGAATTCCTTTTGACATTTTTACGTTTGAGCATAGGTTGTTTTTACACAAACAAATGTATCCTATTTTTAGAATATCCTATTTGTAAAAATGACCTCAGCTGTGATTTCATTCCAAGTATTAAAGTCACTTCGTGGAAATATATGAAGTTAAGAGCTTGGTATTTTATATTCTGATATTCTGTTAGTATTTCCTTGTATGTAATAAATAGTTGAAATGTCTTTTCTCTTCATGTGTTGGCCTTTTTTTTGTATTGATTTTTTTAAATTTTGCACATCATAAATACCAAATCTATAATTTCAAGAACTTCAACTGCTATTATTAGTTTTTATCAAAACAAGCATGTGAACATATAAATGAGATATAAGTGTATTTGGGTCAAAAAGGAGAATTGTTTTAAAGAATTTACTATAAAAAAAAGAACAAAACCAGGTTTTTTTTTTAAATTTTATTTTTGCTAGACTTTGCAGTTTGTCTGCTACCAATTTTCATAATTCATGGTGTGAGGATGGCAAATTTTGTCCAGTTTTTTACTTTTAAAACTGGCCTAGTTTCTATGTCATTAATTCAGGATCTTGTGACTTATTTCTTTTCATATAACTATTCAATCCAATAAATACATTCAAACATGGTGAAAATTTAATTTTCAAAGTTTTGAATGTTTCAAAACTTTGCTAACAAATATTTTTGATATTCAACCAGCCAATTTTTGATTTCAGATAAAAGATACAATCGATTTCTATTACCTCTCTTTTGATGAATATCTTCCATATGATTAGATGGTTATTCTATATTTGTCAAGAAATTAGAAGAAATTTTGTATATAAAAGTTTTAAATGTGAAAGTTGTATTTTTAATCAAAATTTTAGGCTAAAAATACTTTGTTTACTTTTGTTGAAGCTAATCATTAAAAAAAAGTGTTTGATAAGAAATTTTTTCAATTTTAACCCTTTACAGTTCACTTCATGTTTCATTTTGAAAATTACTAAATGTTTTTCAAAACTGAGTATTAGGCATGTAGCTGATTATAAATATCTAAAAAGAAAAAGTTTGGCATTTTTTATTTTCAAGAAATTTATGGTTTCACAGTGAAACCAATGTACAGTAATGGGCTATTTTTCCTCCGAATAAGTTATCATCAAAATGCAATTTAATTTATAACTATATGTGAGTATTCATGATATTGAACATTCATAAAATTCAATATTACTTCTGAAGATTCAATTTTAAAAAATATCAATTTGTTCAAGAACCCTCATTATTTTGTTTCTCTTAGAGATAGAAAGCAACTTAGCTCTTACAATGCTGATGTCTTTGTGAATACTAATGGTATTGAACTGGAATTTTTACTTAAGGTGGCCTATATATCTGGCTCTTATAAAAGAAAAATTATGCTACGTTTCGTCCATGCACAGTAAAAAAATGCTCAATGTGTGGTTTCACTGCAAAATCAATGAACGTTAAAGGTACAAAGATTTTAAAAAGATATGTCTGTGCGATTTTATGTTTCTCTAAACTCTTTGACGTTGGAGTTTAGTATTTCAATCAATCTACTATTGTTACTTTTCAAAACTCCTTCCAAAAAAATCGGAGTTTGTCTTGAACTTAAATATTGTGCTATCCCTACACGTAGCCGAAGTGCAATGACAAGAAGATAGTCACATTCTGCTGCAACCTCATTCTGTCTGTCATACAAAAAAAAGTATCCAAGTCGGCAACGTTTATTGTAGCTATTCTGGTTGGTATTTATTTTACAGCGATAAAAAAAGAAGATAGTTGTATATTCGTTCGAACATAATTCAAGCATTAAATCATTCCATTTAGCAAAAGAGTTTATAATTTAGGTGTGAAATAAAAAGTGGAATGGACTTTCAGAATTTCCATTTTCCTCCTTTTCAGCCTTCTTTTATTAGAAGCTTGACATCTGACTTGTAATACACACTTCAAAAACTTTGCATGTCTAAGCCTCATGAATACGAATTTATAATCGTCTACTAAAGAATCAACAGACAAAGAGAAAAAAAAAATCAATGCTTAACGTGAGCATATATATAAAAATTTGGGTGTCGCAAAATGAGACACAGGATCTTGCGTTTTCAGATCATGTCGCAAGTGTCACTTTTCCTCACTATATCACTGCTAAGATGTTAGTGTACATAAAATGGCATAACATAAATGTGCATTTACATATTGAAGGATTTTCAAACAAATATATGTCCCTCCTTAAACTATTTACATCAAAGGTTGCTTAAAACTAGATCTTTCACAATTAATGCTCAGTCTACTAGAGCACTCTTAAGTCAAGCATTGTTCTATAGCATTGCACACTTGTTTCATAAAGCTGTTTTTAAAATCATATATACATTTATTTTTTAGTCTTTCTTGCCTCATAGGGATAGAAACAGAAGATATATATTCATTTGAATATAATTCAAGCACTAAATTGTTCAATTTAGCAAAAGAGTTCATAACTTATCTATGAAATAAAAAGTGGAATGGACCTTCAGAATTTCCATTTTCCCCTCTTTAGCCTTCTTTTATAAGAAACTTGACATCCAACTTGTAATATGCATTCAAGCATACACATAACGTTTCTGCCTATTTGCTCTTGTGTGAAACTGATTGGTTTTGGTATGCCTGATCTACCTTTGAAGTTTGTCAGAACTTTTTTGAATCACGTTTCATATTGATTAAAAAGGGATTTTATTTTAAAGTCTAAAAATCTTAAAACTTTAATTTACGTGAAAAAACTGACTGATTAACAATTTTATCCTGATTATCATCATTTCTAATAGTTTAAAGAACACCAAAAGACTTGTTCCTAATCATAATCCTAACTGGTTCCTTAAGAAACTAAGGAATTCTGATCCTCCTAATTTTGGTCATTGTCTGTAAACCTTTCTTTCTAAGCTTGAATAAAATATGTTTGTTCTGACATTGCAAGACTGGAATGGAATGGACTTCTGACTTATGCTCATGTGCAATTTGCTGATGTAAATAACAAAGATCTTGATACTTTTCCAACGTAATTAATTGAATAACACTGTTCGGGACAATCACACGCAGATCTATTGTTAGACATAGCCTTTAAAACATCATCCCAGCAACTTAGCTAAGTCTGATTTGCCATATTACGGAACTTAAGATTCTCCATCATCATGGTAGTTGGATTTGTGCAACTGCATTTCAAAAATTTCTGTTGCTGAATAGACTCGAATGCAATCGAATTTGCTTTTTATTGATGGACCAACACTAGCTCTGTAATCTACGCGTTTATTTTTGTATGGAGATGGAATCTGTGATGAGCCGTTTGTTTTAACGATATTAATATCTCGTATTTTGAGCTGAGGAATATTCCTTTAGATTGAGGGTCCGGATCTTCGTTTGGGTCGTGAATAATTGTTTTCACACCTTCTGTCTGTTTCACACTCGAAAAAACTTCAGTTCATTGTAGCTTCAAAAGTAAGCCGGTTCCACAACCAGTTTCTGAAATTTGTAGAGGTTTCTTTTTGTGGGTATTTTTATTGAACGTAATGCACATTTCATAGCGGAAGTGAAAGAAATGACCTAACTGTTACGTAGAGCACTTTCTACCATTAAACGAACATTCTTCCAAAAACCTGCCAGTCTCGTTGGCAAGATCTAGTATGCTTTCATCACTCATTTTTAGAATATTCCAGTAATTTGTATATGCTTTCGTTCGTGAAATATTTTCGCTCAGGAAACAGAAGTGCCGTCCCAACGGATTCTCAGATAGCAATTTTAGTTTGCAGCAAGTTTGCCACAAATTTCTCATGACAAGAGTGCAAGCTTGCAGCAAGTTAACGAAAGCTTCGAAGTCACCATGGAACGAACTTGCAGCAAGCTTGCCGTGCAAACTCATTGCAAATTATAGCAAAAACACAGTACGAACACAATCCGAGATAGAACTCGCGACCTATCGCTTAGTAGCCAGACGTCGATACCACTCCGCCAGCTCGACTACGAGAGGAGAAGACAGATTTCGCTAATACATCGTTCGACTCGATTCGTATACGATTTATTTTAAACTATTTTCTTGATTTCATTAATTTTTTGAGTTGAGAATATGATTTGAAGTCAAAGAGAGAGCGATTTTCGCTAATAACTACGTTTTGCTAGTAGAATAAATTATGAAATTAGAGTTCAAAAGTAATTACTTTAAAATGGGACAAAATGTATAAGTTATTATTTTTTAACAAACATTGACGGTTTTTTAGATTTAATTTTGTTTATAAATGTTAAAATTTCAATATTAAGAAAAAGGCGATAGTTTTCTTTAAAGTAAAAACTTTTAGTAAAAAGATGGAAAATGTTTCAAATTTTTTTTATAAAAAAGTTAGTTTTTTTACAAATTACATTGATTTATTGAATTAATAAAAAGAAGGACGGTCTAGGAGATGCTATTAAAAATCGGATGTTTTTTTAAAAGAGAGACGAAGATAATCATCTCTTTGTGCTATCTTTGCATCAAGCTTGTTTTGCAAATTTGCATTGCAGAGAAGGTGGCGCTATTCGTCATGGTGAACTTGCAGCAGACTTGCAATGCAAGGAAGGTGGCGCTAGTTGTCACGGCGAATTTGCTACAAGTTCACTTCAAATTTGACGCGTCATATTTGCTATGACAAGCTAATATCAAGTCAAAATCAAACTTGCTGCAAACTTACGTGCTATCTGGGATTTTATTCGTAGTTTTTTCAATTGGTCATTGCTTTCAGAGTTCGAACTGTAATATTGAAATTAAAACATTGAACACCTTTCTGGATCTAAATGTCATTTTTCCCTTTTTGTTGTCAAATCTTTATAAATTCAAGTAAAAGAATTTTTGTTAGCGTAATGCCCAATCGTATAATTGGAATACGACTTCTGATTTTACGCAAGTAAGCAGGGGTGTAGTGTGGCCAGAACGTTGTCCCAGCACTGTTTTTTTTTTATTTTAGGAGAAATATTGTGAAAATATCCTTAAAGCAACACAATTTTTGCCACCCAGGTTAGAGCGTCCCGGTATTGCTTATTTGCTACACCACTTTATACAATCACCCGATCTTATATTCGGAACACGGCTTCGAATTTCATGAAGGTAAGAAGTAAAATCAATCCGTTTTAACAGCGGGAAACTGTTTTAAGACCGTGAACTTGGCTTGGATACCATATGGCAATCAAATTTAGAGAGGCGGTATTATATAATACCGCTTGTCAAAATTTGATTGCCTTCATTAACATTTCCATCCAGTGGCGAATCCAGGGGAGGGGCTATCGGGCTGCAGCCCCCCCCCACCCAGAGCAAAACCAAAAATCTTGATTTAATTTAAAATCACTACAACTGTTTGATCTTAATTTTCATTTTTAAAAAATAGTAATAAAATCGTGACAACATTGCTTTCTGACTTGACAGGCTCGAAAATTTCCCTACTTTTTTAATCATTCCACTTGCACTTGTAGCGTTGGCGCGGTCGAAAACATTTTTTGGCTAGTTATTTCATTGTATTTTTTATTAAATTATCGAAAATATTGTAGTGTTCTTTATTATTCCTATTATCAGGAGAGGAAAGCCTGTAAAGTTAAAGTGTTTTGGTTTAATTTGGCATTCGTCACTACGATACAAAATTTTTATGACCTCAGTCCGCCCGCCCCCCCCCCCAGACCCGAATCCTGGATTCGCCACTGTTTCCATTTATAAATACAGATTTTCATTCATGCAATCTCTTCTGCACTTCTTTTGATGAATGGCCCATAGCTTTAAAAGTAGCTATTTCCATCGACGATTCCCTTTCTTATTTATTTACAACTAGCAGTTTGCGCACTGCATTAATCAGGAATTCAACAAAATGAAAAAAAAAAAAAAAAACCCACAGTGACATGAAAAAGTTCTGAAAACAAAACAAAAGATACACATTATTTGATTTTTCCGCTTATTTTTCTTCGCGATAATGACTTTTCAACTGTAGAAAAACAATACAGAGTACGTTAACCCGAATCAATATTAAAAAATTGCAACGTGAAAATGATTATTATACTGCAAGTAAAATATGCGAGACTTCACGTTAAGACACTGCCGAACGCGCGACGTTGCCCGTCGTTTTAGGACTTCAACAAAATGAAAGGGGGGAAAAGAACCGTCCACAATGACATGAAAAAGTTTTGAAAAGAAAATCAAAACAAAAGATACACATTATTTGATTTTCCTGCTTTTTTTTTGCGCTACAGTACAGAGTACGTTAATCCAAAACAATATTACAAAATTGGAACGTGAAAATGATTATTATACAGCAAGCAAAATATAAAATTGAATCCGAAAATAATAATCGAAGTCATTCATTCAGTTGAAGGTCATGATGTATCCTGCGCTCTGCACCGTCAACCATTCAAAATTGCCAGCAACCTTCCGAAGAAGTGCCGCGCGAGGAAACGTCGCTAGAGGAAAAATATCTTTCAATATCAAATTTGATGAGTTATCACTTGAGAAAATTCAAGTTTGGCGGCACTACTATACTCTTAAGCCTAACCAAAATTTTAATAAAAAATTACCTATAATGCAGTATACAAAAATTTAAAAGCGTTTCCATGCCTCATAATTTTAAAATGGCAGGAAATCATGAGAATAAATGCTTGAAGAAAGGACGAAAATCATTTCAGTCTACCTCACACACTATGAAAACAAACAAATCTGAAATCAAATATCTGTTGCCATGCTTTATAAAAATATTACTTTGAAGCAGGTGCGATGAAATATTTTAGAAATGCAATGAATATTAAAGTGAAAATTCTGCTTTGGAGTTAATTTTCCAAGAAAACAATTTATACTGTCGCAACCGTAACAATTTCAAAAGCGCGTGAATAAAAGATTTGCTGAAATAATGAGATGGTTTGAATTTTATTTACAACAATAAAAAACATTGTTACAATCCATGTTTTAAAACATTTTGAAACATTAATTAAAATTGAACAAAATGTCGCATGGAAATAAGATCGGTGTCATTGAAAAGCTAATATTTATATCTTTAAGATGATGTAAAAATGGTTTTTTTTGCGATAATAGGATCCGAAGTTATTCCCGAAAAACGTTAAAAATTAAGGTAATTTTAAAATAATTTAAATTCTAATTAAAATTTCGAAAAATTCTTTCTTAGTGTGCACCTATTCCCCAAGAAGCAACCGCCTGCCAAATTTCAAGTTTCTAGTCCCAGTGGTTTGGGAGATTTCGTGATGAATGAATCAGTAAATCATGGTATTTGCCTTTTATATATAAAGATTTCAGTTACAAAATATAATGCATTTCAAAAGTGCTTTTAAATTAGTTATGTTACTACATTCACAAATGCAGTTTAGAACACCATTGTTACATTATACTCGTTCACATAATTTCTTCTTTTTTTCAATTTAAGTTGTGTGTTCGAATTCATTTCGTTGGCCTTGAAATTAATTTATGAGAGCTTTTCTGGTAATTTTAGAAATCTTATCTAGTTCCAGAATAAATAACATTAATAGTCATTGCCAATGTAGCAGAAAAGGCTATTTTATGACTTTATTATTTTTTAAGTTAAAAATTCTTGATTTAACTTTTTTAATCAAGCGCTGTTGATTTATATGACTTTTGTTCAGACCTTAGGAAACTAATTTTTACTTTCTCGTATACAAAGTATACAACGAGAAAGTTTTGTAATCGTCAAAAAATTCTAACTCGAGATTTTGATGAATATTCACGTTTTAGACCTCCCTGAGTCTGAAAAACACAAATTTGGAATTATGTCTGCCTGTGTGTCTGTAACTCGAAAACTATTAAAACTATAGGTATGAAATTTGGTTCGTGTTCTTTACTCATAATTGGTAGGTTTGTATCAAATTTTGGACAAAATCCGTACACGGGAAGTTTGTCCGTCTGTCTGTGTTTAGATGAACACGATAACTCAAAAACTTAAACAGCTAGATAGATAAAATTTGGTGCACAGTTTTATAATCAGGAATGTAGGTCCGTATCAAATTTTGCACCAAATCTGTCGAAGGGTTGACTGTCTGTCGGTCTGTAAAATCGCATACTTGTGAGCAATATAACTCCTAAATAAATAAAAATTGGTATGAAGTTTGCTAACATTAATTGTAGTCCCATCCCCATGATTGCTACCAAGACGACAGAAATACTTCATATCATACTTTTTATCATATGATGTTTCTATGGCCCCCTATTCTCTTCTTTTTGGTGTTTGCGTGCTTGACGGAGGCACCATTCCTTCTATTTCTCCCTGCGTCCTCTCTCTTCGGTAGGAACGGGACTATGTTAACCTTTAATGATTTTACATAATGACAGTGGCGTAGCGAGGGAAAGTGGCGCTCGGGTCGTACTTTGATTTTTTTTTCTCCTCTCCCCCGTTTCATCATAAGAGGCTTAAACTGCGCCCTGGACGTGGTAATTCGGATCCTTATTGTATTTGACTTTGAAAAATGACACACACATAGCTATTAACGTTTTGTCAACATGGTCAGTTGAACAGCGTGGGCAAGTAACGCCCAGGGAATATGATTTCTTTTTTTCACCCCAGTCGTCATTTGCTTAGCAAGCGCAAATAGCCCTCGGTGCTAAGTATTATTTTTACGCCCTCTAATCATAATTTGCTTTAAAAACTGTCAAAAATGCAGTAATGTTTTTTCTCTATGGCGCCCCTAAAACTGGCATCTGCGGCATCTATACTTCCCTTACTTCACAGTCGCTACGCCGCCGATTAGGATCATTCAAAAATTTGTGAAATTTAAACGAAACATCGTGTAGTAACAAAACTAACGACACTGGATATTTGAGTGCATATTAAAAGCTACGAAATAAAAACGGAAGTTAAGGTGGTCGTCTAAAGCTTATAAATCACCAAAATCATATCAGTACCGCTAATATGTATTGTTGAAGTCTAAAATTTTGTCAAAATGGTCCGACATATCACTATAAGCAATGTGTGAAACTCCAAAATTCTCAAAATGCTCTTAATATTTTTAAAAAATCAAAAAACCCAAAATATTCATTAAATTTCGTTAATTTCTTTTAGTACGTAACGGTGAAGATAGATGGCGCCCAAAGTGCTGGTGAGATATGCTCTTGGACTCTTTCATAGTAATAATAGCTAATTTGGTTCATTTTTGAAGAAAATAAATATGCATGAAGAGTTTTAATAATAGTTTCTCAACGGTTAAAGATTCTTTTTAATGAAAAAACGTCTAATTTTTTTGAAAACCGATATTTTGTCCTGTGTGTATAGTAATTCGGCAACCCTATGCGGAAAACCTTTGAATACAACGATTGGGTCTCTTTAGAACGTGAAGAGTCCCTCCCTCCCTGCTGCCGCGTAATTGCATTCTTCTTTCCAAGGTCGAAAGTAAGCTAAACGGTTCCCCTACGGGTGGAAGTTTTATTGCGGGTTTTTTTTTTTTTTTTTGTAGAGAAGGGGATTCTTTCGTTTCTGCTGCTGCACTGCGATTAACCAGATTTCTTTTGTAGCACTCTTATTATATACAGTGGCGGACTAGCGAGGTTGCCAGCTTGCCCGATGGCAAGTGGGCCCCCTTAAACAGAAGACAATTTGGGCTCCCAGGAAATATGGGAGAGAAAAAAGAACTCTTTCTCTAAAGCAAATAAATAAAATAGCCCTGTACCCAAGGTCCGTGTTTCTTATATAATATTTAACTTACGGAATTTAAAATCAAATAACTTTAAACATAGTTTCGTTATTTTAAAGATAGAAAATTAAAGGGTGTTAAAAGAGATTTATTTTAAAAACGCGGAAAAATGAAATATATAATAAAAAAATAAATTAAATATACAATTATTAAATATTATAGATTTAAATTAATATAATTAAATATAAAAAATTAAATACATATAATTTATTAATGTAATTAATGTTACGATTATAGATATGTGTGGGCCCTCACTGACACCTGGCAACCACTATTTTCAGACCCAGTCCGCCACTGATTATATACGTTAGTTAACTCCATCTATCTCGCTGTCTATACTCTTGTAATTATCATCAATAATAAATTTGATTTAAACAAGATGTAAAGATTTAATTAAATATAATGTATAGAAGATTATTTTTGATAGTTATTCTAACATTTGTGGCTACTTATATAAATTATTTTCTTGATTGAAACTAATAATCACATCCCTTTTTCAAAGTTGCGATACAATAATGAAAGAAAAAAACGTGCTATTTATTGAAAGTGTCAAACGATAACTTTACCCTTGGGTACTAAACTCAAAAGAAAAAGAAAGTAAATATTTGTCATCGAAATAAGAATTGTGCTTACAAATAAACACAGCGACAGAAACACAAAATTCTTCTCCAAGCAAATAAATATTTGATAGAACTTAAAGAACAGTTACAATCATACTAAAATTATCAAACACAATTTTTTAAATTCTCCATATTTTTAAATAAAGTAAACATTTCTAGAATTTTTTTTTCATTTGCTAGAAAATAAAAATATTTACATTTCATTTTTAATATGGGTCATTTCGTGCTGTGTTTAAAAATTAAACATACATCAATTATGCGAATATTTAATTTTTACTTATTTTTTGTGGACTCGAATGAATCTACCAAAACTGTAGGAGAATAAGTATACTCTCCCTATTTATATATTTATAAAGAAAAGCGGAAACCTATGACATATTTTTGAAAAGCATCATAATAGAGCTTATTTTAATTCTATATTTACTTGTTTAATATCATTATTTTCAGAATTTATCTAATTTCAGCGCAATACTTTTAGAATCTCAAAATTTGATTACATTTTAAAATTTTGAGCCAAAAAGTAGCGAAATATTATTTACACTTTTTGTTGCTGCGTGTAAACTTGGCATCAATGAATCGATGAAATTCGTTCAGGTAATATTTTCTGAAGTTGTCACCATAAATAATCGAAATTACAAGATAAACGATTATCAGTGTAATAATACTGGAGTTTTTAATTTACTCTGTGTTATACTGTTGTTTCATATAAGATTGACGTCCATTTTTAAGCTACACGAGGGCGGTTTTGGAACGGATTTCGTAATTTTAATCTTTCCATTTTAAAGGTACCATTCTCCAAACTCCCACTCCACACTAACGTGAGGATATTATTTTCTGCTATAACTAACAAGCACTGACTCTAGAAATAGTTGAAATTTCAAGATAAAGGAACGTCAATGCTAGATTTCCAATTTACTCTTTGTCTACTCTTTGTTACAGCGTTGTTTTATATTAGATTATCATCAAGGTTTTAAGCTATACGAAGGCAGTTTTGGAACATACCTCGTAATTTTGAATGTTGACCAATGACGAGAACAAATGAGTTGTCACGCCATTTTCCAAACTTCCACTCCACACCAACGAATAGTGGCCCAGTTTCGGTTTGTAGCGCGACATATATAGAAATTTCGAGGTAGGCAAATGGCTTTAATTTCTTGAGGGTCGGTAGAGAACCGCTTGGGACTCTGAAAGTCATAAATTGTTTTATATAAATACGCAGTCTATATATAAGGAGGGTTCACGAAGGTTAAGGTTGAGTTGGGGAGAATCTTTCGAACACTTGAGTCTCGTTTCTGTGAGACTTTGGATTTCATTCTGTAAAGTCTTAACCCCTTCAGACCTGGTATCCGTTATACCGGACACCAACTTTGAACAGCTCCTATTAATTCAATAATTGACGAAACTGCATGCTGTTTTTTAATTTGATTCTCGATTTTCTTAGAAATATAATCGTTGCAAGAATTTTTCGTTTTGGCATGGAATCATTTTAGTTTTTTTAGTTTTTCCAAAAAAAAAAATCGAGGAAATCATCGTCCTTTCCAAAATGAAGCTCGGTGGTGAATTTTGTTTTTCAAGCAATTTCTTGTTTTTAATGCTTTTTCACCATTTAAAAGGCTTCTATAATATTTTATTACCCTTTGACAACCATTTTAAAGTGAAATTTGTGTGATTTTTCTTCTTTTTTTAGTTGAAATATTAGGTATTGTCCTGATGCCGCACATGGGATAACTTTTTTAATTTTTCATCTACAGGCTTGAAATTTCATTTATGCTTTAACCTTTGGAGTAGTACACAGTACATCAAAGGAACAAAAAAAATTCTAACTCCATTATTTCTAGAATCTCAAAATTTTATTACATTTTAAAGTTTTGAACCAACTTTTACATCCATAATTAAAAGTTACTACATGCAAATTTCGAATCAATGAAAATCATTTAGATAATATCGCTTCTGAAGTTTTCACAAGAAATAATCGAAATTACAAGATAAAAGAACATCAATGTAATCAGGGCTGTCTTATCCAATGGGCTTATTAGGCTAGAGCCCAGAGGCGACAATGATCCAAAGGCGCCAAATTTACTACACTGATTTTAGTTAATATTTTAGTTCTGTACCAGAATTTAGTTTAGTTTAGTTATATTAACGTCCCTTTTTGACGCAACATGATGGTTATTTTGGGATGGACCTGGTCATTTTGAACCGCGGTCAGATAACGAGGACAACACCTGAGCTGGCACCTCCCTCTCTAAACTTCTGCACCAAACCAACGGGATCTGAACTAGAAATTATTCGATTATAATTTTAAATATGAAAAAGTTCAAATTTATATTATATGAACTTTAAGGCGTTAATCAGAGAGAACAAGTGACTTTTTTCTCTCTCTCTCTTTGGTCTCAAATTATTTTATTTGGTAAGTATTTTCTTTATGGGTAGGTATTTTTTATTTTATTTTCCTGAAGGCCTCAGGCGTTCAAATTCGTAGTAACGATTCTGATGGGGCGCCAATTAACTCCAGCCCAGGGCTCTGAGATTTGTTAAGACGTAATGAATGTAATAATGTTGGAGTTTCGAACTTAGTCTGTGTTTACTCTCTATTATTGCGTTGTATTATATTAGATTAAAGTCAAGTTTTTAAGCTACAAGAGGGCGGTTTTTGAAAGGACCTCGTAATTTTAAATGCTGACCAGATGACGAGAACACCTGAGCTGTGACTCAATTCTCCAAACTTCCATTTCATACCAACGCATAGTAGTGCAGTTTTGATTTGTAGAGCGAGATATATCAAAATTTCGAGCACGGCAAATGGGCATTTTCTTTGGGGGTCGTAGAGAACCGTTTGGGACCCTTAAAGCCATAAATTGTTTTTAAACATGCAGTCTAGTTTTAAGTGAGCCTTCGGATTTCGTTCTATAAAGTCTTACTTGCTCTTTATCTGTCTGATTTTAGATTTTTTTATGTCTAATTCCAGGCCAGGTAAATGACCCCATTTGGTACAGGTTATTTTATTATTTTCCATACTTATACATTATTTTAAACGTCCTTTTTTCATTAAATTTTCAACTTTAAAGTGAATTTTAAAAATTTCAACACCTTGAGACTATTTTAAATCATCTCTGCAATCGATTTTCTTCTAAAATTTCTAAAAATTAGCACCGATAAGCCCTAACATTTTCATTAATTTTATTTTTTAATATCATCTATCTCAGTGAAGAATTTTCACTTTTTTTTTCAATAACGCAAAAATCAATATAGAGTCGAAAAAAACCTGTTGGAAGATTAAACAAATATTTCGTGTCTCAGATGTGAATTAATAAAAATTTTAGTCGACTATAAATTCGAAAATTTTATTAAAAAATCATCTAAGTTAAGAGGGCGGGTACACAATTTAAAATATATTGGAATTGTTAAGGAAGTAAACACTGAATGGCAACATGATAGCATTATTTTCTGTTATAACTAGCAAGCACTGACGTTTAGTCTATTTGTTTACCAAATAGTTATTAGGGAACCGGAAGCATATGCATCTTCTTAAAATCTATTTTTCAATTTCAGCTTCATAAAATGAGTTATTAATCTCATAGTTTACGTATATGCATACTATGTACAAGCTTAAAAAAATTTCATAAATTAACCTTTAAAAAAATATAATTAACAGGAGCTCCAATGATAATAAGAAACAGTTTTTTGTCTCTTTCGCAAAACATGTTTTTTCTTTTCAAATTTCGAAATGCATCACAAAATTTTTAATTGTATTACTATAAAATTTTATACTACGTCTAATATTTACAAGAATTATTCATCTGGTTTATTAGAATTTCATTGATTTCCGGACAGTAGTTTATATTTATGAGACTTTTTTTCTTTTTAATGAAAAAAATTATTATTTTTCAGATTTTCAAGTTACATGGCATTCAATACTTTTGTAAATTTGTATTTTAAAATAAAATGCAAATAAATTCACTGTAATTATCGAACACTTATTCACATACTACGTTAATTTTGGAGTGATTTTATTCATAATTCTTTCTTCTTATACCATAACGATTTGTGGTTATGAGTTTCTCAATTATCACATCATAACACGTTTTCGATTTGCTATTAAAAAAAAACTTAAGAAATAAATATTTTTTAGGCTATTATGTAATTGAAACAGCTCTTTCTGCCTATAAATGCAGAATTTTTACATCAAATATTATATTTACTAGGGGGGGAAATCAACTTTCGACGATTTTCGTTGCCTAGAGCGTCCCAATTTCCTTATTTACAATATGCTAAAGTAGTGTTGTATAATATTATATTAATGTTCCGATTTGTAGCTAGAGGAGGGAAATTTTGAACGGTGACGAGATGACACTTGAGCAGTCACCTCACTCTTCAAATTTCTAATCCATACCAACAACACACACGCTTGTGTTCATAACACATAAACAAATTATATTTGATCCCACATTATAAATGTGTAATTATAAGAGAGTGTCGAAAGCAAGAACTCACTCCATTTTCTTAAAACCATAACATTGGCATTTTTTATTGTTAATTTGACCGACAGAAAAAATTTCATTGATCACAAGCATTAATGAAAATGAAATTAAGAAGGTGCATAAATAACGTAAAGTCAAAGCAGTCAACCTTGTGACTGATTTGATCCAAAATTTGCTACGGACCTACATTTCTGTTGATAAAACTGTATACCAAATTTCATCCATCTAGCTATTTTAGTTTTAGACTTATCGTATTCACATGAACACGGACAGACATACTTCCCGCGAACGGATTTGTACAAAATTTGAATAGAAACCTACAAATTGTGTGTAAAGATCAAATACCAAATTTCATCCCTCTCGGTCTAACCGTTTTTGAGTTATCGTGTTCACAAACAGACATGATACCAAAATTGTATTTTTCGGACTCGGGGAGGTCTAAAACGTGGAGATTCGTCTACATCTCGAGTTCGAATTTTTTGACGATTGCAAGACTTTCTCCTTATACACTTCGTAAACGAAACAGTAAAAAAGTTGGCTTGCAAGTAAGGAATGGAATAAGGATATTAATTTTAATTTTTTATAAATGCTTTTACTGAAAATTGTAGCAGTAAAACAGTTCGTAATTTTCTTTTATAATTTTGAATTTAATTATATAATTGAAATATGTTTCTTAACTGTTTCTGCTTATTTCATTATTGATAATATTT
This sequence comes from Araneus ventricosus, assembly GCA_013235015.1. Taxonomy (NCBI): domain Eukaryota; kingdom Metazoa; phylum Arthropoda; class Arachnida; order Araneae; family Araneidae; genus Araneus; species Araneus ventricosus. The sequence goes on from BGPR01000151.1 coordinate 1,028,550, forward strand.
AATGATATCAATTCAGATATGTGTCACGTTGCTAGAGAATCCTATGAAAATAAAATTATCAGCTTCGGGTTGTACTTTCAAGGATTTCAATTGAATGAAAAGACAGCATTAAAGTGATTTGGAATTTAATTTGCTTTTATGTCGTAAATTAATTTTTTTTTGTCAGAGTTAAATATTGTTGCATATTTAAGTCCTTTTTTTTTACTCTCATTTATATTACAAGATTTTGAGAAGTATGCAGAACAGAAATACGTTTTAGATGGAAAAAAATGAAACAATAATATTTTGGATTTTAGACAGTCATGGTTCTAACTTATCAGAGATTATTCACGTCTCTCCTTCCTGGCCTATCATCTATGCATCATATTTAATTCGATAGGTTTAGTTTAGTTATATTAACGTCCCGTTTTGAAGCAACACGAGGGCTATTTTGGGACGGACCTCGTAATTTTGAACCACGGTCAGATGACGAGAACGACACCTGAGCTGGTACCCCCTCTCCAAACTTCCACGCCACACCAACAGGAGGATGTTTGACCACTACGTATGATTTAGCGTGCAACAGGCCCCATACACGACGGATCTTCAGTGGAATTGGGTTTCTTTATATATATTATGAATGCTAATCCAGAATGTGTGTGAAACCGACACTCTTCTATTTCTTATAGGTTTTACTGACAATGTATGAAACGCCGGCATTCTATAGAATGCCGGTCATTTTTAGGCAAAGAATGAAATATGATATTTATTATATACTTTCCATAGGCATTGTATATAATACCTAGCCATTCTATAGAATGACAAATGCTGTTTAGGCAAAGTAAGAAAAAGATCATAAGGCTCTATTATTTACAAGACGTGCATTCCTCAAAAATGCAAATGTTATTTTGAAAAAATATAGAAGCCGTAAAAAATCTTTTATTCAAAATACGTAAAGTAAATTGAAAGTTACACATATTGAAGTTTTTGTCTTTTTTAGTAAAAAAAAACAAAATAAAATGTGAACCTACATGTTACATCAAGGAAGGAAATAATTTTATTTTGATTTGCACTTAATTTTATTTCTTATAAAATTGAATGGACGATTTCTTTCATACTTTGCCGCTTTGTCATTTGGGTTTCAATAGAATGCCTAGGAAACGTGCGTGCCTTCCAGTTTTCTGCATTCTATATTCCGGCAACATGTGGATTGATTTGAACTTCCAATTTTCTTTAAAGTATTTTCTGTAAAGCATGGTTCTTTCAAGGCATAATTGCGACTCTTTTTATGTTAGTAAATAATATATGTATAAAAAAATTAAATTAAATTTAACTACGATAAAAAAAATCTTCACATGGTGTCATGAAAACTTCAATTCAGCAACAAAATCTCATTAGAAACTTGATATTATTCTTTTTTGTTAAGTATATATTTTAATTTTATTGTTCATACAAATTAAGCATATAAAATATTTGAAGTCCAAGCATACTGCCTGACGAAAGAAAAATGATAATTTATATGTAAAAATGTTTTAAATCACTTATTTTTACTTTAATAATTATATCTTATGATTATAATTACGGCTATTGTAAAATTCAAAATAGATAATTGAATTGCAGTGTATTTTGTTAACTTAAAAAAGGGAAATTAAATAAATTTTAGCAAAAAAAAAAAAAAATTATTTTAGACTCAATTTTCAAAATGCATATTTCACAGTTCGGGTTGCAGACTTCCGGTCTCAAATTTTTATTTTGATAAATATAATTCTAAAAATGGCTTTTTACGGAAAAAAGTAGCCGAACCTGCCGTAAAGCATCCTACTATCATTTTGTTTGCGATAAGGAAACACGTTTAACGGTTTGTAAGAGGAGCTTATTCACCCACCCCTCTTTGCTATTCACGCGTAAACGAAATTACTCATATACGATTACAACTACATAGTAATACGCATGCGCTCTGATGATATCGTCAACGTTATGTACAGAGAAAATTTTCCAAGATTCAGTCAGAGCGCATGCGCACAACGTTTTTTCAACTCTCAGAAGGCAATGCAGGGTAACAAGATACGTAGGCAAATCGCTTTCGCCGAGTTGCGATCAGCGACATCTAGTGTTGGAAGTCGACGTAAAAAACTTTTAGACGACCACGTTAAGTGCATACTATGAAATTATAGCGGAAGTAAGAAATTTACATTGAAGTGAACGACCAAAGAAAGACCAATATTTTCTTATCATAACTTCAATAGCGGTAAAAACACGTGAATAAAGGATTTGATGAAACAAAAAATTTGATTTTATAACAATAGAAAACATTATTACAATTTGCGTTTAAAATGAATTTTGAAACGTTAATTACAGTTAGAGAAGACATTGTACAACAATTAAATTGATATCATTAAAAAGATAATGTTTTGCTTTTTAAGGTGATATAAAAATAATTTTCGTACCATAAGTATTTCAGAAGTTATTGGCGAAAAACGCCTATAAATAGCTTAATTTTCGTTATTTAATTAAATAAATAAAAATATAATTCAAATTTTAAAATAATTTTTACGGCTTTAGCTCCCTTTTTAGCTCAAATTTGGTGGCCGTAAGTTCAACGGTGTGGGCGTGCATAAAGAACCAAAAAACGAAAAAACACATACACATACTTTCCTTTTATATATATATAGAAGATAAGGTAAAAATTTGAGAGGGTCATTATTACACCCCTCTCCTTGTGCAGCTGGCCGTGCCCCCTCTGTCGGGGAGACCCTGCCACCCCGTCGGGCGAACTCTAACGCCACTCCTGGGAGTGACTGGCAGCGGATGGATTTGAGTGGTGTGGAGTGGTCGTGAATGACCTGCCTTAATGGATAGGCTAAAAATATAGAATGACGTGGAGTGGAGCGCTCGTGAATGACCGGCTTATTCTTAAATCCAACGAAAGGTTTTTACCGAGTACTTCCTGACGTAGACGAAGCGGACCGTTGAAATGATCTGAACCGGCCTAAAATAATGAAAGTTTATGCCGATACCAAACGATAAGGTTGGGCATTCACGACCGTTACACGCAAAAATCGGTCGTCAGTATGAAACATTGACGTCCCAGGTAGCACAGAAATATTACATAATGTTTGCACAATGTTATACAATATTATGAACACCGAATACTGTAATAAAGTATTGTATTGTATGTATCAGTATTTCCGAGATACTAAATTTTCACAAATAATATAAAAACGATGTTTATTTATAAAAATATTCATTTTAACTCAGGATATCACTCGATTGGAGGTTTTATTACAAAAACACCACTGGAACAATTATTCTTTAAGATGCTGAATATTATATCATACTATACAATACAATGCATATGATATTTTGATTTTTACATTAATCAGCATTGATCAATATTTTAAGGTGAAGTTATTCTTACGTTCGACAGATGGCAGCACAAAAATATCGTAACACTATATTAATCAACGTCGAATCTTATTTTGAGGTGAAGTTATTCTTATGGTCGCCAGATGGCAGCATGGTAATACAATAACACTATATTAATCAGTATCCTGAAAAAGTATTTTAAAAAATGTTCATTTGAATAATAATGTTTACATAGACATTTTGTTTTATTGTATATAAAAGGCGGGCCGGATTCAACTAATGAAGTTAACCATAAAACAGCTTTCACATATGGATTATCTATGAAAAAAATTTCTGTGTTATTCTCATCGTAAAAATATGCACGTGATTTTTTGTTGCGAATCTTGTATTTGATTTTCAATCAATTCTGTTATTATAAATGTTCAAGGCGTCTCGTAATACATTGAAAGAGGAATAAATAAATTTCAAAATTATTTGAAAACCTTTCAAACATATTATTATAATTACTTTTAAACCTTATCGCCTTTTAATTTATTAAATTAGCAAACTTAGATATAAGAGCCTCTTTGACTTCTAATTTTATTTTGAACTCGAAATTGTAACGATAAAAGATAATTTAATTAAGAAAACTATTGAGATTATTTGTGAATGAACATGAAATTTCGTAGAGATCCGAACTTTGTAACTACATTTTATTATCATCATTTACGGTCTCTGATGTAAGACTAGCTGGCTCGGAGGTAAGGTTCATGTTTCGCATACTGAAGGTCCCGGGCTCAAAGCTCGCTGTAAGTAGAGGTGTTCAAAAAATCGCAAAGTGTACTAATAAGTTCTGCACATTGAAATTAAGTGATTAACATTTTTTCATGCTTCTAAAATGTATTTTTAAAATATTCACTATAATGTTATATTATATAATATTATTCAGTATAGTACAATATTATTTAATATGGTATAATATTATACAGTATTATATGACATACAATATTATATAATATTATTCAGTATAGTACAATATTATTCAATATGGTATAATATTATACAGTATTATATGACATTATCCCATATTATGAAAAAAACATTGAACATTATTGAAAAAGTCTTACGTTTTACACTGTTTCAATATTGGGAAAAATATTGTACAATATTACTTTTTCGAATTTTATGATATAAGACAATATCTTGTGCTACATGGGTATGTAAGCCTCGCTGGTCTAGGGGTACGGCTTCGGATGCAGAAGGTCTCGGGTTCAAAGCTTGCTTCAAGTAAATGTGTTCAAAAATTAACGAAGTGTTATCTAGAAGTTCGGAATTAAGTGATTATTATTTTCCCATGCTTCTAAAATGCATTTTTAAAATATTCACTATAATGTTATATTATATAACATTATTCAGTATAATACAATATTATTTAATATGGTATAATATTATACAGTATTATATGATATTATACAATATTATATAATATTATTCAGTATAGTACTATATTATTCAATATGGTATAATATTATACAGTATTATATGACATTAACCAATATTATGAAAAAAACATTGTACAGTATTGAAAAAGTCTTACGTTATACACTGTTTCAATATTGGGAAAATATTGTACAATATTACTTTCTGGAATTTTATGATATAAGACAATATCTTGTGCTACGTGGGAATCTCGAGGCTGCTGTGATTAGTGATAAAGTCTTAGGGGTCTATTCTGGTACCCCCGGTTGGGTTGGGAGACATCGCTTTTCCCTTTGTTAACGTGCGGAAAAAGTGACGTCTCCCAACCCAATCGGAGGTACCAGAATAGACCGTTAGCTTCTGAAGTTTCCAGGTTACAGACCCGTTTCCACTGCAGATCCGCCGTGTATGTGAGCATGTTGCATGTTAAGGGGTCTATTCTGGTACCCCCGTTTGGGTTGAGAGACGTCACTTTTTCCGTTGTTAACGGCCGGGAAAAGTGACGTCTCCCAACCCAACCGGGGGTACCAGAATAGACCCCTTAATCATACGTAGGGGCCAAACGTCCTCCTGCTGGTGTGGTGCGGAAGCTTGGAGAGCGGGTGCCAGTTCAGGTGACGACTTCCAGGTCTATTCTAGTACCCCCTTCATCATCTGATTAGGTTCAAAATTATGAGTTCCGCGCCAAAATAGTTCTCGTGTTGCTTCAAAACGGGACGTTAATGCAACTAATCTAAACTAATTTTGATAAATTTCAAAGCAACATAGGGATGGTTACTCGGAAATCAAACTATAATATTACAGAACACCAGAATCTTGAGAAATAATGGAAATTGAAATCTTGTCCAATGTTAAAAATATGAGACAAACATTAGGAAATGCATATGAAGAATTAGAATTAGAGGGGTTATGGGATTGGAAGCAACAAAGGCTGTAATCCCCCTGTGCATATGAAGGTTTTATCTTCTGTGCCATAAATAATAAATACTGGAATCTGCTGCAGTACTTTTTTATATTATTTTTTTTAATGAAACTAGAGAAATTTAATGGCAACAATTCATTTTCCACATTCCCTCTCTTTCATTGACTGTAGGGATTAACTGAACCGCTGTTTCTTCCTCGTGGCGTATGCCGTCTTCATAGGGTGAGATTCCTAAAATTTATTTAGTGAATTTAAAAATCAAGACGTTTAATATAAAAGGTAAGTTTAAGATATTTGACCGAATCTTATAAACTATATTGCTTCCAAGTTTATTAATATTGTTTGTGTAATAGTGTGGCGACTTGCTTCACTTTCTGAAGTAGGGTTAATGAATATCATTCTGAAAATCGTGAATATTTAAAAAGTAGCTAGTAGATTAAATCTGATTAATTATTATTGTATTAAAAAAATTATAATTTTAAAAGTTGTTCGTGTGTTATCCTCTTTTATGTTGCGTGTATTATCCATGTGTACTTTGATATTAGTAGGTACATGCTCTTAGCGCTCATTGTTTCTTGCATAAAGAATAGGTTAATGGCGTTTTCTTTGCAATATGGTATTATTTCAAGCATTTAGAATTGATTATCAAAGGAGGGCTACATGAATTACATCCACAAAACTATCTAAAATCATTTCTTACTTAAAGCATGTGTTACTAATGAGATTCTTTATCGTTTTTCCCCTGTCTGGATGTTTAACAAGTTATTTTAATTATTAGTGTTCGGCAACGTATTCTTATTAATACAGAATTGATCATAATATGGGGAATTGCTCTAAACATATTCTAAATCTTAGGCTTCCATTATATATATAATCTGAAAATGATAATCTCCAAATCATATTCTTTGCATATTTACTATAAATATTTATATATCTATGGTATTACTTATGACTGTGTGATGGAAAGAAGCTCTGATATGTGGCAGTATACATAGGATTACCTTGCGTCCGGATTCCATGCTCATGTCCGGACTGGCGTCCGGATTCTCAAAATGTCCAGATTTATGCCATCGAAATGTGGTGAGAAAGAAGTTTGTATTAGGGAATATTTATTATATTCAAAAAAAGCTGATGTCATTCCGCCAACAAAAGAAAATCTATAATTTACACAATTGGTGCAACCTCCCTTCTACAATCTGTTCGTCAATTTTCAGAAAGAGAAACGGGAAGTAGATAATGTTATTCCTTGAGGTTGGTTCAAAACCCTAGTCGTTAAACCCCCGTTGACCTTTACTGATTATCAGTCATGGTGTTACGTTACATTTTTAATTGGCAACCTGCAATGATACTTCATTCAGACACTTGGGGAAGATCCTGCTGAATATATTATCTCATCATGGGTGTAGGGAAAATTTTTGGGATTATACAGTAGACAAACATGGAGGCTTATCTAAAGGCAGGCTTTTTCCCACTAGGGGCCCGTTGTTCAACAGCTTTAAAAGGAATAAATTGCTAAACTTTGCTAATTATGATGATGCACATCATAGGTACTTTAAAAGTGATATACCCTGTCCGATAGAAGTCTCCAGTATGAAAAAAATAGCTGAATAATTATGGATGAGATGATCCCATCGGGGAGGTAGTGGACAGGCCATTAATCTGTACTTCCAATTGCACCCCCGCTAGACGAAAAAAGATATCTTATCTCTGTTAAGCTACAATCCGTGATTGTAAAAGAATCTAACTGGATGAGATAAAGAAGGAAGAAAAGATATTTTAGGAAGCTATTCCCACCTCTAATACAGAGCAATATATTCTTTTGGGTCCCTTATTTTTTTTAGGTTCATTTTGTGCACTTCATTCTTCGTAGTGCGCTTCAGCTAGAGCTTTAAAATTTCGTTGTTTTCCTTCCTTTTATTCATATCTTAATGTAATTACTTTAATATCTCTGCTGAGCTTATTTAAAATAACTAAATTTTTAAGCTACTGCAAAAAAATTTGCAGGCCTCCTTTTTAATTATTTTATTTGATAGTCTGAACAAACAATTTTTTTTAAATAAAAGAATAAACTTATTTCAATTAGTTGTGTTGAAAAAACATATATTGTGATTTTTAAAATCTAAAAAAACCCTATATACACCAAGCTAAACTAATTGTAATATTAATTTTTGAAGTTATATTAATATGGTGTAATTATTTCTAAATCGTTTACAGACTAAAATACTATGTAGGATTTCAGTGTAACCAAAAAGGCTTGAAAGATTCTACCCCTGGCATAGGCCATAATTTCTGTGATTGCATATATATAATTGGTCTATAATAAGGCCTTTTGAAAATTCATCAAACAAGGAAACTCATTGTCATATTTAAATATAAAAATTTTTATTAAATACTGAAGAATAATATACTTAAAGATCAAACTAAATATTTAAAACTAAGTAAAAAAACTGAAAAAATGCAGTTTATTCTTTCTTTAATTACAGTAATTTTGATGTACCAAGCATAAATTGTCAAAGCTCAAATTATGTGCTAGTATTATGAAAAAGGGCTGTTGATACAGAGTAGTATAATTTTATGCTGCATTTTGACCACCTAATTACATATTAACTAATAATTTATTATATAATTATTGGTTATTTGTCATTAATGTATAATAAATATTAATTATATATTAATAACTAGATAATTTAATATGTTAATATCCTTCAACCCTTTCCCCTGCAGATTTCAATGCAAAAAATTATGGTAACCCTAAGTATACATACCTTGTTTTGGAATATTTTGTGGATTTCTTATATTATGCTGATAACTGAATGGTTTTCCTATCCAGTCTAGAAACCTTTCTGAAGAAGGGTCTAAATATTCCTTCAGTATAATTATCCAAAGCAGGAAATGTAATATGTAAATTATTTCAATTTTTTTCACTTCAGTAGTCATAATTCCGTAAAGCGGTTGCACAACATTTAGGAAGATGTTGCAGATGAACTAGGCCTTGACAATAGAATAAGTAATAGAATTGTAGAATAAGTGTGGCCACTGAAGTTATCTCTACATTAAAGTTATTTTTATACTAGGACTGTTGCTGGCTGTATTAGAAAGCCACATGATTTGCATCTCGCCAACATTTTTTAACGCTCCCTCTTTGTTTTAAACTGAATTGCTTCATTTTACAATGGATTCACAACGGAAATGGCATTTAATTGTTCACTGAAAATTTTATATGTATATTTTTTAAAAAGTGTTGCAAGTTGTGTTGGCCATATTAATAAAAGTATTGAATATGAATTATTCGAAAAAAAGACCACTTCAGATGCGTAGATGTTGCGTAAACTTATTGTCGAGGCAATAGTGACCTCGTGTACACCCTTTTTTATGCTGGGATGACTGCTAGTGGCAGTAGAAGCTTGGCCAATGTCCAAAAGATTTGTCCATGTGTGTGTTCTTTGATGACTGTTCACAACATAAATAAGGTCTGCAGTTTATCTTGAGGTAAGACTTAAGAACATGGCTCGGTCTGTCGCCAAACACGGCAACTTTGCCCTATCCATCGCCAAACTGCCGATTCAGAACAACAGTCATGAATACGTGATTTGGCGAGAAATCGCCAAAAAAATTCAAATTTGGTGACCACGCCTTCTAAGTCCAGGCTATCTTTATTCATCATGCCAGACAGAAATATTAAAATTTCAAACCTTAATATTTTGGTATATACAGTAGTTAAGGGATTTAAGTTGGATAAAATTTATAGTTTGTTTTAGCCTATAAATTGCAAAGTAAAAAGCAAGAACAAAGTAGATCTTATAAATCTGATTTTTAATTTTTAGAGTGTTGAAAGAAAATAAACATTGTAGATCTTTCTTATAAATTTATTGGTTCGATTTTATTATGAAAATCATGTTATAATTATATAATCCATTAAAATTGTATATTTTATTAGTATATAATCTAAATGTTTAAATATTGTTTTGAATTTATGTCGTAGCCAAAGTAAAAAAAAAAAAAATATTAAAAATTTCTAATTTCATTTAAGATTTACTTTATTTTAACCCCTTACGTGTAGTGCCTGATCTCCACTTTTACAATCACACTATGTAATTTTTAAAGTCATAATCTGAAATTAAGTCATTCATAGATTTTATAATTAAATACAAAAGTGTTGAGCAATCCATAAACATTTCGAATGTTCCATGGACTGTTAGTTGAATCAATATGAGAATACTTTTATTAAAGAGAAGGTGTCATCTAATTAGATAGTAGAGATAACTACTGTATCATAAGATTACATGGTGTGTGAATTAGAAGTAATTAAGTTCAGGTAGTACTGAGTACAGGGTTCGTACTCCTCCTGAAATTCCTGAAAAACTCCTGAATTTTGCTTTTTTTTCCTAAGGGCCCTGAAAACTCCTGAAAATTGTGTTTTTTATCCTGATATTTCTTTTTGTCTCCTGAAAAATTACAATCGAAGAGCAAAAGATAAAATTATGATAAAACCTAAAAATATGACGTTTCCATTTTTCCTTATTGATAGAAGGTCGCTGGAATCCGGAATTCTTACTTCTGACCTTACTAAGCGCCGAAAGAGTCTGCCGCGCATGTTCCGAGTCACCGCAATCAGGAAAAATGGGAGAATTGATATTTAGTATACTTTTTTGCTAATTTTATAAAAATTGTCCACACTACCCCCTTCTCCCCCACAATTAATTTTTTTTTCATGTTATCTCCTGAATTTTCTGTACTGTACTCCTGAAAAAATCCTTAGAAACTCTTGAATTTTACTATCGTATATACAGTATGAACCCTGTGAGTATGTACTCGGCCTAAAAAAAGGTTGAAATTGTAAAATGTCAAAAATAAACACCCTAATAAAACCTTTACCACACCTAAATAAACACCTTTGAATTATTGCTATATGTAAAACTAACTGGTAAAACCAAAGTGTACGGTACATCTCTTGCCAAGCTGGCGCCAAATCATGAAAAAATCGCCAAACGTCCGCTATGTTACCACATTTGTTATGTTACAGTCCCTCATTGGCTTAGCGATTTTTCGCCAAAGAAAATCAAGTTTGGCGCCGTACCGTACACTGTGGTTGAGCCAACTAACCCATCAAGACATTATTATGATGGGTTTTGCATCAAGTCAACAGCTAATCTGAAGAAATTGTATATTTTAAAATTTTTATGTGATTTGAAAACGAACGTTTGGCGCAGTATTTGTGCCATTAAAACCAAACCAACGAACCAACCTGAAGAAATTGTAAAAATATGGGAACTTTTAATTTTGGACTGCATTATCCATAAAAGCTATGAAGCTTGAAGGCATGCTTCAGGAAAAATGTGGCTGAAGTCTCCAGAAAGCTTGGGAGAAAAAGAAATGTATCATCAGAAAACACAATAGATAAGATATTAAAATTTGTGACTCTTTAGATCAGAAGATCTGTTACAGGTCAAAAAAGGAATTGATGGACCATATTTGATGTGAATGACATTTGAAATATACCAATATAACTAAGGAAACGGTAACATTGATGAAAATGAAATAAAACATTACTTTAAAAAGTGTGAATGAAAGGCATAGCTGAAAGTACCTCTTAAATGATGATCCTTCTAATTAGAAGTTCCAAGCGGACTCCTGTTTTACACTTTATATCTTTGATTGATATAACATAAATTCAAATAACTGCAATTTTTAGGAACTGTATTATGATAGTTCCTTGTATTTTGTTGAAATATTTTGAATGAAAATGTCTCCCTGTGATTTTCAAAAGCTAATAGTATTTTTGTCCAGTTTATGTTATATAGCTGTATGTTGGAAGATTTCTTTACCGTATATATATTTCTCTTTTATTGATGTTAATGAAGTATATTTTTTACAGGTCCAAAATGTTGATGCCAAAAGCTCACCGCATTGCTATTTATGAATATCTATTCAAGGAGGGTGTGATGGTTGCAAAGAAAGACTTCAATGCCCCAAAGCATCCAGAACTTGAAAATGTACCCAACCTTCATGTAATTAAAGCACTCCAGTCCTTAAAGTCTAAAGGATTAGTTAAAGAACAATTTGCATGGCGCCATTATTACTGGTATCTGACTAATGAAGGAATTCAATATTTAAGAAACGTATTGAATTTGCCCCCAGAAATTGTTCCATCAACCTTGAAACGACAGGTTCGATCAGAAACAACAAGACAGAGGCCAAGAGGTGAATATAAATCTTGTGTTTTGTAAAAATTTTACCTTTGTATTTAAGTTTCTGCAAACAGTGATTAATATTGGAATTATATGTTTAATAACATCTATCAATTACTGAACAATTACAAAAATACATTTGTGAATTTTGTTATAAATGAAGCTTTATGTATAATTTTTTATGATCATTGTGTTCTCTATTCAATTTTTTTTAATGCAACTTCAGAAGTTTGCACTTTTGCAATTCTGTACAATACATTACAAGAATAGATTGAAATGCTGGTGGAATAAGTCTTTCTAAAATGGTAAAAAGTGATCTATTGATTAATATAGTGATGTAGATAATGATTTTCTTTACCTATCTTGCCTGAAACTGGTTTCTTTCTGGCTCCTATATTTTTATTTACAATCGTGTTCAAACGTATAAACTGTTCCTCGTATCAATGTTTTTAAAAACTTGAAACATACAGATGTATATGAAAGGATTGAATGAGTTTGTTGAATCTTTCAGTATAAATCAGATAACATAATCGAGTACCTAAATTCATAATATCCTATCTGAATTAACTGTGCTTAAAATTTTAATTCATTAATTAAATGTTCCATTTGCTTATTTATTTGCCTGTTTGTGAAGATATTCAAAGGACAGGCAAATGCTTTTATTACATCATTTGTAAATAATTGTAAAGTCTTTTTCTAAATCTTGTCGGTTTTTCTAATTACAAATTCCTTTCCAGCTCCTGATGCTGCTCCCAAAACAACTAGTGACCGAGAAGGTTACAGATGGGCACCTGGTATGTCTGATATTCCAATTTTCCTCCCAATTTTCACTATACTTCTTTATTCTTAATTTACCTTACGAAAAATAAACATCTGTTTGGCGCAGCATAGCCTACAAACAGGCTCTTGCGTCATGAACCAAACCACTATACTTCAACTAAAAATAAAATTTTAGTCAAAATGATTTTTAATTAATATTTTAAATACAGTATTTTTATGAAAACTTTTCCATCTGTTTTGTAAAATCAGTTAAGTGGATTGTCACTTATTTTTTTTTTTCAGTAGTTATAAAGGACTGAATTTTTTTTAAATGCCTGTTTAGTTATGTGGAATTACGACAGGTTTTGTTTTATCATAACAAATGTGTTCCTTACTTTGCTGCAAATAACTGATGTTAAAGGATGTTCAAAGTGAATTATTCAGTTAATTTTACATTAAAGTGATTATTTAAGATTTTATTTTGTGTATAAATTACTTTTTGTCTTTTTCCCTCCTAAAAACAAACCTTATCTGGAAATGGGGTGTACACTTAAAAACTTTAATAACCAGATCTAGATATCTAGTGTTAATTTAAAATTTAATTTGAAAGATATCACTTTGATTTGTTGTATGTCTTGCGCATTTGTTTTAAAAAAGTAAAATGTTTAAGCAAGTCTTATTTTTAATGTATAGTAGTTGTATGTTTTGTCGTATTTTTTTCATCTCAAAAGTGTTCGTGGCAGTTCAGTTGTTTGACATTACTATGAAAAGCTAAAATTGCTGTTAACAGGGTTGAAATGCTAAAATTGCTGTTAACAGGGTTGAAATTAATCTCCTTAGTCCTTGTATTGCCTATGGGAGACACTAAGCAATGCGCTTTAACACTTTATTTCCGGACGGTACTTGAAAGTACTACTTTAATCGCACTTATATCTTCTTAATTTGACCATCTTTTCTGACTGTATTCACAAGAACATGAACAATATAGTTTTGACAGCAAGCAGTAGATGGCAGCTGAAGACCATTTTGATTAAAAGCTATTTTAATTAATTAAAAATTTAATTAAAAATTTTACATGCTTTACTGGGTTTATTCTGCATCAAAACTTATCTAATGCTGCCAAACTAAAATTGAAAAGTTGCTGGTAAGTTAGTTACCCCCTTCCGTCCATGTTAATGAAAATGGTTCTAGATTTTAGGATCATACTAAACAGATAAAATTAACTTTTTAAATTTGTTATTTGATACAGCATAGGTCCATGTCTTCTACAGAAGAAACTTATTTTTCTCAAGACAAAAATTTAAAAACGTAGGATTCAAATTTAGCCTGGGAACTGAGATTATTAGCAGGTGCATTAATTATGTCTGACAAATCACAAAATTTGCAAATAAGTTGCTTCCATTTTAAACAATTGGCAGTCATAGTTGAAGTGATTTCTCTCCATCGCTATAGTTTTCTGGTATGTTATATTGCAAATAGTTGAAGGGAATTTAAATTTAGATTGTAGTTTTTCTTGTGCTTAGATATATTTAAATTTGAAGTATGAACCCTGTTATTTATATTAAAGAGAAGCTAATAATTAAGAGAGTATCAATATTACTAGTTTCTCTCCGATATTAGATGATACTTAGCATTTTACTGTACTCTTTTTGTTTTGCTTTCTTGGTTAATTTTTGCTGTATATGTATTTATTCTGATGTCGATTTGCTGAAAAGTTTCCAATTTAATTTTTTCAGGTGGTCCTGACAAGCGAGGAGAAGTTGGTTTGGGTTCGGAAGCCAAGCTTGAATTTGTAAGTGCTCCCTTTTTTTTAACCCTCTAAGCGTTTTGTACATATTTTTCCGTTTCTGAAATTGAGTTTAAAAGCAGATAATTCATGTTTATAAGTATAATTTCTTAAACTACCATGGATAAAATAGTTTTAAGATTTCAGAGACTTGATTAAACGCAATATAGATCCAGTTATTCAGTTTAAAAGAATTTTTAAGACTTTAAAGCTAGTAGATCAAAATAGCTAACTGCTCAGAGGATTAATCTAGTTTTCTTTATGTGAACTCACAAAATAACTTTGATTTGAATATTCATTTTTTTTAAATTTTAAGATGCTTTTGTTGTGTGCAAAGGAAAGCATTTTTCTGTCATTATATTTTGTAAAAATTTAAATTTGCCATACTCTTATTATGTATTCTGAATTTTTACATAAACTGTATTAAAGTAAATGTTACAAAAACCTTTTGTAAATTTGTATTTTTTTTTCCTTTACAGAAGGGAGGATTTGGTCGTGGACAGAAGCCACCTCAGTAAATCATTGTAATGTAAAAAAAAAATAATAAAAAAAATTTCTTGTTAAATTTTTGTTAATTTCTTGAAAAGCTGTTATGCAAACCTGCTGATTTTAACCATATTTTTGAAACCTAACAAGGACAGCTTGCATATAGACGTAGAACTGCAGCCCCTGCTCCAACATTTTCTGATGTAATAGTTGTGATTTTATTTGATTTTGAGCATAGTGTTTAAATCTATCATTAATTTTAGTAATATTCATTCTGTTGCAACTACTAAAATTTGTTCTCGAGACACTTTAGTGTGTTGAAGAGTCCTGGAAGCACTGTTAAATTTTCCCAGTGTACATTTCTTCCTCTAGCGATGCATAGTAACATAATTTGCAACTCTTTTCCACCAAAGTTAATTGACGATTGCCATTGTGTTCAATCTTGGAACTCCATTGCTGTTAAAACGGGATTTCCACTCTTGGGTAGTTGCTACCACCATTTTGGGTAGGGAATTTAAAAAATTAAGGATTAACAGGGTGTGTAGCGTCATGAAAAGTGCTTAAAAAGTTCTTAAATTTGAAATCCATTTTAAGCACCTTAAAAGTGCTTAATTTTGGAAGAAAAGGTCCTTATAAAGTGCTTAATTTTCTCGAGAAATGCAAAGAAAACATTCTTTTTTTTTGGTTTCCCCTTGAATACGATATCGAAAGCATAGTCATAAAGCTTTGTTTACCGGATGTATCTAGAAAGAAAATCGACGAAAGGGAAGAATTCGGGAAGGAATCCTGAGTGAGATAGATCCAGGGGTGTCAACACATGTTATGATAACACTTATAGTCCAGTCAATGGATTCCCAAAATGGGGATAAAAAAAACCATTAAATCGTATAGTTTTGAAAATTGGTACACATGTTCGCGAGAGGCTTCTGTTGAACATACTGAAGTCCCTGGTCCTGGGGGTGCGTCTCACGCCGCAATCTTGGATTCCATCCCCCCTTTTTTTTAAAGTTTTTCTTTAATATCTCGAAAGTTATTCAGTTTTCAAATTACAATTGATTAAAAAAATTAAAGAGCATGAAATTACCATGCGAATACATGCGTTTATTATTCTTCTACCTATAATAGTTTCTGAGATAATGGATCTCAAAGTTTGCCTCCATCTTTAATTTCATCCCCCTTTTCCCGTCTTTTTTGAATTTCTCGAAAACGATTCAATTTTCAATTACATATAATACAACAAATTAATGATCGTAAAATTCCCTACAAATGCATGCTTTTAATTTTCTTTTAGTTTTAATAGTTTCTGAAATTTTTAAGAAAAACTTAAAAAGGGGGATGAAATCCAAAGATGGTAGCAAACTTGGAAGTCCATTATCTCGGCAACTATTAAAACTAGAACAAAAATAAAAGCACTCTTTTGTGAGGAATTTTACGTTCTTCAATTTGTTGTATCACGTGTGATTTGAAAACTAAATAATTTTCGAGATATTCAAGAAAAACTGAGAAAAAGGGGATGAATTCTAAGATGGCGGCAAACTTTGAGACCCATTACCTCGGAAACTATTAAAGATAGAAGAAACATAAAGGCATGCATTTGTAGGGAATATTTCGCTCATGAATTTGCTGATTACAACAAATTTTCAAATCGAATAGTTTTCTAGATATTAAAAAACACTTAAAAAAAGGGGTATTAAATTCAAGATGGCGGCAAACTTTGAGATCTTTTATCTCAGAAACTATAAAAGCTAGAAGAAAAATAAAAGCATATTTTTGTAGGGAATTTTACGCTCTTTAATTCGTTAAATCATTCACGACCAGGGTTTTGTATGTTCATCAGGAGACCAGGATTTTGTATGTATCACGAGCATGTGTGACAATTTTCAAAACTATATGATTTAATGTTTTTTTTTTCAAACCCTTCATTGACTGGACTATTAATGACCTTTTTTTATGCTTCCTCTTGCTTCAACAATGGGTAACGCCGTATATTGAAATACTGGAATTATTATCCCGAAGGAGAAAATTAACTTTTAATTTGCTAATTTTAAGAAATGTTGAAAAAGGTAACATATTTTTATTGTTAATCTTATAAAAGTTGATTAAATTTTTGATAATGACAATTTGCATTATCATTTTTAATTTTTTTGTAAAATCTAAAATACATCCTTTATTTTACAATAGAAGACGTTGTGCAAATACGGAAATAAATAATAAAATTAAAAAATATATATATTTTTAAATTTTCAATAAAAACGCATAATATGCATTATTATAAAACAGAAATCATCCTATGCTTAGAAAATACGTGGGTCGACGTATGCGTGCATGTACAAAGGTGCTTAATTTTTTTGGCTAAGGTGCTTAAAAAGTCCTTAAAAGTGCTTAATTTTTGCAGCAACTTCTCACTACGCACCTTGATTAATATATAACTAATGAACAAACTTTAAATAGCTGTTTTTATACTTAAATTTGAATAATTGTGGTTTTCTACAGTTTTTTTACAAGAATCTGAAGGTGTGAAAATTTTGGACACCCCCAACATTCTGTGTGAAATTATTTGTCCTTGGTTAAGACGCCTCATTCAGAATAAAAAAACAACTGATTTGAAGGATCTCAAAGAATGAATTGAATTTTTCATCTTTGCCATTCCTATGATTGATTGTATTATAACTTGGACATTGACTTTTAACATTAATATTAAAAAAAAAAGTCAAAGATGTGTTATGGTTACCTGCACATGCAATAATTTCAATGGATAAAATATTTTTCATTTGTCATACGGACATCTAGGAAAAGTTGGATGTTTTGGATTGGAAACAAAGTGATGCATTTTTTTTTTTAAAGTTTTTATCCTCTGCATCTTTTTTTTTGTAAATGAATATGAAAATTTCCTTAAATGGAATTTAATTCAATCTCCTACTGAGTTTTTTTATTAGCTGCTGCTCTGTAGATATACATAAATAACTGAAAAATAAAACTTTTTTACTAAAGTTGATTTGAAAAGTACTTTAAATCAAATATATAGTTATTAAAATTTTAACTTTATTAATATACCAATTATATGTTTGATTAAATTTTTAAAGAAATAAAAACTGTGAAAGGCACAAATAATCTAAATATGATTAAAAGTTTGTTTTAACAACTGTCAGATTTATACTTTTTTTAAAATCAAAGATAAATATTGAACAGCTAGAAAAATAAAGTTTGATATAACTATGCAAGTAGATTTGGATGAACTTGTTGCACAAGTTTGCTTTTAGGTAGAATTTCCAACTATTTATGAAGAGATGGATCAATATTTAGTATATGCACAAAATATTTAGAAGCATATTTGATTAGTAGTATTGAATAAACTTCCTTGTCCATATTTATTTAAAAAATTAAAATCAATTTTATCACTTATCACACCGGCTGTAGTTATCAGAAATTCAATAGTTTCTAAAAATTACCTGAATTTATCTCTGTATTTACATTGGAAATATATACAATATGCTTGGCTTTGGGCAAAATAGCAGACAGTTGACTATAAAAAAAATTATCTTATTCTCAGATTCAAAAAGTACCATTGAAGCACCGAGAAATGTTTCTCCTTTTAGTCATCCTATAGTTCTGAAGTATGTTGAATTTTATCTTCATTTGACAGGAAAAGGTGTGAATATAATGTTTTGATGGATCCCAGGGCATTCAGGAATTGTAAGGAATGAGGTGGCTGATAAAGCTGCTAGGAGACCTGCAGTAATAGTTGAAAATTTTATCTCCCTATGTGATGCTCTGCAGGCTGTTAAAAATCAATTAGTAATAAAATGGCAGAGAACTTGGGACCAACAAAATCAAAATAAGTTGCAGATCTATCCAATGGTGAAACCTTTAAAAAATTGTTTTAAACCGAAAGTAATCGGTCATGCTAAATCGCGTCGGAATCGGCAGGCTCATGTCTGAACCACTGCTAACATGCATGCGGTGTCAATGTAACTTATCAGTATTCTAGTGCATTGCCCAAATTTCGACATTCATGGACTGAACCATTTCGGTAGAAACATTTGTTTAAAAGACTTGTTAGGTTAGGGATGAGATTTTTCCGCTTTTTGGCGGATTTCCGCTTTTTTTATTTTCTTGAAATGGAAAATTTGTTTTTTTTTTTTTTTTTTTTAAAAAAAAAAAAAATCCGCTTTCCCACCCCTTTCTTTTCTTACAATGATCTTGGAATCCGTGTTCTTCAAAAAAAATTAAGAGATATCCGCGCCTCCTTTTGCAAGAAATGCTAAGAAAAAAGACCCTTGTGATTGAAAATAATTTTTTTTTCAAAATAATCTGCATTTTAAAGTGAAAAATTTGTTGAAAACCAAGTAGAATGTAGCAAATTGCTTACTGTCATAAATTTTTTAAAAAAATCATTTACATTCAAAATCTTATTTTTAAATGTGTTTTTTCATTTTTCTCTATTATTCTAGCTACAAATTAGTTGACTAGATAAGAGTTATAAGTATGATTAGTATTTCATTGTTAATTTGGTATTCCTTTTTTGTCATGTAATTTTTAAGTGTCCTTTATTTTTTTGATTTGCTGATTTTAGCCTGCATGTAATTAAACAATTATCCACTCACCAACATATATATATTTGTATATAATAACTTATCGCGCTTAAATGCTTAAGTTACTTAAAACGTATTTCACGCGTAAAATTTTCAGATTTCTATTTTCAGCTTTTTTGGTTTTTTCCCAATCTCATCCCTGGTTAGGTGAAACCCCCCACCCTAATTTTTGTTTTCACGCGATATTGGTATTGATAAGCTCATTTGAGTTCTCTCTGTTGGTTTGTGTCCTATGGACAAATTAGATTATTTCCTCAAAATCAAGTGTTGGGCGCAACATGGCTTTTGCGCCATAAAAACCAACCCACTGATTATTTAAAATTTCATTGTGCACCGAAATTCAAATTCCATCCCTTTAAGATTGGACATATTTCTGTAACCAATGGATTGAGCACCGACTATAACTCGAAAATGGACGCTATCTACCATCTGATGAGAAAAATGAATGTGTTGAGATTTTGGAAACAAGAAACAAACATTTCTTCTTGCATTTACTGCATATAACTAACCAGGAAGTAGAAATATATGCTAATATCTAACCTGCACAAATGGGCTTAAAGAATTATAGAATTTCAATACAGAAAGCACACTACATACTAAAATATTTCCCATACTTGGGAACGAAGTGTAATGGATGAATATTGTTTCTTTCAATTAAAACACATTTGAGAATTCTTTTTATTATATTTAGTTCTTAAAGAAATCTTGTATTTAAAAGCTTGGTTTCAAAATTTACGTCATTTAAATATTTTGTTATTAGTGCTGTTTTATACCTAAACAAACTTGCTGAATATCCCTTTTAAGACCAAACTCATATGATCGTTTGGTGTGGATATTAACTTATATTTCTGCTTCCTGGTTAGTTTCATGCAGTAAATGCTGGAATAAATTATTTTTGTTTCCAGAATCTCTACAGATCTATTTTTCTCAGATATACCGTTCATCTTTGAGTTGTTAGTTGGCATTTAATCCATTGGTTTCAAAAATGTCTGATCTCTAAGGGATATCAGAATTTAGGGAAAGAAATTCTCTTGCTATGCAATTGTGTTGGAAAAAGAACCTTTTCCCATAACAATGGAAGATGCTTTTGTTGTTCATTTCCAAAATTTTAAATCTTTGGTAACATGCATAAAATGCTGATGATTAATTTGACATTCAGTTATATGCAATTACATATCAAACTGGTGCAGCATAGTTGAAAATAACTTTTATAATTATTACAGTGAAACATTACAATAGCCACCTTCCATTCAATAGAAAATTGGGTGCTCTAAGGGATTTCATGTTTGGAAGTACAAAATACATATTTAAACAAGCCCAATAAAGCAAATTTTAAAAACTATAAAGAAAAAAAGTACTTTTATTTGAAAAGTTCTATTTTTTTTTGCAAGAAGATACCATTTGTCTTTGCTTGGATCTTTCAGCTTTTGTTAACTCTTTTCAACTGGCAAAATAAATCCCCAATTGTTTCGTTAATAATTGCTTGAGGAATGGAATTCTATTCTTAAAGTCTGTTGACCTGAAGGCAGGGCCAGTGCGGGGCCCCAACAGGAAACAATTTTGGCCTTTTTTTTCCTTAGTTTCTAAGAATCTAAAGACTAAAGAGTTTGAAAAAATCAGCTCCAGTGATTCCCTCGACTTTCTTGTATACTAACATAATGTGGCGCGTTTTGTACTTCGTAGCATAGCGAAGAAAACAGTATGTATTTTCAGTGTCTACCCTTTCTTCCAGTTGAAACCAAAGCTTATATAGATCTGCAATTTTAGTAGCAAAACCACAAACCAAATTTCATTTGTCCAGCTTGTCGCATTTTTGAGTTACTGCATTCACAGACAGGTTTGAAACATGGATATTCATCAAAATCTTAAGGTCAACAATCTTTCTTGTTGTTTGACGATCGTAATACTTTCCCTTTGTAGACTTCGTTTGCCTGAGCTAAGAAAAAAATTTCTCTTAAACTCAATTTTACTATCTCTGGTAATGGCCCCATGCATTGAGTCCTACCTAGTTATGCCACTGAACTGAGCGGAGAGCATTCTGGTGCAGGCCAGCCCTGCCTGAAAGTTTCAATTGTCAACGGTTGCAGCCCATGTCAGCTTCGTCTTTGCCAGTCTGAAAGGTACAAATGAACTGTGAAATGCCCATGCCCGTTAGAGGCATAGGAATGATCAATTTTGATCCAATTTCCATTGTTGTTTTTGAATGTATGGATTTTTTGTACTTTCTCTCTCCTATATAATAATAATAATTTATCTTAATATGAGGTCTAAGGTCAGAGACAAAAGGAATGTATTTCATTGAAGTTGAATGGGCCATCAACCTGGCTGCTCTGAGGGGTTTGAGTAGCTGTTCCTAGAGGTATTTTAACACTGTCTATGGCCTAAAAATTCCATGCCGAACAAAAGATGCCAATTATAGAAATTTTACAGTTTTAGGTGTAATGTAATACAACAAAATCATATGGAAATATCTTTTCATTTTAATGTAGTATTTACCAAGAAAAGTATTAACTGCCGAAAGGAAATGAATTGAAAGTCAAAAGTCATTCTTTGTGAAGTGCTGATTTTCTTATCCTTGTCTTATGTTGCCTCACTTTCGAGTGGACTTGAATTTTGCGACCCATTGCTTATCTGGATAATTTTGTTGCAATCACATGATTGAGAAATAATTAATGGTAAATAAAACTGCATAAACTCAATTTAATTCAGTATTAATAATTTAAGTCCAAATAATTTCCTAGACTGTTTAATTGATGAAAACCTTTTGTGTTCCAAAATGAGGTTGGGACTCGTAATTTAAGATGCCTGCTGTATATAAGTTAGCTTTGGGTTGCAAAAATAGATTCAGCCTTAATAAATAATTTAACCTTTGCTTGATATTTTAGAAAATATCTTTTTCCTTATGGATTTCATCACAGCTTCAACTTTCTTGATTTCGAAATATCTTTTCGTAGTAAAAAAATTGCACCCTTATTTTTCTTCTTAAAAATTTGCTAGTCACTTCTCCCATGTACATTCAAGACAAAACAATAGATAATAAATCAAGGAAACTAAATATTATTTCGGGAATTTTTAAGCAAATGACGGCAGATTTCTCAATTCTTTTGAATTATTAATGATATGAAATATAAAATGCATACTGTATCAATTTTTTATGAACTCAACTTTGAATTTATAACCCTCAGTTAAAGATGCATTGGTTGAAAATCATGTTTTCTGACCACATGCATAGGCTATTCATAATAAAAGATATTTTAAAATAAATTTTAAGTAGTATACATTTGGGTACACCTACTTTACATTTATAGTATATAGTAGCTCTATCAACTAGAAGCCACTTAGCATGCATTCCAAATAATTTAAATGCTGTCATTTATTAAATTTCATAATTAAGACCAGATTAATATATAAAGGTAGTTGCCCCCCCCCCCCCCTCCATAAATCCTTAACATATCAGTCCCAAGGATTTTCTGTATTTAATTTTGAGTTGCTTTTCAGTAATTGGTGCAACATAAATACATTCTAAATTTCTTCTAAAGATTGTGTTTCCATTTTTTTTTGTAATATAATTTTGTTTATAAATAACAAGAAAAATTCCATTCTAGACATTACATCCAGATTTTCAATCTGAACGTCCAATAACTAATGGATAATGTATATATTAACTTATCTATATTCAATTTATAACGAGAAATAACACAGTTTTGACTTCTATGCATACGTAGATAGGCAATATTTATTTCTCACAAATATTTCTGTTTCTCAAAAGGCTTTAACTAACATCTAAATAGCAATATTAATGAATCTCTTTTTCCCAAGTCATTAATTTATAGACGATTATCATTAATCTTGATGTGGATGATGTAAAAATGCAATTAACAAATTTATGTAGTTTTCACAAATTTATTACTTTCAGATTTTCATATCTGAAACGAAAACACAAAAATATATTTTACCGATTACCATCTCACTTTTACACCATCAAGACTAAAGCTGATGCATCAATATTTCATGACTGACTACAAAAAAGAACACAAACATGGCGATAAAAATGAGTACTGTTCAAATTGATGGAGTCACTTTCCACTGTTATGGCTTATGTCGATGAAATAAACACACATTTATCTTATTAGATCAGAATGATCTCTGTTGCCACGGGTTCATATAGCACTTCAATAAATCAAATGATGAATTCCGATGTTGAACACATTCGTATGCATCTTCTCTGCTTTATCGTTGGATGGATGAATGTAAATCCTATTTTGAGGCAAGAACTTTTTGCGACACATTATCGTATAAAAAATGCAGTTTCCATCAGTTCACTTTCCAGGTCCATTTCTAGATGTAAAGTTTTCCTCGCAAGAACGAAAAAATGAAGAAAAAACAGGACTACTACAAATAGCATTGCAACAATGAAATCCGATGATACATTCTGTTTCATTTTGAAAGAAAAAAAATCGATCTCTTTTGCAGACTAAACTTCACTTCAGTAATGAACTGAAAGTTCAGAAGTTATCGTTTTCTAGATATTTCGTTATTTAAATAAATCTGCACCTTTTATACTGGTCGAAAGAAAACACCTGTTCACTTTACACGCGGAGAATTTCACCAGCTGACTGGTAATGCGCAGTTTCTTTTTCTGCGTTCTTCCAGAACTTTCTGTGTCATTCCTTTTGTTGATCAACAAAATTTTATGTTGATGTTTTGAAAATGATGAAACAAGGGGGATTACAGCTCTTGTTGCTTCATATCCCATAACTCCTCTCATTCAAGATGAAACAAGATATTTCTTCAGTCAAGTCAATTTTTAAACTAGGCCACCTTTAAATAAGGAAGAGAAAAAAATACGACAGGGAAACTCATTTCGAACTTAGCTTATTAAATCACGGAAAGTTCCAAATCGCTTCGAATTTCGCGCTCTTACTCTTAAATTTTGATGAGCGCCGAAATTCGCACTTCAATGAAACGCGTTTAGCTCCCAAGCAGGAAGTCGCAAATCCGTAGTTCTGTTTTCATTCTGATTATTAAAAAATATGCTACTAAACTATAGCCTTAAATATTCACGATTTCATTTCATTTGAAAGTAGATTGTAACACTTTTAAAAAAGCAGTGAAGTTGTTTCATTTTTCAAGTTATGAACTTATTTTAAGTGGGGTCTGCTTATACTGAGGATCTCGACGCAGCAGCAGAGGGTCCACTTATCAGAATTAAGGGTTTTTTTACCCATTTCATTTACTAACGAATTATTATAATTTTTTTATCTTTAATGAATGCTTCAAATTTGCATTTTCTATTGCATACACATACTTTGGACCGAAAAAGAAATCACGAGAGAGAAGTTTTAACCCTCTAATATAGCGCAACGCTTAACAGATCATGCCGAAAAATTATATGGATTTCTGTTTCTTGGAGAATTTATAAACTTGAGTTTTAAAAGAAATCAAAACATTGGAAAGTTCTAAAACTATCCAGTTGTACCTAAATATGATTTTAAAGAGTATATCAGGGATAAATAAATGTAAGTATGATCCCATCACAGTTCAGTTTATTTAATGTTAGTATACAACAGAAAAAAAGGGATGGGGTAATGAATATATTTATAAAAATAAACAAATCAGAAATTCACAATAGCAGCGTGGTTTAGATTACGGAGTTCTGCCTTGTGAGAAAACTTCATTATAATTAAATACAAGACTTGTGCCTTTTATCGTTCATTATTCGTCATTTAAAATAGTAAATTTTTAATTATGAGTATGAATGAATGAATTAATAATACACTTTAACTTGACTTCAGGGGAAGAAACATCAGTTTTCACTTCTACATTCAATTATTATTTTCTGTTTAATCGAACAGAACCACTATGTTTGAAGATACTATCTTAATTGTTCATACTAGGATTAAAAAGAAAAGTTTTGAAGGCTGCTTTTAAAACTGTTATTCCTTCCTTAAAATGTTACTGGCAGGATTGTCAATGAAAACATTCCTGACAAGTGTTTATTATTTCAAAAAATTATTTGTGAACTAATTTATAATTTAATAGTTCAATGAACAAACTTACTATTTGATATCACAATTTACAAGGAAATTGGTAACAGTGCCCTTCTGAGTTCTTTTAAAGGAAAAAAAAAGTAGAAACAATCTTCTAAATGCGTTATAATAACTGTTGAGTTTTAGGTAAAAGGAAACAATTTTTTAAAATTAAAAATCATAGTTCGTCTCTTACAAGGGGCTGCAGTACCTCAAGCAATTACTTCAAAACTTTTCTCATTTTGCCAACTTTTTTTTCCTTAGTGAGATTTCAATGATCCAATTTAGGATAAAAATCGCATCCTAGTACTGCAATCTGATAGTGAAAAACCTATCATTGTTCAGCAAAATTTCAACCGACATTAAAAGAAAGGTTCAAGACGTTTGTCTCTGCAGTTCAAAATAATGCCAAAACGTCGTATAAATAGGGAAAAAATAGTGACTCCATGAATTTTATCCAGAGTTTAGGTTTGAGAGCAGAAAAAGCAGCTGATGGTGGGTGACAGTTGAAACAATTTCGAATCATTATTGACAGAGGATTTAATACCTTTAAATTGCAGGAAATTGAACATATGACACTAAATTTAAGAAGACATATATAGATATATATTTGGAGCATAAAAAGTAAAAGAAATAAGATAAATATTGATGTAATTTCTTTATGGCACAGAACCAGAAACTCATTAGCATATATGCAGTTCATATTTTACAGGAAAACATTTTGGTTCACCTCTTTAGAAGGATTGAGGTTGTTTAGTTCTAAAAATAGGTATTATAGGGTTTTTTAGCAATTTAATCGAAATATGGTTTAATCCAATATAGAGATAGGTATCTGATTCTTAGAAACTTTGTTGCAGAAGGGACTTTTAAATCAATAAATAGACTTCGAAAAATTAGATTGGAATGTCCTTTCATCTTGGAATTAACTAAACATCTACATAGTTAAAATAATTGGCAAAACCAGAGTATCAGTCCCAACCGTTGAATTGATTTTGACAATTTATATTTCATATGAAAGCTTATGACCCCTAGATATGTCATCAATGGTTGTCCACCACTTTCAAGATATATCGCAAAATGAAACTTTGGCAGAGTCCCTCAGCCTCTATAACTGCCCATGTGGCTAGAATATAATAAAATGACTTAATATTTATAAGACGATTAAAATTTGAAAATCCCCAAGGAAAGGTTAAGGACTCGCACATTTTTAGGTAAAATCCTTATAGGAAGTCTACCTATTGCAATGGTTCCCATGACATGACTTCCGGAAAATCCGTAAATCTTCACCTATTATGACCCCAGAACCCCAACCACCCTTCGTTCAAAAGTTTATATATATATAACGCTTTTGCCCATGTTATCTTGTGAACATGATAACTGAAGCAACTTTAACCAGCGTGGGATATGTTGAAAGGATAGTGAAAATCTCAGTCCATTTCGTAGATGGGCTATCCAGCTCAAAGGAGGTGGAAACGGTGGGGGTTGAAATTTTAATTTCCCCACAAATCCTTTACGATTGAAAATAGAAAGAAAATTCAAATTATGCAAATTATCGCTTTATCATAACGAACCATTTTTGCATTTAAACTTTTTCGATAGCTGCAATTGCTTAGAAGTTAAGAGCTGAAAAGTGATTTCCCTCCCCTTCCCCCTTAACTTAAAAGTGCCTTTCATGCTACCCCTGCTTGGAAAGCTCTCGTCATTTGCAGTATCTGCCATCATCTTTCATCTCTAATCCTTATGAAAATAGAGGGCCATATGTTCTTTTCCTTATATCTCCAGAATAAAGGAATCTACCTTAGTTTTAATGATCTCAAAGATATACTCAATTTCAAGGACCTTTTTAAGAAAATTCAAGGACTGGAAAATTACATATTTTAGACATAACAATGCAAATGATACATTTAAATCAAGTTAATCATTTGCATTTTTATTTTTGAAATAAAAAAAATTTGATATGGATCTACAATTCTAATGATAAAACTGTATTCCAAATTTTATCCATCTAGCTATTTAAGTTTTTGTGTTCACATGAACACAATAACTCAAAAACTTAATTAGCTAGATGGATGAACACAGACTTCCCGGACTCTATTAAATTAAATAACATACATTTTGAAAACAGATTGATTTCATTGCAAAGAAAATTGGTTATTGGTATTTAAAACCTAATTCTGTTAAAATATATAGGTTACTTAAAATATACATTAAGATAATTGCAGGGCTATTTTACTCGACGGAGAAATACCCTCTGTAGCTTTTACAGTATTGTCAAATTAAGTTGTCTGTGAATATATAAAGAGAAAAGGTGATTATTGACAGCATTCCCATACAAACACCCTTTATCTGGTGGTGGAATTCCCAAGGCAAAACCAAGTCATAAACTGGTTTTCTCTTCTTTCCCCCAAAAATATTAGATGAACATTTTGCTTGTTTTTCAAGGATTGTTAAGACCGTGAGAACCCTGGATCATTTTTTCAAAATAATGATTACTAATGGTTGAATTTCACAAGTTTTTTCTATTCCATGTGAATTTATTAGCACAAGATATATAAATTTGTTACTGGTAGAAGGACAGTTACATCAGTGGGCATAGTGATCGGATAGGGGCCAAAAGGATGAAGATACGTCATTACTTATAAAAGGATAATAATACCATAAGGCACCAGCCTTGCAGGGTGACGCAAAGACAAAATATTAGTGAAATTGTTTCCAAGTCATATACAGGGTGATTTTTTTAAAACTGACATTACTCAAGAGTCATCTGTAGCTCGAACTATCAGCTCAAATTTGGTAGGGAGACTAAAGACTACAAGGGGAAAAAAAAACTGTAATAAAAAAAAATAAATTCTGAAAGTCACCGATAACGTGGAGATGTCATCTACACAACTGAAAATTAGACAAAAGAATACCAAAGAAGAAATTTCAGTGCAAAACCACTTGAATACAGCAAATGAACTGACCCAATGGGTTACAGAGATAAAATTACAAGTGTACCAAAATTTCTTCCTTGGTGAGGGCATGCGATGACCCTTCAATGTGACAACCCTTCTTATAGACCGCACATTGCATCCCGTACACAACATTCTCCCCATATCTAACCTCATGCGACTTTTTCCTATAGTCTTATTTGAAGTCTAAGGTCTATCTTGGTGGGGTCCCGACGTTTGATGACCTTAAAGGATAACATATTATGGACTATGCTTAGCAATCCTGGTGACTTGTTACTTTCAGCCGTAGAGAATGTTGTGTACAGGATGAAATGCATGGACCACCAGAAGGGTGGTCAAATTGAAAGATGTCTGGTCCTATGGACAGGTCTGGTAATTGTATTGAAAGTGGTCTGGTAATTTCATCTCTGTAACCTTTTAGGCAGTTCATTTGCTGTATTAAAGCAGCTTTGCACTGCGATTTCTTCGTTATTCATTCTTCAGTTTTGTAGACTACAACAGCGCCACGCCACATTTTACCCTGTCGGTGATTTTCGGAAATATATATATTTTTTTATTACAGAATCTTTTTTCTCCATGTCGTCTTTAGTCCCCCTACCAAATTTGGTGGCATTTGAGCTGATAGTTCGATCTACAGACGGCTTCGAGTAGTGTCAGTTTTAAAAAAAACCACCCTGTATCATGAAGGGTGAAAAAAACTTTGAAGGAAACTCTTCCCTGGGTGTCATTTATCTTTGCTATGTCAGCAAGTAACTATTTGCATATATTTTTTCAAATTATCATCTGGCATAGCATAACCAGAAGAGTTTTGCAAATTATACCACTAAAAAGATATTTATATGAGAAATTTGTGCGGAAAGCCAGCTTTTCAAGACAGAAATATTTCATTATACACATGCCTTTAAAGATTTTTCTCTCTTCTTTAAATGCAATAGAATGATTATATGATAAATCATTCAAGAGCACCTTAACATTGTCATTAATCATGCCATGTGATAGCACAAGTGAAAGTCCTGCAAAGGAATCAGTGGGTTACGATTTTGATTACTTAAATGTGCATAATAAAGATAGAGAATATTAAAAATAAAGAATCTGATTACTTCTTTATACAATTAACTTTATACATGTTTTATTATTATTTTTAAATGATCGAATGAATACATCTGCAAATTATATTCTTTCTTTAGAGTCAAGATTTAAAAATTACAAGATCAGGTGAAATACATTATATTTTTCTATCAGATAATTTGATTTTTTGTATCGGATAACAAAAAGTTTTTCTTTAAATGCGTATCCTTGTGCCAGGTAGAATAAGAAGCACTTCCATGTTTCATATAATTTATTTTTTATTGAAAACTCAATTTCGAATACCAATAATTTATTTCACAGTCATTGTATTCAATTTTTGGAAGATAAGAATTATACTCTAAATATAATTAATTATTGTTAGAGGTCAGATTTGCTTGATTAATTTTTATTTTGTCTTCAAAAGCAGCTGTATTCTTCTATAAAAGTAATAATAATAAAAAAATATTTTCCCTTTTCATATCAGAATCACAATTTGTAAATAACTGTGAATGTATAAAGAACAAATTATAAACATAAATAATCACAGTATATCTTTCTTTTTTTTGGCATGCACATGAAAAAATCCCATCCCATAAAGTATACAATATTTGATTTTTCACCAAAGTAAATCTTAACACAGGTTGTTTATCAGGAGAATATTTTAATTATTATTCATGACTCAATTCAATGAAAGAAAAATATAAATGACTAATGATATGAAATTATGGAGCATACATAAAAAGAAAGACACCTACAGACATTGATTAAAAAAAAAAATGTTATTTCCATTTCAAGCTTTTACTATTCTATGAATATAGATGCCTTTTTTAATGATTCAGGGAAAAAACAAACTGATGATAATTTTTTTTACAACAGAGGGGAAAAAAAGGTTTATTTCGCATCATACCTTGATCAATTCAGATTTCTCATGCAACTATTGTGAGAAAAAAACAACAGAAAACAGATGCTGTACAAATAAATTGCATCGCTAAGTATTTTACAGTCTATGTAAACAAAAATGTTTGTTCCATATCACAATACGTACACGAACCCAGTTACAGGTAATAAAACTCACTCACTCTCTAACAGATTTTTCTTTTTTATGAAAATATATAATTCAATGTTTTTCTTTACAACTAAATAATTCGACAAACAGAAAAAGGGCGAAGCACATAAATTATAGACTGCCACTCTCAACAGATTCTGAGGAAGCAACAGAATTTTTAATATGGGATCCGAGTCAGTTGTATTCCCAGCAACCAGATCCATTCGTACGAGACAACAGGAATTCTAATGAAAGGTAATGTTTGTCAAGAGTCTTTTGTTTCCTGGCCTTCAAAAGCTCTCATCACTTTCCATGGCTTGTAACCGGATATCTTCTGCTTCAGCATCGACAACAGAACTGTCATGTGATGATTCGTGGTCAGCAACACCCGAGCTTACACTGGCCCTATCATCACCAGCTAAAAGGATAAACAGCACGGATTTAGACAACAAGCATAAATTCTTGACAATCTTATTGTTTCCTGTCTAAGATATTAATGAGAAAATGACTAATATAGAAATTATATGGAAAACATTACATATTTATTAATTTTTTTAGATATTTTCACAATACAACTTTACTTTTTACAAGTTTTTTTGTTATAAGTTTGCCTAATGTTCAAGTTAGTTGTCACTGTAGAAAAAGCAATGGATTATATTTCAAATATGACAATAGAGTTTCCACTGCTGACAAATAATATTTATTGATATTTTTTCATTTTAGTTAGTTTCTTAATATTTCATAACAATCTTTATACTTTTTCTCCTTTTTTCATGTTATTTTACCTTTTAAAAAAAATATAAATGACCCTCATATTTCATTCTCATTTTTTCATTGCAGCCTCTAGTTTTTATGAGTTTTTTAAAAATGTACTTAATTATTTTAATTTCTTAGTGAAATAGCCAATGCATGCAATAGAAGCGATTTCATTTCACTTTTTTTGCATATTCCTTTGTACACTAGATATGTTAAACAGGTGAAAGCATTATTTAACATATATAATGTGCATAGCTAATTACTTCTGTAAGAGAAGTGTTTATTACCCATTATTGTTCACATTATATTTGTTTAAACATAGAACTGTCCTCCATACAAACTATTCAAAACCATAATTTACAAACTCAGCTTTCAAGTCACAATGCAACACAGTCTCATGATAATTTTGCATCCTGTTTCATAGATAAAAGGGATGATCCTGAAGCTTTGAAGTTACGCCAGAATATTATGATAATAACATTCTCAACCCAAAACTAAATAAAAATAGTTACATTTTGGAAGTCAAAATCTATATTTATAAAAGGCAATGCTTGTGTGCGTGTCTGCGCACTACATCCAGATGAATCTATGGCACTTACAACTTAGAAATTTGGCACACAGGTAGTCTTAATGGTGACTCAATGCACCTCAAAGCACAAATTCTAAAATTTTATTTAGAAAATTTTTTATTTAATACTTTGTGTCATTTTGGGTGATTTTTAGCCCTAATTTCTCAATAGGATGGCTTCGGACATTTGTACGAAAAAAATAGATACACCATCGGAAAGAGCAAACGATTTCCATTCTAATAAAGTTAGTTTTGAATTTCTAACATAATTTACTGAATTATGAGAAATTGAAAAAATATATATTTGGTTAACCCTAAAAAACTTAATTTGGAACTTCAATTTCTTGCATCCGCCATTCTAATTTTGTTATCAATTTCAAATTTTTTGAAGTAATAAATATACGCTTCTCCGTGATTTAAAACAAGAATGGTTAAAATTGAACAGTTGAATTTTAATTAATTTTTTTTCTGAAGTGTTAAAAAAATTTCGCTTCAAAATTCCCTTCACGATTTTTCGTAATAAAGGTCTCGTGACGTATTTTCCCAACATGCATTTCGTCAAAACCATGTGACGTCATAATCCTTTTGCTTTGTGTCATCGGATCGTTCTTTTAATTTGTTTGTTTTTATACTATTGATAGTCTGGCATAAGACTGGAAAAAATGAAATATGTCTTCAAGGAACTATTTACATAATGTGGCTTCAAAGTTTAAACCTGAAGTGGAAAATTTCATCTCTCTCTCTTTCACCCCCCCCCCTTCTTCTCTGATTCATTTTGAATATATTTAAATATCACAGAAATTATGTTTGTCATATTGTTGCATTTGAAATCATTCAAAATTTCATTCGGCAAGCCTTCCCAACATGCAATGTTGCTATTTCATTGGTTGATGGTACAAAGCGCAGGATACGTCACAACCTTCAACTGAATGCCTTCGATTATTATTTCCGGCAGTGTCTTAACGTGTTTGTCTTGCATATTTTGCTTTCTGTATAATAATCATTTTCATGTTATAATTTTTTTAATACTGTTTCAGATTAACGTACTCTGTACTGTTTTTCTACAGTTGAAATGTCTTCATAGTGAAGAAATCAATAATGTGTATCTTTTGTTTTCAAAACTTTTTATTTTGTTGAAGTCCTGATTCCAAGGGGAACACCATGCTCGTACTGCTAATATGAAATAAAAGAAATATTCCAGTCCTAAGATTGCATCATTATATAAATATTACAAATGAGCTTTTCAATATATAAAACAGGAAATACCTTGCTCATTGTTTGCAACTGCCTCTTCCTCATCATTAGTGTACTGCTTATCGATAGCACCTTTTATTTGATTATTAGCACCTCGTGGATCCAAATCGGTAGCCCATGAGAAATTCATCAGGGTCAAATGAGTATTCCCTAACTTTTTGTGAACCTAAATGAAACAAAGATACGTAAGTAAAAGCATTCAAGTGATTGCATCTTTGGTTAAAATTTAAAGCCACTAAACAACTATTTAGTTATCTTTAAATGGAGTGTGCAGGAAATATTCAAAAGTAACAATAGTAACCTTTCCAATTAAGAAATATACTAGAGACTCTTTGGGCACAATTTCTTTGAGTTCTTCAAGATCTTTTAAAGCCTCTTCGTGCCTGTCGAGAGAAAAGTATACAGAAGCTCGATGAAATTTGCACAGGGGATTCTTCGGATCCATAGCTATAGCTTCATTCAGAGTTTGTAATGATTTGTCCATTTTCTTTAAAGCATGCAATACCTGAAAAAATTGCGAAAAGCACATGTGAACTTTCAAGATAACATATTATATGTGAACATTAACAGAGAAAGCAAGCAAACCAATTAATCAAAACAAAGGCCACATAAAAAATGCAGAAGGAGATAAAAAAAACAAAGTTTAATTTAAATATGTTTGAAAATTAACAAAATTGTTTTACCACTCCAATATGGCACTTCAGAACAGAGCTTTGAGGATTTATTTTTAGTGCTTTTTCATAATGAACTTCTGCCAACTGGAATTTTTCTTGCTTGTAATAGATCATACCAACACCATACCTAAAAAAAATATTGAAATAATACATTAATTATTCATATATTATCAGAACATATAATTATGAAATTTAAAATGAAAAGGTTTTAATATGACAAAAAGAGAACGTATTATACTCTAAAAATGTTTTATCATGATAATTCTATAAAGTAATAAAAAAAAAAAGTTTCTACATTTAGACTCAACAAAACTATCAAACAAAATTTGTTGATTTCATTAAAGGAAATCTGGAATATTATTTGACTATTGTCAAACTCCAAGGCCTTAAATTCACAAAAAGAGTGTAAATTACAAAAGTTTCAGTATCTTCACCCTAAATTTTTTTGTTTTTAATAAAACATTACTATAATTTTGAAAAATAATAAATGAATAACAAATACTTAAAAGGTTCTGAAATTTGAAACTTAATTTAGTTGGAAAAAATCCACAATAATTTTAAAAAACACAAATACAACAGCATGCAGTACTGTACCATATCTAAGTAGTTGCAACAATAAGATCGTAGGGAAAACTTGTTTTCAAATATGTATTTAATTCTGACACCCAAATTTGATTATCTGTAATTGCACATCAGAGGTAATGATTATGGAGGGTGGAAGACATTTAAGTATTTTTTTAAATTTATGAATGGATGCAGCTACAGTAATAAAAGTGGTGTCTACAAATAAGAAAATAATATGTGTAGTATAGTATATGCGACACACAAAGAGACCACTTGCAGCTCCTAAGCAGTGAAATACAGAACTTTTTAGAAAGTCATGCAGGCCAATGATTTAGTAAGAAATAACACTTCATTTGCATAACCAAAAGCAAAGAGGGTGAATTTAACCCTTTATCTACTGACGGTACTTATAAGTACCAATCACTTTAAAACTTTATAGCACAACAACCATTACTTATATTCTGACGGTACGTTTTAGAAACAGTCTTTTAACTCTACTTTTTCATGAAAAATGGCAGTAGTTGTTCTAGGCCGATGAATTTTGCGAGGAAGAAAGCTATTTTCGAACGGACATTGTGTTCTTTTGCTGCCATTTTGTGCGGATTGCCGCTCTTATCTTTTCTTTGCTATAAATATATAATATCAAACCAAAGGTAAGTGTTGTATTTTTTTATTCATTCTGTATTGTCTTAGAATATTATTTGCCCTATCATTATAAGATAACAGATTATGTAATGTGATTAACGGTCGAATTATTCGGTGGTACTTATAAGTACCGTCAGTACACGTAGCCAGTACATCATCATGGACAATTTTCTTTCTTCCATGCCACTATTTAAGTATTTGAAAACGAAAAATATATATGCAGTCGGCACCATTCGTCCTGATAGACTTGGGTTACCCAAACTTATTGATGATAAAAAAAATGAAACCAGGGGACTTAGTTTATCAAATATCTGATCAAGGAATATCCTTCTTCAAATGGAAGGACAATCGATCTGTACACTTTCTTTCGAATTATCATGGAAACGACACTTGCAAAGTCCAAAGGAGACTCAAAGATGGTACCAAAATTGACGTTACTGCACCCATTGTTGTAAAAGACTACAATGGACACATGGGGGGAATTGATAAAGCCGACATGTTACGTGCTATTTATGATAGGGACAGGAAATCGAAAAAATGGTGGCATAGGCTTTTTTTGCTATGCTAGAAATGGCATATGTAAATTCATATATTGCATATGTGGAAGTGCGTCGTGAGAAAATGTCGTCCCTCGAATATAAGCGCTGCGTTACCAAAGGATTACTAACAAAATCAAAACCACAACCAAAACGAAAAGGGATACCTAAATCTAGTGGAGATGAACAAACTTTTTGTGCAAAAAAGAGAAGAAAAGGAAATTTGTCTGTTTCTAATGATGTTCGTTTAGAAAATAGAGGATGCCATTGGCCAACATTCGTGTCGAATCGAGGACGTTGTGAATTCTGTGCACTCAAAAATATTCAATCAAAACCATATTCAAAATGCTCAACTTGTAATATATTTTTGTGCGTTAATGAAAAAAAAAATTGTTTTTATGATTATCATCAAATGTGAATTTCTACCTTTATTACGTATAAAATAAAATTATGTCAATTTGATAATTTCTTTGTTTTCTTATGAGTGTTTTTTGGTTATTTAGCATTTTTAAGAGGTTAAATTTCATTAGAAATATCATCCGTAATTTTTTTCTATTATGAGGAAATTTATGCGTAGTGTACTGACGGTACTTTTAATTACCACTTTAATTAATTAGTTCTAATAAATTAAATTTCGCACCGGGGAGATTTTTTTTCTTGTATATTCTTTAATTATCAATATGGCAGCTAAAAAAAATATATTTATGAAGAAATTTTCAGTAGTTCATAATGCAGTAGATAAAGGGTTAAACTTGCACGATTCTGGTCCATACTACAATATTGATATCTTTACAGAGAAAATCATTGCAAGAAAAGTTATGGGAATTGCAATCAAAGAAAAAGACAAAAGGAAGAAAATTTTATTGTCTATCCTCTAATTGTTCACTGCTGGTTGCAATACACCTTTTTACCCTGGAGTAGTTCACAAATCTTTTGTTCCTACACAAAATGTATTAATTGATATTTGCATTTTTTACTGTACATTTACAGGTGGAGAATCATTTTCTACTAAACTGACAATGTTGAACAACTTTCTGACTTCTTTTTTTCATACCTTCAATAATTTTTGAGATAGGATAGCTAAGTTCCACAATTCATGCTACAAGTGGTGTTAAGGTGAAATGCACACTTCCCTATGTATAGGCACCATTTAAAAAATTCTAATTACATTCAAGTGGATATTTTTACATACTCACCAAGCATTGTAATGCCTAGGATCAATTCTAATTGCATTACGAAAGCAAGTCATAGCTTTATCCATTTCTTCCGTCATTACATATTCATGCCCTAGCAAAGTATAAGCATAAGCAAAGTTTTCATCAACTTGCACTGCTCTCTGCAAGTACTTTATAGCAGTTTCATGTTCTTTTTGTAAACTAAAACAATTTCCAGCAGCACACCAGGTCTAAAAAGAAGAACATGGAAATAATTATATCATTTTTTTCAAAAGTTAACTGCCATAAAAATAATTTAATTTTAAAATAAATTACATAAAAACATTTCATAAATCTTTACACTTTGAAAATGTGAAAACAAGGTCTGGTAAATGGGGTGAAAATGGGTGTTAGGTACAAAAATTTGGGGGTTGGCAAAATTATTGAGAAAATGTGCTTCCATCAGATTCTTAAATATAAGTACCCAAAAATACTTTAAAGAAACTATCTTGATTTGAAAATTTTAATTTCTCTTTCCAAAATAATTAACTATCTATAAGTAGATTTCTTTTTGTTCATCTGAAGTAAACATTTTTTGATTGGATATTGGCTTATTTTAATTTAATAAAAGAAATAATAAGAAAAAAAAATCAAAACTTAAAATTCAATATAAAATTACATGGGATCCATAAAGATGCAAGTTCTTTTTTAAGGACTCTTAGTTGAATCAAAACGAAAACAACATTCTCAATACAGAAGGCATCATTTAATTAGATGGTAGGGGGAAAAAAGTTGGGAGGGGGTTTAAGGTGATTTTTATTTGATCGTTGGCAAGAACAGATTTCTTAAAACACAATCAAGTCGGCTAAAAATATTTTTTACATTATAACTTGATAAAATTTTGCATCATTCCCTTTGCAAGTACAACAATGGTGTAGTCACAAAACAAGCTGTGCCAGAATGCTCTAATGGGGGGGGGGGGGCCCAAAAATCGAGCCATTTAAGGAGATTTTTACAATTTTTTTTCTTGCTTATTTCCCATAAAAAAGTGCTCTGGCTCCACTACACACCTGATGTATAAGTTAAAAAAAAAAAAAAAAACCCAATAAAAATGCTACTTAACATGAACATATATGTTAAAAAATTCAGGGTTCACTTTCTGTATTTTAACATCTGACCCATCTTTTACTTACAAATGTTCGAAGTACAGGACATCCATAATTAAATGACCCTATTTTAAAGTTGTCTACAGATGAAACTATTGCTCAGAAAGTTGTGAAATTTTGAGGAAGAATGGGAATTTATTTAAGAAGCAAAAAAGGTAAAAATTTTTCTGCCAGACGGCATTTTGCTTGGAAATAATACTATGGTTTCCCCCTCGGATTGCTATGAGGAATTAAGTGCTAGAGGTCCTGTAACATGCTCAGTCACCGGGCAGAAATATGCATTGTTGCAACAGAATAAAATTGTCCCAGATCTGCAACCATGCACAATTTTTATGCAAGATGGAGCTCTTCTACACATTATTACCCTTTGTGTTAAGGATGTCCTCAAATATCACTTCATAGAAAAATGTGCCATTTGCCGGCACTTTTGGAACCTGTGGCCTCCAAAATTCCAATCCATGCTTTTTGGGGCATTTGAAACATCTGGTAAGTCGTCACAAACCAAGAACTGTACTTGATCTTAAAGACATGTTCTCAGCATTTCCCAGAACACACTGCAGTTAATGGTGGAACATGCTATCTGACGATTCCAAATGGGAGCGGAAAATGATGGCCATCATGTGGAACATGTTTTGTTGTAATAAAATTTGTTAATTATCGTAAATGTGTAATTCATTAAAAAAAATCCTTTGGCAGCAAATTTTGATTTTAGTTCAAACAAATTCCCATCTCTTCATTATGGCCTC
The DNA here is from genome assembly GCA_013235015.1 of Araneus ventricosus. NCBI lineage: Eukaryota > Metazoa > Arthropoda > Arachnida > Araneae > Araneidae > Araneus > Araneus ventricosus. Next base: position 1,067,242 of record BGPR01000151.1, read on the forward strand.
CACAAAATTTTACAACTTTCTGAACAACAGTTTTGTCTGTAGACAACTTTAAATAGGGTCGTTTAATTATGGACACCCTGTATTTTTAGGAAAAATTAAAAACGTATGCGAAATAGATTGACGAAAAATTATGCAATAGAATAGAACTAGGAATGAAAATTTTACAGTAATGATTCAATGAAATTAAAGATTGTTGAGTTTGCGTTGCTATAAAATAAATGTGCCTTTCGTTAAATCTGGAATTTTCACTGCGTTAACTTAAAAGAATTGGAATTAATTAGAATTTCAGTGAAATTTTAGTATTTTTCCTATCTAATTTCTAAAAATGTTATAACAACAACAACAAAAAGACTTTTACACTGACTGAAAATTCAAAAAATTATCTTTTCAATGATGTGAATTAATAATTTGAAGAATTTCTTCCCTAATTTCAATAAATTTTAAAAAATATTTTTAGGCATAACTTACAACAATACTTTATAATAATTTACAGTTCCCCTTTTATGTGTTTCCAACAATTAATACAACAATAAAAAAGTTCAAAAATGAAATAAATAGTTGCACAGTTTTGGTATTATATTGTTGTTAAAAGAATCAATTTTTTTTTACTGTTACATTGTTGAAGAAAGCACACAAATAAACAATGAAACTAAAATGATGTGCTGTTAATAACAGATTGCGATTGAAAGGTCTAAAGAGTATTTTGAAAAGTGCAAATAGTTTTGAAACTTAATATTATAAATAGGTCTCATTTTTTGCACAACTGACGTGGATAGTTTGCTCAATTGTTCGCCTATCAACATATCACAGTAAATTTAATTGATATTACAAATATAGTGGCAAATATGGCACCAGCACCATTGCATTGGATAATGAACAAATTAAAACGATCCCAGTTTCATAAAAGATCCACTCAAACCAGGGGTGGCCCAAGACATGGGCAACTGCCCGTAGCGCCAAATTCCGGAATGGCGCCAAAGCGGGAGTATGAAAAAAATTGTTTAATAAACTTGAAAAATAAATTCACATATTTTTAAAATAAATTTATTGAATATATTTGAGGTTTAAAAATTCTCACCATAGTAGTATTAAGTCATATTTACAAGTAAAACATGCATATTTCTAAGTAAAATTTTGTTTGATATTTAGAAAAAAAGCATTATGAAATTTTAAAAAATGTGTTGGATATGTGGGGAGGGACATGACTGAAAGGCCTAAAGAGTATTTTAAAAAGTGCAAATAATTTTGAAACTTAATATTATAAATAGGTCTCATTTTTTGCGCAACTGATGTGGATAGTTTGCTCATTTGTTCGCCTATCAACATATCACAGTAAATTTAATTGATATTACAAATACAGTGGCAAATATGGCACCAGCACCATTGCTTTGGATAATGAACAAATTAAAATGATCCCAGTTTCACGAAAGATCCACTCAAACCAGGGGCGGCCCAAGACACGGGCAACTGCCCGTAGCACCAAATTCCAGAGTATGAACAGAAAATGATTTAATAAATTTGAGAAATAAAGTCATATTTTTAAAATAAATTTATTGAATGTACTATTTCTGCTCTCTTCTAAGACCTCTATATAATCTTAAATATATCTGAAGTTTAAAAATTCTTCCCATAGTAATATCAAGTCATATTTACAAGTAAAACATGCATATTTCTAAGTAAAGTTTGCATTATGAAATTTTAAAAAATGTGTTGGATATGTGTGGAAGAGCACCATATTACTGCCTTGCCCAGTTGGTAAAGCTACCTCGGGCCGCTTCCGCCTCAAACACTGGAGTAGAAAATAGATGGATCTACTCAAGTGGAAGTGAACCAGTTATTTTAAGAATCCCCTCAGACTGGGGAGACAAACATAAATGCCATTACAGAGGCAGAGAAAAACCAATGTATTGTAAGATCCGTTCAAACTGCCTCTACAACTCTGTATCATAAACATATACAAAATTTCCTGAACTAACATAAAACAAAAAAACTCAAGCATCGCCTTACTTGCTTTTGGAAAAAAGGAGTAAAAACTGAAATCAAGCCTAAATCATCCAAACCTCTAGTGCCTTTGAAGAAACGAATACCAGAACCATCAATTCTCCCAACAAATGAATTCTTGGAATATCACAGAGAAAAACATGCTTTCTTGAGGGAAAAAAAAAATCAAGTTCTCTCCAAAGCTTGATGCAGTAATTGAAGTTGAAGAAGATGCTGATGAACCAAAAATTTGCAGATTGCCAACTCTGGATGAAATGAGACCAAAGTCATCAACTATAGGCGGAAACTCCATGGAACAAAATTGGAGCAAAATATTCTTCTAATATAGATATTGGCCTGATGATGATCTCTATTATATGATCGAACATGAGATAAATCCTCCGGATGAGTCCGTTGTTTTTAAACATCAGTACACATACGAATATGTGAAATGGCTTGAAACAAGAAGAAAAACAGAGTGAGCTATCAATGTTGAAGAAGAAATTTAAAAAACTGAAGAAATTCTTTAAAAATTTCATTTGCACATCATCAGACATATTGTGGATATTCCTCAATTTAAAAATTTCTTACAGTAATGATTTTCAAATGTGGAAATATACAATGATCTGGTAAAAAATAAATAAAAGAAAGAAAGGGAATGATGGTAATGAATAACTGAGAAACTATTTAGAAAGAATGATTCGTAGCAGTTCTAAACAAATTACTATTTACACAAAAACTCTGAATGAAAATTGACTGTTAAATAAAAATGTCACTTACAACATCTGGAATAAATTTCTTTTCATTAAAATGAGGGAACTCTTAGTAATATCAAAATAGAATTTTGTTAAATAATCAAGAAATATAATCAAGGCAATAAAAATTTGCAAGCATCGTTCAAACTTTTTGGAAAAGTAGGAAATTTTTCAAAAGAACTTAAAAATTCATATTTCCTGAAAGAAAAAATTCTAATAAATGTTTCATATTAGAGTAGATTAAAATATTCAGAACATAAAAAGCAACTAGCTTGTCCCTCCTAGGAATTCCAAAACCAAACCTATTTTTCTAAACAAGTTCGAGTACAAGTTCAAGCTCAATATTGAGAAAATACACATAAGTGTCTATGAAACTTCTAACGTCTGGAGGGGAAAGAAAAAAAAAAAAAAAAAAAAAAAGCGAAGTAAAGTTATAAGGCTGTAAGAGTTACAGCAAGAAACACAACATATCTATTCATTTTATTTGACATCCAATTCTTGCATACTTTTGTTGGTATGTGGGGCATTATCTCTTTTTCAATCTCTCTCTACCATCCAAACCACCTGTTAATTTGCTATGAAAAATTTCTAACGTATTGTGTACAAAAGTACTGTGCTTGTAAATGCCTTTGTGAGCTTCCAACTGGCATCCTGAATTTGGCAATCATTTATGTAGAACAATAATGATAAACTTCTTTAAAACAAGATATTTTTTAAACACTCTTAAACACTTGATCTTGTCTTGAAATTAGACAAAAGAGCTGTTCAAGAAACTGACTCTAAAGAAAAAGTTCACCTTGGAATGCCATCGTTAGCTGCCTTTCTGGATTTGGTCAATCAAACGGAAAACATTTTTCTAAATATTTTCCAAGAAGCACCTGGATTTCAAAATTTTGACGCCCGGCAAAAAGAATTGATACACTGGAAAGAAAGATCCCCCTTCATGCTTTCAAACGACAGCAGATTCGAAAAGTGTCTTCTGTCCAGTTTAGTAAGAAATCTATTTGGAAAGAATAAAAAAGTCTTCCCTCTATGTTAGCAGTGGAAATTTATCAATTAAAATGATTGATTAGAGAACTGTTAGGAAAAGGAGAAAACATTTGGAATGACCTCTTTTAGATCATTTTCAAATTTCTGGAGGCGAAAAAAAGGAATGTTTGAAAAAGAAGTATAACCGAAGGATTTAAAGTCGCACAAATAATCTGTCATCACGTTAATATAGCTTGAAATCTATAACTGGAAAAGACTTTTACTAAGAGCAACTAGCTGGGTTATCCAATTTTGATTACCAGAAACAAAATATTAATATTTTCACACGAGCTACAGGAACTTATAAAAAAGATTTAAAAAATTGTCTCCTCCAAAGTGTAGCTGCAAATCTATTTTCAAAAACATGCCACCAGGTATCTTTGTTTAGATAAAATTCTAGATTCCTCTATAAATTTCCATGGTATAGAAAAAGAAACGAGTCTTTTTACTTCTGACGAGCAACTGAAGGTTTCAAAAAGTTTGAGAAACTGTCTCCATTTTAGTTTATACAGGAATCTGTAGGAAGAGTGGTCAACAGATGAAGTTACTTGCAAGAAAAGAAAAATTTTGCAATACTTTTATTATGTGCAAGATTGAAAATCGCAAAAATAATAGGAATTGATCTCAACAAAAGTAAAAATTGCATCAAATTTGGAAATTAAAAACTCCTTTTTGGGTCAAATGAATGGCTCACAATAGAATAACTTGAAATATTTTAATATATGCTACATTGCCTTGACCTAATTAAATTCAATTTTTCAACACATACATACGTACGCACACACACATAGCTATTCAATACAATATATAAATACAATTTATATATTAATATTATATAGAAATTATAAATAAAATATAACAAGATATAAATATATCTCAAATATAAATATATGCTCAATTTTTAGATTGGAAAGATTCAAAATGATCTTTAACATTTTCATCTGCAATATAAATTCATTTTGTGACTATTGACAGGTTTTTGGCTTTAGAATTATTATTATGAATCTCGAGTTACCGAATTTGGTGTGATCTGCTTTGTATTTTCTTGAAAAATCAAATTATTATGCAATGAAGCATTTATGAACATGCTTCAAGTTACTCTATTATGATATCTTCATTCGGCCCAAAAATTTCAAAATTTCCTTTTTTTCTTTTCTTTTCTGGATGCTGCAATTACCTCTTCTCCGAGTGTTCTTGGTTGTATTGATCCAATTTAGAAACCTATTGTATAAGCGATTTTGACTAGTAAAGTAATTTGTAGCAATTGGCAGAAGATTTCAGCGGTTTTTAAAAAAGAATCCTTCTACAAGAATGCAATGCAAAGATAAACCAATCTCCATACAAGTTTGACCTTAAATGACTTGAAGAATCTACCGATTATCATCCTTCAAACCTGTAGATGTATTTCCAGACTTTAGTAATATATTAAAAAAGAAAGGACAATTTTCCTTAAGAAGAGTATCTACAAGCTTTAAAAAAGTTAAAACTTATATTACAAATTATTTCAATCTTCAAAAGGAATTTTAGTTTTTTTTTCCCCCACTTTGATTGACACAATGTCTTCTCTTTTTTTTATTTATCCTAAAGCTAATTTAAAAATTATTGAGTTCTCCATCAAAGTTAGTTATTTGTGTCATTAGTTCAATAGAGTTTGTTGTTTTCACTCTGACTTGTTTTATTATGTGTCTTGTATTGAATGTGTGTCTATTCCTGTTATTAATTAAAATTATTTTTCTGCAGATATGGAAACTCCACAAGCTCAATAATATTAGTGTATCAAAGCTAAATGTGTAATTCATTTAAAAACGCTCTCTGGTGGCAAAATCTTGAACCATTTTTTTTTTTTTTTGCTCAAACAAATTCCCACTCCTTTATTATGTCTTCCACAAAATTTCACAACTTTCTGAACAATAGTTTCGTCTGTAGACAACTTTAAAATAGGGTCGTTTAATTATGGACACTCTGTATGTGTAGTGAAAAAGTTTCAAATGGAAAAAAAAAAAAGAATTATTACCTGTGGACTTTTAATATCAAAATCTGTTAGTTCCTGAGCCAAAGTTGATAAAGCAACTTCCTTCTGCAAGTGCCATAAAGCAGTACTGTAATACTCCATACCTTGAAGCCTGTGAGGTTCCAAGCGTCTCACTTCTTCAAAGAGGGCTATGGCCTAAATGTATTTAATCAAGAGTAAATATAACAAATGCAGAACACCTTAAAAAAATGTGTTAGATTTTAGCAGACCATATTTAATGCTTGTCCTGATGAAAGCTTTTTTTTTTTTTGTAAAACTGAAAAAAGTAGTACGATAAGGAGTTCGAATACAAAAAGTTCACTTAAAAATGTATTATCTGTATAAATTTTAACATATGCTAATTGACTTTTTGCGGCTAGATGTATAAATAAAGCAATAATTAAAGAAATTTAAGTTTAAGTTATGAAAAAACAAGTTCTAATATGTTCAACATCATACGGAAATTAAGAACTCGGCTTCTTTATCTATGGAAACATCAGAAAAGCACGTGGAGGAAAAAAAAAGGTATTTTAAGTGAAGACATCAACATAAAATCAGTTTTCTGAAATCAATAATGAAATTTGTCCTAGAAGAAAATAGTTAGATAATAACAATGAATTTACAGTATTTAAAAAGAATGATTTGTTAATTAAAAAAATGTGATATAAATTTTAATAAGCACACATGTTCATAGAGACAATTTACAGAGGTCTGATTGCATGTTACATGCATAATTACATATATCTTTAGATATCTCTGGTATAGAAAAACCAAATATTATATTGTACTGGAACAAATCCAACTCTTATTTGGATTTTTTTTTCAGAAAATTGATTAAATCATCTAAACATTTAAAAAAGATTTCATCAGTCTAATAATTCTTATACATTTTAAAGTCAATTTGGTTATGCAAGAGACAATATTAAAGTCTTAAAATACACACTTTAATAAACTACTAATAAATGTAATCAATCTATAAAAATATACATAAATTAATAAGCATCATCTCATAGATTTTGTTAAGTTTCTCCATCACTCCACTAACGATGTTAAAAAAAAGTTAAATTACCTGATTGTATTCTGCTAATTCAAAATGTGCTTTTCCCATAGTTGTTAGAACCCAGCCAGTTTCAAAGTGTTGAGGTGGAAGACTATTTAAAACTTCAAGAGCTTTCCTACAGTAATAATGAGACAAATATAGCTGTGCTTTGCCCATCTCCTGTAGTAGCATCATCAGACCCTCTGGGAGAAAAAAAAACCAACCAAAATGTTAAGAAAAATAACAATGGAATGGAATAGAACAATGAAATGCAACGGAATAAACAATTTTTTAAAAAAATATTCATTTAGACACATTCTTAGAAAGTTAGACTTTAGAAGTTTACTCAAAAAATACTTTCTTATGGAATTCACATTTGAGCAAAAATAAAATAACTAATGAATTTAAAAACCGGAAAATAAAATTATTTCATAATGAAAGTGTAAATATAAATTAATATTTAGTCTAAATATGTCATAATAAAGTCAATATTATACAAAAAAATTTCAAAATAATACAATAAAAATTTAAATCTGCCTTTCAGGAAATAACATCTATATAAAAATAAACTATTCTGATTCCATGAAATAAAAATATTTCATTAATAGCAAAAGCATTGCCTGCAGTTTTATTTTTCTGCAGCAAAGAATTTAAAAAAAGAAGGGAACAGGCATTTTATTGTTAATATATCAGAATTCCCATTTTAAAATACAAATGTAGAAAATAGTACCATGAGAGAAATTGCAATGGATTTATTGAAAACGATTATCAAGATATGCTTATATTTTCCATTGGATGATATGTATTAAATTTTGTTTTTATTTCTTTAACCCTTTGACAACTGATTTTTCAAAATTACATTGATTTGAATGTACTTAGATGTCCCGCCATTCTCGAAAGGGTTAATTGTATTGTCTTAATAGTTTGATTGTGGTAACAGCTGATTATTTTTTCTAAAAATAAAATTGAATTTTAAACTTATAAGTAGTTTATCTGCATACTGCAATAAATGTTTTTTTTTATCACACAAGTAAGAGTAAACTAAGAGAATTTTATTGGTTTTTACATATTTAGAGAGCAAAACATTCAATAACCAGTCTCTAGACAAAATAAGTATCACACTCACCAGCAGATGCTTTTTGCATGCTTAAGGCTGCCTGCATTATTGTAGCTGAATTAGAAAGTTTATTTTCAGATTGAATTTCAGGTTTGTTGATTTCATTTAGTTCACTTTCTTTGGGCTCTGATATTGGAGCTCGAGTAGTACGGGTTTTTGGTTTTTTTGTAGGAGCTTTTGTTGATATAAATCTACTCCTAGTGGAGCTTTTATTATTTTCTTTAACTGAATTAGAACTGCTGAAGAGTCTCGAACTTCTCCTGACGTTACCTAAGGAGACGGGTGCCAAGCTGTGTGGAACAGAGATAAAGTAAAAAAGTATTACAAACATAAAGAACTACAACAAACAGAGAGATATATTTCAAATAATATAAATAAAGGGAACTGATGCTCTTTCTGTATTTTCATTCTTTAATTTCAAATCTAGTAGAGTAAAATATCAAAATTGGAAGAATTTATTTAAGAAAGAATAAATATCACACATTTCTTTAAGAAGTATCTATATATCTGATAAATGCAATATCAATAAAATATATTTCATGTTGTTAACATCATTATGAATAATTAATATTTGAGACAATCACATTTTGTCTCGCCCTCCTGCCAGTGGATGGCGCTGCAAAGACTTTTCGCAATGATAGACAGAGTGCCTTGACTGTTCGTGCGAGGACGGTCGCCTTTTTTCTCCCTCTCACAGGGAAAGACAAAACTCGACATGCGTACAGAGTTGAATATTGTAACTTAACGTAATGTAATATTAGTTATTCCAGAATAATTCTATGTGGAAGACGTGAGAACAATAAATTTTATTTAATTTAACTTTGCCCCAACTTTATTTTAACCGTCGATTTCACTTCCTGTGAGCTAGCCGAAAATGACGGTTAAGTATTTTTATAATCAAGCTTATTTTTATACAAAGTTATACTCTTTTCTATGAAACAAAATTTTAGAAGATTTTTCCTTATTACATAAACACCTTTGAAGATCATTCTAATATAGATTTTCATTAAAAAAAATTACACAATCTCTTCACACAAGATAACTTTTTTTTTGGCATTTTAGTAGTGTTATCATATAATTAAAAGAAATGACATAACAGAATTGCTAAAATTTGCATCTTGTGTTTTGGATTGCAGTTCTATCAACCAGTTTACACTTTTGTGATCCTGGTCTACGATAAAACTTTAAAACAAAAAAGCTTATCATTGATTGATAGAGCATAATTTTTAACAGCAATAGTTCTAAAGTATGTGGACCCAGTTCTTCAGAAAATTAATAAAATCTGTAAGTGTAAGCATACAAAATATTGGCTAGCTTTTTATTTGTATCCTTAAGTAAAAACAGCAAAGCCAAAACTAGACACTAATAAAAAACAAAGTAGCTTAGAATGATTTACTTCAAAACAAATTTCATTCTTACCTAGCTTGAGGTGTCTGTGATAAACTTGTATTATTATTGTTATTGTTCCCTGACTGACTAAAAATTTGAAACTTAGGTGGGTTCATATCTTGACTTCTCCTCGTCATGGGAGTCTGGAAGAAAAAAGAAGATATAAATGTTTTCCGCATAAAGATCACAGAACAGTTTTATAGTATAATATGGGGATCATCCAGAAAGTAAGGAATGATCGGGTATATCTCAACAAAAACCAAATATATCAAAACAAAATTTTATTTACGACAGAGCTAAACCTTACCCAACTTCATTGCAGAACTGCCATTGTTATTGAGACAATTATCATAAAAAGAGACAAGTTTTTCAACACTAATGTTATACTCATCTACTGCCAATAACTAAAGCTATGAAGTTACTGCTTCTTCAGCAATTCATCCTTTTGGAAGAATGTTCCCTCGAAAACCTCTTTAATTTTGGTGAAAGAAAAAGACTCTTCTGCACATTACTCAAAACAAGAGATGTGGAATGTTGTCTCCTATGCAGGGATTGTGTTGATTCATGACAATGCCCGGCCTCGTGCAACACAAGAATTGCAGTGTTTCAAGTGGGACCTTTATGAACATCCCTCTTCCGACTTGGCTCCTCTTGACATTCACCCTTTTCCAAAAATGAAGCGATTTTTCCCGTGAATACACTTCCTTTGCTTTAAAGCACTTAAAGAAACAGTGATTTCATGACTTCAGTCATTGGCAGTACTTGAGTATAACATCGGTATTGATAAACTTATGTCTCTTTATGATAACTGCCTCGATAGCAATGGCAATTATGTAGAATAGTAGTCACAGGTTTAATACTGTTGTAAATACAGTTTTGTTTCGATATCACCTGTTTTTATTGAGATATACCCAAACCTTCTTTACTTTCTGAACAACCCTCGTACATTTTTCTTCCGAACTAGAAGATAAACAAGGTCAAATAATTCATGAAATAATAAAATAAATTTTAAAGAACACCCTTTTATTAATGCACTGAAAAAGAGAAAATAATTTTTTGACAAAGATTTGAAGGTCAAAACAAAATTCATAAAAGCAGGAGGCACTAATCAAAATACTCTAAGTAAACTGGAATTTTAACCACTTTATAATATACTTTAATATTTAATTAATTTTCAAGAATTTTCTTGTCATATTTAGATAAGCACAATTTTTTTTATCATATTTCTTTCAGAACCCCACATTTTTATAATTTTTGTTTTAACCTACAGAGTTTTTGACAAATAAATAAATAAACCCTGTTTTTTAAAAGGACATTATTTCTTAAAAATTATTTTTAGATTTATGAATTCTAATAAATATTTTCTCAAATTCCCTACCAAATGGACACTCATATGGAATCAATTTAACTAAAATTAATCGATTAATTCAAAATCATGTATACTGAAAAAATTGAATATCCTGTCAGCAGGAACACATAACTGTATAAAATTTCAAAACTCCAGCACGTTAGGGAGTTGGAGTTTGGATTTTCTATGGCGCAGAAGCTAAAATTGACCATGCTGCCCCATCAGCACATTAGGAAGCGAGTTGAAAATTGATTACAAAATTCTATCTGTATAAACATGAATAATAATAATAATAAAAAACTGTTAATTTTGGTATGATTTGTTTATGTTGCACATAGTTATTGTCATCCTTTGTAATGGAGACACGATCCTGTGCAATTATTGACTGATAGACATAATTTAAAAAACAGATTAATAACTTCCATATAAAGTAATATTGTGGCAAAATTCATAAAAGTTAAAAAAAATAAATAAAAATTACCTTTTTCAAACTTGATTTATCAGATACTTGACTTTCATGGTCTTGATTTGTTGTAGGAGTAGATAAAGGCAAGATTCCAAAACTAAAACAACACCAGAGAATGCAATTAAAAAGTGTCAGGAATGTCCATACAAATTCTTGCATGCCTAAGAAAAACTGATTAAAAAACTTGCAATTAATGAAAATAATGTTTCACAAGGACCCAAAATGTGTTTTATATATGTGAAATCTATTTCATGGTTATTAACTTTTACCTTATGTCGGTTTGATTGCTGAAACCATTGCATTTATTTACTTGATAAATCAGCAACTTATGAATTTATTTGGTAAGAAAGTGACAGGAAGTCTTCTCATTTATGAGTTTCCTAAATGAAAAAGATCTTTAACCCTTAATTACTCGTGCTGGTGTATTTTGTACACCAATGGAGCTTTAACAGCCGCTGTTTTAATTCTGCTTCGCTTTTAAACCTTTCCTCCTGCTAACCTAGAGATGATTCATGCTGAGTGATGCAGGAAGGTTTTTGTTTTCATTCACTTGAACCTAACAGCTTGAGCGAAGACTTTGTGTCATTAAGTATCTCGAAACAATAAAGAAACCAACGTTGAATAAGTACTATTTTAGCTCTAAATGGATTTTTTTTGTATTTCAATGCAGGATTAAAGTTGTTTAATTTCTAACTGAACTATTTCTATTGCCTATTATTGCTTATGTTATTTTATTGCAATTGTATATAAATTTATAAATCTGCAATATGCATTTCACAAATTTATATTATTGGGTAATATTGTCATAAACGCATATTTAAACGTTTTTATTTATTGTTGACTTAAAACTAATCTTATAAAACATTAATCTCTTTTCCTAGAAATTTAGAATTATATGGTGTACAAAATATATTGCACAGGAAATTTTGGTGTGTGAATTGACACAAGTGGTTAGGGATTAAACTGTTTAAAATTCATATTATCGGATGAATTTAACTTTCAGAGAGAGGATTATAAAAACTCATTTGTGAACAGACTAGGTATAAGAATTCAATTAATGTGTTACCTTAAATATAACTAATCACATCTATGCTAAAAAACACCCCAACCCTGCATCTCATTACGAACTCCTTACCTCGGTGTGACGGGAGAGTATGAATTCTGAGCTCCAAATAAATTGCGACCATTTCTTGCATACTTTTTGGCGTTTTTTGCAAAAGTCTGAAAAGGAACCCATGAGTTGTTTTCTGGAGTGAAGACTTCTATGTTGACATCAGGAGTCGATCTGATGAATGCAAGTGGAGACTGGCTGCTGTAGATTGACGGAATTGGAGAGACAGGAACAATGGAAATCTTATTGGAAATTTGACTAGAATCCTGGAAGATGGAGAAAAAAAATCCCCTTGATATTATAGAAATATACAATAGTTTTGAATTTCTAATTTTTTTATGGCACAAGAGAGAGAGAGAGAAAGGGACGAGATTTTTTATGACACAAAGATAGCTCTGCTACCTATTTGGTAATTGAAAGTCTACATTTCTAAGTTCAAGTTATTCATGGTAACAAATGTATAAAACATTTAAAACAGATGTTAAAAGTCATTAGCGGACACATAAAATGCAAGGCAAATAACTGCACCAGGGAAGATTTTAGGGAATAAACTGTAGAAAAAATTATAAAATGTAGGCCATTAAATTAAAAAAAAATAAATAGTAAAACCAAACCATTCATGATTAAAAACAATAAATGGGGTATAAAATTGCTATCGTTGTTTATACTTAATGGGTATGAGAATGAGGGAATAGTTACTTCTCACACCTGGCAATCACTTCTTTTTCTCCAAAGATTCACTTGACTATGAAACCTGTCCTAACTTGGAAGTAGTTATGCAATTAAAACCAACTATCATTTAGTTGATCTGGGTTTGACTGTTTCAAATTGCATCCAAGAATGAGTAATCCCAATCTGTACAACAGACTATTTATAATTTAATAATTAATTTTGGAACTCTTACAAATTTCAACTCTTTTTTTTTTTCTTTTCTTCTTTCTTTAATGCTTTACGGAAATAGTTGTATTTCCAGATGTGGGCTATTTAACAGAGCTTTGTTCACTTTTAGGTGCCTATGCTCATTCAATTTATATTCAAATATGTCGTAACTATCTGAGGAACCTGAAGCACTCATTTTAGTAAGAGATTCAATAGAGTTTAAAAAATTTACTCTGCTTTGATCGAAGAAGACTTGCAGACTCATGATACATTATAATAGAAAAAGGCAATTTGATAACGCTAGGTGTGATTGTATTAAATAAGAAAATGTCAATCTGACATTAGCAATGTTTTATACAAAAAAATCTTTTTTAAAAACTTTGTTCAATGTTTACAAGGGTTCGTTAATAAAATAAATGAAGGGATGCCAAAAGCCAATAATTTAAATTATCTAAGAATAAAATAATTATTGTTGAAAGCAATATTTTAATTTAAAAAATAACCACAAAAGTATTATTGTAAAAATCTACAATATTACTATGCATAACATAAACTTCATATTAAAAGTATAGCTTTCTGTAAAATTCATATATAATATATCATTTTTTTTTGAAAATGTTATTTAATATCATCCAATTCTTCATGACGACTATTAATACATAATTTAAAATGTTCATAAATGTATAATTTAATACTCGATTCATAAAACAAGGATTTTAAACATAAATTTGGATATTGTATAGTAGGGTTGCGGCGATTTAAATCAGTTGATTAAAATCACTGATTTAAATCAACTGATTTTTTTTAAAAAAAATCACTGATTTAAATCACTTTATTTTAAATATCAAGTTAATCTGCTTTAATGAAATAAAATTGTTCATGTATCTTTAAATAGTGATTTTAAAATATTTTTAAATGTATATTTAAAGAAAGAATACATAGAACATAAAAAAATAATTCATTGAATTGATGTAACTATAGTACTTTCCATATCTTTATTTTTGAGAACACAATCAAATCAGATTTTAAATAAATCTCTAATGAGCAACACAATAAAATACAAAGTATGAGATGCTCCTTTTTTATAAAATAAATTTTGTGAAAGGATCATGTTCACAAAGGAAGAACATAGTAAAATGCAGTGAGTTTCATTTTAATATTGGAGAAAACTAAATAGTGTTGGGGACAACAAAGTTTTTATATTGCAATAATGTTCAAATGTGAGATAATTAAGTAATTCATATAGATGTTCCAAAAGAAATACAAAGATTTACATAGTGCAATTTAAATTATGATCTATACTTATAAAAAGGCGATGTTTGTGTGTGTGTGCGTGCGTGCGATATCCAGACGAATCTATCACACTTGCAGTCATGAAATTTGGCACACAGCTGATGGTGACTCAATGCACCTCGAAGCCTGAATTTAAAAATTTTATCTAGAAAATTTTTTATTTAATGTTTTGTGTTGTTTTGGATGATTTTTCGCTATAATTCCTCAATAGCATATTTTTAGATAATTGTCCTTAAACAATAGACACACCATCAGAAAGAGAAAACGATTTCCGTTCTAATGAAGTTTGTTTCAAACGTCTAACATAATTTACTGAATTTTTGAAATTAGTCACTTTTATGTTAATTTTCTATTCGGATTTCTTAAAATTCTCGCTTAAATAAATATTAAACTTTATTTATTATAAATAACAAGCACATAGAATGATTGATGTGTAAATTATATTTAGAAAACACATTTTTGAGTCCAGGTTAAAAAAAGTTACTTCAGAAAATTTCAGTGGGGGATTTGTCACCTAGTTTACTGGCTTCTTTTCTTTTTTATGCTTAGTAAGAAGTAGTCTATTCTCAAGGTTAAGGTGAAATAAACCCTAATCCAAACATTTGAAAGGAGAGAGAGGAGAAGAGTATGCTATTTAGATCTTGGACATTCCTAAGACATCCTTAGTCTATTGTCCAATAAAGGGTAGAGAAGGATAATTCTTATTTTTGAAAATGGGGGAACAGGATTTTCAGTCCTTCGTGCAGTTCATGTAAAAGAGAACCTGCATCTCACTTGTGAAAAATTTGCTTCACCAGAAGAGACATATCTAAAAATTTTATATATTCTAACATACAATAATATAGCTATAGTCAAGAAATGTAATTTTTATTATATTGTTCCTTTTTTCCTTAATAAAATTGTCTTATTTTTTACAAGTATATTATTCTTTATATTTAGTTCACAAATATTTTTTAAATAGTTGTTACATGTTTGAATTTTTTAAAAATTTGTTTCTTTTTAAAAGAAAGTACAGCTTAATGACTGGTATGTTATATACATAAAATTTTATGACTGTAAGCCTCCTTGTCTAACATACAAATGCTAAATTTATATATATAGTTTTAAAAAAATAATAATAAAAAAAATCTTGATTTAAATAAAAAAAATTTGATTTAAATCAAATAAATCGATTTTCTTGAAAAAAATAAAAAAAATCGACAACCTGTTACAGATTCGGAAACCCTCCGCGCTTTTGTACATGCGCTGGGTGGAGTTATTTTCATCAAAATATGGGGAAAGTGAAGAATGGAAGGGTGTTTTTTACATTTCACTGAGCGTGATCTAACAAAGAACTCCGGAAATACGCTCATATGACTCGTTGCCTGACACCCCTTTCCGGCGTCAAATCGTCCAAAAATGGTAGTCTCAGAATCTGTTGCTGAACTATATATTAGATTTTTTTAAAAATGGTAGAAATCCATTTTATGAAATTTCACAGTAAAATATTCAATCTAATCATAGCTTCTAAACTAATAAATAAATAAACCACGATTATGTCCCCCCCCCCTAAAGAAATGAATTAAGTATTGATATTTTTATTCATTTACAAAAGCTAAACAGTATAAACTTTATTATAACAAAGTATATAGAATATAAATATAAAAGATATAGTGAGTGAAAGATATAGTGTATAGTAAAGATATAGTGAGTTCATATAGTGATTAACAAAATTATAAGTGATTTTTCAATGCTCATTCACTTTATATTATAACAATGTATTTAATCAAAAAATAATTCTAAATAATAATATATCATTGTTATTACATATAAGACTGTCAAGATCAGTTCTATACAATACAGCATGCAGAATGGAATAATGAAAAAGTACTTACTTGGATAATATCATTGCATATATTAGGAGTTTCTTTTATGTAATTTACAGTGTTTGGCACAGGGGTTTTGTTAACTAAATTTACTAGAGGATTAGTGCCATGACACATAGATAAGTGTTCAACATTGGTGATATTGAAGACTTTGCAGGGATCTGGTTTTTCCCCTAAAAAATAATAAAAACACATAATTTTCTTAGATAAGAACTTAATAGAGGTCTAAAATAATTGAGAATCATATTTGAATAAGACTTACCTAAATTTACAAGAGATTCATACGATGACCACAAGAAAGGATTCAACTTCAAACTTTTCCTAAAATTAATGAAAGATATATTAATTTTTTTATTCCAAAAAATTTAAATATTTAATTCATACGCTATGAAAAATGGAAACAATGAAAGTAATAAATATTTAAGAATAAAATTAAAAAATGAAATAGAGGGATTAGTAACATAGCTAATTATTTATATAAAAATATAATCAGGTTTTATGAAAAAAAAGTTCTGAATCTCAGCGTATTATTTGTTTGCAAACATCAATCAATGTTATTTAATGTCAATGAATGCATTTAAATATGTAATTGAAAAGAGGATAACTTTTCCCATAAAACACAAAAACGACCTTACGATTTTTAAATTAATCTTACTAATAAAACTCTTATAACATTTAGGGTATTCAAAAGAGTATTTGTTCTTTTCATTTTTCTCTTACAGGGATAAAATAGGTCTGAAACTGTGAGGATATAATTTTTAAGGATGGAATGCACTTTAGACCACTGCTTAGCAAAAAAATCTGAGTGATAAATATCTAAACTATTTGGCTTGATCTTTATCACAATTGCTGGTGTTTAGCATAACTGAATTAACTTTGTTGCAATAAAGAATCTACTAAGTTCCTACCCATATGGTTAGTAAAGACCCAAGATTTAATTTGCTAAAAAGTGTGCCCCATGGCCATTTCAAATACAACAAGCATAACAGTTACAGCTCTTTTGTATAATTCAAATTATTAATCTTTTGTATAATTAATTAAGATTCCCTACTTTCAATGTGCTAGAAAAACCATTAGGTTCCCATTCCAGTGTAGTCAGCGAAGTCACAATTTTTTTTTTTTTTTTTTAGTTAAAAAAATAGCCACTTGGCAATTCTGGAGATTGTGCCAAGCAATGACCCAAAGCACATTACCGCCAAATTTTAATTTGGCCTAAATGTTATATTTTTGTTTAACTCTTTCGCGTTCATTGGTTTCACAGCGAAACCCCACACTGAGCATTTTATTACTGAGCATGTGCGAAACATAACGCAATTTTTCTTTCATAACTTAAGAGGCAGATATACAGGCCAACTTATATAAAAATTCCAGTTCAATACCATTAGTATTCACAAAGAAATTGGCATTGCAAGAGCTAAATTGCTTTCCATCTCTAAGAGAAACAAAATGATGAGGGTTCTTGAACAAATTGACATTTTTAAAAATTGAATCTTTGGAAGCAATATTGAATTTTAAGAATGTTCAATATCATGAATACTCACATATACTTACAAATTAAATTGCATTCTGATCATAACTTATTCGGAGGAAAAACAGCCAATTACCATTCATTAGTTTCAATGTGAAACCACAAATTTCTTGAAAATAAAAAATACTATTTTTTTTCTTTTACATATTTATGACCAGTCACATGTCTAATATTCATTTTTAAAATAAATTTAGTAATTTTCAAAACGAAACATTTAGTGAACTTGAAAAAACTCCTATAAATAAATAAATTAAAAAAAAAAATCAGAATTTTTCACCCACTTTTTATTTTATGTATCTATATTTCCACACACTTTTTTTTTCTTTAAGAAAGAAGAAACTTGATTATCTAGGTACTTAACTATTAAAACTTAATTGTTTATCCTATTCCTATCCTAATTAATACAATATATCCATATAATTTTCAACATTAAAATAGACTTCATCTTAAAGAGATGCAGCTATACATTAGAGAATCAACTACAAGTTACACATTCTGAGAGGGCTTTTATCCACATAATTTTAAGAAGGAAATGAATTATGCTTCTTTCCACAGTTAGTTAGTAGAGAACTTGAAATCTATAAAATGGGAATTGGCTTCCCATTGCATAAATATATCCGATTTCAAATACAACTGAGACAGAAACCATGAAAAATTATTTAAATGCACAATAATTGACAGTATTATAATAGTTTAACTAATTAAAGTTACAACAATTATACCTGTAAGCTTCAGCTGCTTTGGAAAACCTTGATGTTTTTGAACAGATGTGACCAAGTAGCTGTACTACAAATGAAGCAAAATCTCCAAATTCACTCACAATATCATCTAAACTCTTGGTTTTAGCAATATTACTTCCAGTAATGGAAAATTCAGCTTCAGAAAACCTAGAAGATATTAATGAACATGCTATGAAACCTACTCATTCAAACTGATGTTATAAAGAAGGGGCATTTATTTTAAAAATATTAATAGGCTACTATGCATAAGAATATAAAACAAAAGAGTTGCCTTATATTTCACTCACTCAGCAGTCTACAACTGCACTGAATCTATTTCAAAGTTAGTAAACAAGCCAAAACTTAATTTTAATCACAAAGAACTTTTAATAAGTCATTTTTCACAGATAAAAGAAGCATAGTAATAAAGTAATTAAACATGAAAACAACTACAGAAAAAAATATTAGAAGAAAAATATACATTTAAATAAAATAGGTGAAGAAAAGATATAATTAAAAAACAAACAACATTTCTTTAACTTAAATCATCAATAAAATATAATACAGTAAAACCCGTTTAAAGCAGACACAGTAAGAAACGGAATCCTGTCTTATGCGGTAAAAATATTTAGTCTCGTCAAAAAATATAGGAAGTTCCATAGTTCATCCCCTCCTTAAAACGGAACCTGTCTAGCATGGAAAGAGACAGAATTTCCAAGAACAATTCATAATATTTCATTGTTCGAAAACCTGTTCTAACGGACGAAAATTCGCACTATTAGTTCTTTTTATTTACTTCGGTACAAAAAAAGAAAAGAAAAGTATTCCGTGGAGCAAACCATTTTGTTTTTCTTTCATGTAATATGTATATCACACATTTTAAATGCGCTGACTCATCATTGTAGTTTAGCTTTTCGTCATTTAGTTTTAAGCACTGATCAGGATCGGATGATATTTTTTAGTCATGGCAACGGGCAAAAAGAATGTTTTGGATATTGATACTAAAATGGAAATAATTAAAGAGAAAGATAATTTGAGTGCAAAACTAATTATTGAAAAATTCAAATAGGAAAATCTCAATTTTATTAAATATTTAAGAACAAAATAACTGAATTATGGTTGAATGAAAATGGTTCAGCCAAGAGAAAACAGCCAACAAAGAAATTAATGAAATTGTTTGGGAGTGGTTTGTAGATGCAAGATCTCGAAATCTAACGATATCTGGACCTATATTACAAGCCCAAGTTAGAGATATTGCAGAAAAATTAGGAAAAATTGATTTTCATGCATCAAATGTATGGCTTGAAAGTTTCAGAAAAAGACATGGGATATCTTTCAAAGCAGTCTGTGGCGAAGCTGGGGACATTTTGGATGAGACTGTAAATACGTGGATTAAAAAAAATTGAAAAACTCATTGAAGGCTATCAACCTCAAAATATTGCGAATACCGATGAAAGTGGGATTTTTTCGTGGCTTACCAACAAAATCTTTATGTTTTAAAAAATCAAAGTGGTAAACAATTAAAGGAACCTCTCTCAGTAATCTTTTGTGCCTTTATGAGTGGCAAAATCGAAAAATTGTTGGTAATTGGCAAGGCTGCAAAGCCTCGGTGCTTTAAAAATCTAGACGTAAAACAAAATTCCTGCAATATGGAAATCGAACAAAAAGGCATGGATGACTGTTGCAATAATGGAAGAATGGTTAAAAACTCTTAATGCAAAAAAGGAAAAAAGAAAGAAGGCATATTTTGCTGTTTTTAGATAATGCCACTTGCCACCCTCACATAAAACTTTCAAACATAAAATTGGCTTGATTTCCCCGAAATACAACCAGCGTTACTCAACCTATGGATCAAGGACTTAATTGTTGTGTTAAAGTAAATTATCGAAATTTTCAAATGCAATCTTTAGTAGCTAATATGAAAACAGCATCAAATGTAAGTGATATAATAAAATCTGTAACAGTTCTTGAGGCAGTGATGTGATTATTGAAAGCTTGGAAAGAAATAAACAAACAGACAATTCAAAAATGTTTTGTCAAGGCCAATTTTCCTGCAAGTGTTTGCATCGAAAAACATTCATCAACAGAAGATATAGATGTATGTGATCTGCAAATTTTGTTAAACAGCGGAAATTTTTCCTATATGAGTGCGAAAGAATTCATATCAATTGATGATGATATTTTAAAAGAAGTTCCTATTGATAATGTGAATGATATAATTCAAAGGCATATGAGCAATGACAGCAGTGACGATGATGAATGTAATATAAATGAAGACATTTCTGATAAAGAAGAAATCTCCATTAAATCATATGGATCCTTTTTAGATATAGTATCTGAACTTGAAAAGTTTGCCTTAAGTCAGGGAGATGCTGAAATTGCTTGAACTTTTGAAGAATACGACAATATTAACAGAACGAAGAATTATTCATAAAAGATATGTACGGATAATAATGCTGGATTATTTTAAAATGTAAATTTAGCAAATAAGCTTATTTTCCTATAATGTATAGCTTTTGAGTAAAGATAATAATTTTTTTACAGTAAGTAATTACTATGATATTTATTTCTATTTAGTGTTCAAAAGCAATATTATTAAAATAAAATACCTATAAACATATATATGTTTCCATAATTTTTATTGTTATTGTGTAATTTTAAAATTTAACTAAATCATAATTTTAAAATGTGATACTTATTAAAATGTAATTATTGCAATATTATATTTTTATGGTATTTTGTTAATCTTAGATAATATTTTTTTATTACAACTGATTTAATTTAAATAATAAATAGATACATTTGAAAACCTCATATATTAATGAAACCCTGTATGAAATGGAATCTTGTCTAAAACGGAAAAATTTTCTGGTCCCTTTAGATACCATTTAGTACAGCTTTTACTGTATTATGCTTTTTATGATAGTATAGTTATATGTTCAGTGGCTTATTAATTTTGTAACAATAAGGAAGGGGTGCAGAAGATTTATTATTATTTTATTAGAAAATCTGCTTTCAATGACCTTGTCTTTAACTTATTTAATTTGAAACATTTATCATGATCATATAATTATTGGGGTACTCCTGAATAAATTATTACAGAAAAATTAATGTTTTAACCATCAATTTAAAAAATTCTGATGGTTTTTAGAATTTGAACTAAATTAATACTGCAAAAAAATCAGAAACAGTTATTATGTGACTTACTGAAAACTATATCTTGCAATGTTTTTAAATAGCTGATTTAATTACAAAACAAATTCTACATCAAAAACTTCCCATAAATAAGCATTCCATTATATTTGTTAAAATTTTTTTCATAACAACCATAGTGTAAAAGAAGATATTTTAAAATAATAAAAAAAGACAAAGATGAAAATAAAAACTTTAAATTGAAAAAAAAAATCATCTAAAGAATCATTTTGTATTCATATCAAATAGGATGTGAAACTGACATAACCAACATATTTAATAAAGAGACAAGCATGTAGAACAAGTTACTTTTTCAAATCAACACAGCATCGAGCAAACAAAAAGCGACACTGAGAACTGTGGCACCCTTTGCGTTTTAACACAGAATAAGCCGCACCAACTCTCCCAGCCCGATAATAACAGGTAGCCAAAAGATACAAAGCTTCATCCGAGTCCACTATAGGAGAAAATAAATGTTTTTATAATTAGCAATGGCAAATAAGAAATCATAAGACAAATAATACCACGCCATTATATGAAAATACTGATATTTTAAAACATACCTTCTGCAAAAAGTCTTTCTGCTATGAAAATAGCATCTTCATATGCATAATGATTCAACGCATGCCAAATGGCTGCCTGTTAAGAAAACATATAATTAAAACAATTATTTGTCAAGCTTAAATTGGCATTATTATTTTTCTATCATTTATATCCAAAGTTTGTTAAGATGGGATAAAAAAAAAAGTAAAATTTTAACATCATAGGATTAATAATTTTTATAAATGCTATGTAAAAGAAGCATTTTAACAAAAATATAAGTTAAAACACTGAATAAGTAAGCACTTGTTGCTTTCAATTGTAGTTGTTTATTTCCAATAATTTTATTTTCACCACATGATATTTAAATTCAATTGACTAACACTTGGGATACACATCATTTACATTATTTATAATAAACAACCTATTTTAGTTACTTCCTTTAAGAAAGTATATAAAATAGCTTTTGACATTCAACCAACAATTCTTAGCGAAAATATGTACCTTCTCTCTAATATGTTGCAAAGCTCTTCAAACCACCTATCATTAACAGTAGAGATTTTCTGAACTAAATATCAATATAATTTTCAAGTAATGTATTATTAAAAACAAATTGTATTGTACGCTAAACTAAGTTTTTGATAAAAAAAAAAAGGGGAGGGGAAAGGCTACCAGTTAACAATGAGTTATTTAAAGTAAGATTCCTTGTATAAAAATATAATAATTTATCTATGCATATATGTTTGGCAATACATGTAAAAATATTACTTTCATGTTTTTAAAAAATTATTTGATTTCATTTTTTACACATACTTTTATAAATTTAGAATTGTAATTATTATGCAATTCATGTAAAATAGTGATTAAGAATTATACAAGAAGGCTAATTATTATGCTGTAGATACTTAAAATGATATACATTATTTAAGCGATGTTAAGGTTCTCATTTTATCCAAAAGTAGTGAGATTGGAAGAGAGTCTTCAATTTAATTAATAAAACTAATTATATACATGTCTGAAAGCTACAAAAAAGATAATTCTAGATTTTAGAGAATAAAATAATAATAATGAAGGGGGAAAAAGCTTTGTTTATAATAAACAACTCATAACAGTGTTGAAGATTCATTGACATATCATAATCTGACAGATATAAATAGCAACATCAAAAATGTTTGAAACTGTGAAATAACAGTTATCCAAACAAGCTCTGATGTCAGTTAGGGATTACCTGATTCCACAGTGATTAAGACTATGATTTGATGAATGGTGCTAACAAAAAAAATCACAATATATTGCAGTTTTATTTCCAATTCTGAATGGAAAGTATCTGCAGAAATGGACACCATTTGATGATGATAATATTAGGATGCAAGAATGACAATAATAAAGTCACATTGTGCATATATTCACAGACTCAATTCAAGTTTGAAAAGAAATATTTCATGATCAGTTAAAAACTCCTATAATAAGACTGTATAAAGAGTTTTGAAGTATCAGTTTTTTGCTTTATGACTCAGAAACAAATAAAAGTTAAATTTTAAATGCAATGCATGACTTATGGCTGTTGTCTAGAATAGACATTAAGATTTTTTTGTTATATAATTTGTTTCCATTTAAGGCAAGGTAAAGTTATGTGATTACTTTTTTAAGTGCAAAAGAAGATGTGAATAAGAAGGAAAATAATCTAAAGGAATGCAAGTGATTTTTAAAATTCACTTGCTTTAGATATTCATTTAGGATTAGTTCATTTAGGATACATCACAATTTTTCTGCTTTGTTCTTCATTTTCCTTTCATAACACATTATAATATTTTTAATTAAGCTTTGCTTATCTTTCTATTTTATATCCAAACAATATCTTTTCATAATTAAGTGATAATCTTGTAATCTATGGATGATTTTTTAAAACTACATTTTGCAATATTTTAAATTCCTTTGCTCTGTTAAGATTGTAACCTTCATTACTTATTTTTTAAAAAGAATTTAGTGGCATATTTAAATAAATTACATTGAAAATTTGCACATATTTTGGTAGCAATTATACAAACAGAAAAGTAACATTTCATATCAACATTTATACCTGGTGATAAATGCCGTCAATTGAAAAAATGTACCCATTTTTATTAGGCAATGCATCACGATTTTGAAATGCTGCAACAGACTATCCTCATTTAAGAGGAAAATTTCACACCTTTAAATCATTCACAGCAAAACACCACTACAAGTAAAATATAAATTGAAAATTTTACCTGTCTTGTAATGAATATTTCTTTTAGCACATTAAGTTAGTAGAGTAGAACCACGCTTAATGAGTACCTCTCACAACGAGCAAAACAAATTGTAAAAAAATGACTTGTTTAATGAGCAACGTTTTGCATAGTGAGTGTCAAGGAGAGAGGGAGTCTCATAGTCAACGAGATTGTGCTTGGACTAAAATCATGGGACTGTCGGTGAATAACAATGACATCCATGAGCTTGTGGAAGAGCACAACCAAGAGCTGACCGGCAAAGTGCTTATAGAGTTGCATTATGTTTCACAGCAAGATAGTTGTGGAGGAGAGCTTGTCATAGGAGGAGGTAACAGCAAAGCAACAATCTTCTGGTGCAATAAGAGGAAGGAAACTGTTGCTTCATACATTGAGAAGAGTTACCCTAATAAGGCATTGGCTATGCATGCTGCTATTTTATTTAACGATAATGCTGTGTTGCACTTTCATCAAATTTTGAGCATTGGCAAAACCAAATGTCTCTAGACAGCTATTTTCCGTTAGCTGGGCGCAAATGTCGCCAATTGTGAACCAAACGCGAGCCAAGTCGCCAAGAGAATGTTTGTAAGAAATTTGGCGGAATTCTACATTATTTGGCAATTTTTCGCTTGCGCCCGTTTAACGGAAAAGTACCCATAAATAATAAACTATTTTTCTTATTTTCGCCCTTGCAAATGAATTTGCATTCCTGGCTGGTTTGTTTCATGACAGAAGAAAAGATGAAGATGATTCAAGCTCTTTAAAAATGTCATATGTAATTTTCTTTCAATAAACGTTATACATGAAACTTTTTGAGTATTTATTTGGCATGGAATATATTATCTTATTTCACATTAACTTATGTGGGAAAAATTGTTTCGCATTACGAGTAAGATACAGTAACGAATTATGCTCGTTAAGCGAAGTTTCACTATAATTTAAATATATATTTACATACAATGACTGAAAAAAGTTAAATGCCAGATCTAACTGAATCAGAATACGCCAAACTGTGTTTACATTTCAGTATAAAAGCTTTTCAGCCTACAACCAATAAAGTAAAAGAAATGCAGAAAAGTACTTTGAAGTCATATTTAGAGGTAAAATTTTGATTTGGGTAATCATCTTCATACAAATGAATTGAAAAGTATTTCCCTGAAGGGTTTTCTTTTTGTCAAAACAGCTTATTCTAATAGAAAAGAAATCTCATTCATATACTACATTTAACTATTTTTTAAAATATTTTTTCCTTTCTAAATTTCTATGAAGTAACAAAGGAGAAATCACGAATTTTATTTTTCAATGAGTTAAATAATGCAGTTATAAAGGAACTTTGTAATGTTTAACACTTAGAAACTTTATACAATGCTATTCTTCTTCTTATTTTTCTAATTTTTAAAAAGCATACATACAAACAGCAGAATATTGAATAGATGGTTTACAAGTTATGAACTGCTTAAAAAAGATAATACTATCTGCAAACATAAAAATGAATAATTTTTATATTGGAAGATAAAATTTTTTAAATTTCTCCTCAGACAACTTATAAAGACAATGCATAGCTCATAAATATTAGTGATCATCTGTATCTTCTATTCTGTGAATCTAGTATTCAACATTATGCTACTATAAATCCTTTGAAATTTCTGACTTTGGATTTTTTGTAACATATTACTCTACAATATACATAACGCAATATCTTATTTTTAAAACATATTAAGATGAGCTTACAATTAAAATAATTAGATGGGTTTTAACAAAAAAAGGAAATGTTTTCTTTACAATTACATGATTAGTTATAGTATTATGATCGATTAATTGCCAATACAACAGTTCAGTGATGTATGAAAACTGATGAGAGAAATATCAGCTTTAAAGCAGTAGTATAATAAACAGAGAGAGAGGGGGAAAAAAAACAAACTTGACACTAATTTATTTTCCTCCAAAAAGGAAAAGCATGAAAATCTTTACTTTAATGGGAGGGAGAAACACAAAATAAAACTTTCGGTACTTTTCCGTTAGCCGGGCGCAAGCGAAAATTCGCCAAATAATGTAGAATTATGCCAAATTTCTTACAACTATTCTCTGTTGTCATTCGCTTCGCGACTTGGCTCACATTTGGTTCACAATTGTCGACATTTGCGCCCGGTTAACGGAAAAGTACCGAACTTTCTTTCACTAGTAAACAAATAAAAGTATTATCTATGCATCTGATACAACAACAGACATAAAAATCTTGGGACATCAGATTAGTACACATTACAAGAATTTAACTTCATCTTTTTGTACTTCTGTATGACAAACTGTTTAATACAAAGTAATAATTATCAAATGATAAATAAGCAGTTACTTTTCTAGTTTATGTGCTTTTAAAGCTATTGTTTAAGCCAATTTAATTATTTTATTTCAGCAAACTATTTACGAATTTAAAAATAAATTACCTAAAATAATATCTATGCACAATGTTCAACAAAAGAAATATTTTCAGTATTGCCACTTAAAGAAATATTATTGCACACAGTGTAAAAAAGGCATGTGTTATAAATAGGTTAGAATTAAGATGATGGTACTGCTCTCTTGCCAAGTTTGTGACAGTTTCATCAAACATTAAGTCTTAACCATGTTAAACCTAACACCAAATTTGGTGGCTGAAAAAAATTCAAGTGAGGCTGCAGTACCATGTTCTTAAATCTAGCCCATAAATGTACTTTAGATATCTTTTCTCATGTATATGCAGTTAATTTCTTTCCTAATTGTACTAAAAATTTCATTATTTGAAATGAGATAGGATGAAGAGATTAATTTTTTTCAAGCCTTAAAGAATGATATTTATTCTTTCATGCAGAAACAGATAAATAAATTTTTATCATTAAGCTCTCGTTTTGGAAAGAAGTATCAAGTTAGTCAAAGAATTCTAGTAATTTAAATAACAAGTAGAACAATTTTACACTTTTCTATACATAGAAAAATGCTCTAAATAAAAATATATTAGTTTCACATCTGAATTAAATCATAATTAAACCAGAGTAACCAACAACAAAAATTATTAATTGTTATTTTATGTATTATCTTTACAAAAATTTTAAACAGGTAAGGGTAAGGTACAAGCATAACTTATCACTTTTCAAAAAGAAAATGACCAATAATAAGAAGGGATGCATAAAATGATAATGGATGTAGCAAACCTCATTGTGGCAAGCAACAAAAAGATTTAGACTGCTATATAATGAACAAGAAGCTAGTGATGTAATTTCTTATGTGAAAGAAAATCTATTAGCGAATGGATATTAGGAAAAATAACAATAATAATGATATAAAAAATTACAATAAAGTCATGACCTAAGGACTTCTGATAAATTGAAATCTGGTAACTTTAAGCCCATTATCAAACAGACAATTTTTCCATCAGAAAGCACGAGTTTTGCTCTTTGAACTGAAAGTAATTGTCATTCATTTGGGCAGTGAAAAACCGCTTTCCAACAGCAAAAACTTGTGCTTCCTGATGGAAAATTTGTCCATCTGATATGGGCCTATCAGTATAAGAAACATTAGGGAAGAAAATTACAATTTGAAAATTGAGAATGCTCTACTAAAAAAAGACATTTGAGAAATCGTTCCCTTTTTTTTTTTTTTTTTTTGAGTTCTTAATATTTTTATAGAATTAATTTCACCTAAGAATTAATCTCAAATTACTCGAGACAAATTTGAGATAGGCATCAATTTGTAATTTTCCAGTGAAAGAGGTTAAAAACATTTATTTTTATAAAAGATTTTAAAAATTAATCATAATATTTAGTAAATTACCTTAACAAATATTATATAATACATTTTTAAGATTGCAACTCTTCCACTTATTTACATGTATGTTTTCATTAAGAAGGATTTTAACACAGGTAGTTAAACTTAACTTATAGAGGGGAAAAAAGTACTATAGTTTGTTCATTTTAACGCAAAAATGAAAGATTATACGCTTCATACGAAGCATTCAATTTGTTCAGTCTCTTTAAAAACAACAATTTTCTTGCTGAAATAGTCAGATTTATGAATGTTATTTCTTGAGACAGTCGTGCACAGTTGCATGAAGATATTTAAAAAGCCTGACAAGGTTTATAATATTGTTAAATATTTTAAAATCTGCACTCAGATTTTGTTCTTAAATATGCATGAAATAGTTAAGAGAATTAAAATGTTTTACAAATAGTTCATAATTGATAAAAGGGTCAGCTATTGCTCATGCGATAAATGCATCAAGGGCAATATATGTATTTAGCATTGGAATTCATTGCATATTTTTTCAGGAGGAAAAAGGATGCAATCTCACAGCACATTGCAAAACAATGTAGTGTTAGACGACACACATGATGCTGCTTACGATGTGGCTGTGATGTAAAATAAATTAAACTCCTTTTTTGTTAAATTTAATAGAATCTGTATTCATTTTTCAATAATAATTAAGTGATTTAAACCTAAAAAAAATTTACTTGCCAAACTTACAGATTTTAATAAATAAGAATTTACGATGTTGTCTTACCAACAAACATGCATTAACAAATATGAATGCACTATTTGTAACATGTATAATAATTTTGAGTCTTTTTTATTGTATTAAAATTAGCAGCTTTTTTCTTTATGATTTCATTTTAAGCTGATCTTATTGAAAGGTCACAAATTATGTACAAAAATGATCAAAATTAAAAGACTTAATTCTCTTAAATCTTCCACAAAGGGAATATGATTATAAATATCACAAAAGATTCATAATTTTTTTTATTAATAAGTTCAATTAAGAGTTGTTGAATCTCACCCAAAACTTGTTGAACTGATATTTGATCAGCTGTACACAACTGGTTGTATCTGTATGATGCTCCATAACATTTATATTAATGTGATTTAAATTTTTTCATTTTTTAAATCCAGCCCTACAATGAAGGTGGAGAGTAACAAATAAAATAAAAATCTTCAGCTTAAAATGACCTATCAAGTGATAGTTTGCAAGGGCAAATATTGCTTCACAGAATTTTTGGCATTTCATTCAGCTTTACTACAACAAAGAGGCTTATCATTAATTTCTATACACTTTAATATATGATTTATTATGACAATAAGATAATTCAATTTAAAAATCCAACAGTTACAAATAATGTAAAAAAAGTTTAGGCATTCAATGGCCTAAATGCTAATTAGATGATGTCCATAAATAGAATTTTGACTTATATATACAATAGCATATCTTCAAAACTGAAGAGCAATAATCAGGCCAAATGTATAAAAATAGATGTTCAGGCCCATAATGTTTACAAATATTGGCAGTAAATCATACCTGAACGGGCTCTTGAATAATCATTTTGTAGTGTTTATGCGTGTTATTTTTGGACCAGGATGCAGTGCATGAAATTACAAACACAGACAGAATATATTTTTATGTACATATTGCATTATTTCCGCTTATTTTTACTGATAGCATTATTAAAAAATTTCATTCATTTTTTTTAACTTAACATATATATTAAACACAAATAACGTTTAGATAGATGGCGCTTTCAAAATATGGCTTCAATCTTCACTTCACTGCACATTCGCTTTCATGATGCGTCAAAAATATATTTAAAAAAAATAAAAGATGTATTTTCTTGAAATAAAAAATAAATTTTTGTTAAAATGTAAAATAATTAGAAAGAAAATTATTGCAAATTTCTTTGCATTTTAAAAGTGGAGTAATTTTCCGTTGCCATCAAGTATCAACAATGTTTCGAAAAATTTTATACATTGTAAATGGCGTCATACGTACGTCACTTCAAAAATACAAATTTTAAGTTAAAAGTTTTAATTTATTTCTTTTTGGTGAATTCTAAGATCACTGATTTTTCATTTTTATGTTTCTGTGAAAAATTTACAGCAGTGGTGAACTAGATATTAAAGTGTATTTATATCTAGAATGAAAGAAAAATAGCAAAAACGTTACAGTATTTTTAAAAAATAATCCAACGCCGTTATTCGATTTTGTGTACTATTTATTAAGAATGTGAAGTTTCAATTAACACATTGCTGTTCTGTGAATATACATATTTGAAAAATCTTTATATGAGTGAATACAGAAGACAACTATGCTTCAATTATCTGTTGTGATGCATAATTAAATTTGTTTTATATCCAGAATTTGAAAATCTTAAATTGTGCAATCGACTTCATATAAGATTATTTCGTGACTTACACCTGTTTCCAAACATAATATGAAATCATATATTAGCGATTAGAATACTGTACTACATACTTTCTACTACCCACACTCTTTTTTGTCATTAACAGGAAGTTTTGTATTTTACAAATCTATACTATGTTTCAAATTGCATGATTCTGCTTGGAATGTTGCTTCTTATTTTAGATATATTGGCAAAAGTATGCATCAGTATGTCGAATTTACACTTTATATTCATATATGCATAACATTAGCACTAATGAAAGTTTTTAAAAATAGGTGTGTATGTTTCACTTGATGCACCTTTTGTTTTTTCAGTACTTTTGCTAAACGAAAACACGCTTTATTTCGGATTGGTCTTTAAAGTGTTATACATCAAGGTGATGTTGAAAGAATTTTCTGTAAAGAAAATTATTTAGCAAATATGCACACAAAATTTTACATTGAATCGCAGAGCTGGATGTGCTATGGATTCATGCTGAGTGCGATAGAGTAATGCAATTGAGCATTTTATTTTGCACATACACATTTAATATTCTATGACTAATTGTACACAAATAAGCATTATTAACATACAGGACATTAAATAATACACAGATTGATTTGTATGGTACTATAATCACTTAGTGTTTTTTAAAATGCTAATTTCAAAATATTAGTTATACAGTGTTCTTGAAATATATTAAAATGAAATTGCAATAGTAGAAATTCTATTTCACTTTTACAAATATGTTAAGTTTGTATATTACTATGTGCTAAACTAAATTGAAATGTAGATTTATTATTCATTTATGGGTATAAAATTATGCGGTACTTCCTTGTTATAGCGGCCTCCAAGCTTACTTGGTGAACTTTGGATAACGCTAAGCAGATCACAGCTATGATGACATTTTGTCAAGATATTGCGATTGCTCATGGGGCCGCTATAACAAGGAAGTACCCATGCAATTAATGACAAATCACCAGTGTAATCAGGTTCATTGATTCATGAGTATAAGAGTAAAAGGTTGAAATCTGGAAGTTGGTGCACACTCTTAAAATGGTGCCAAATCTCCAAAGCTAATGCAAATAATGAGATACAGCAATCTAGGTCTTGCTTTGACGACTTGGCACCATTTTTAAGAGTGTGCACCAATGTCCAGATTTCAACTGATAAAACTTTTTAAATCTATTACTAGTTGAAGGAATGAATTGAAACACTATTTATTCAGTGTATTTCCGTTAGCAGTAGCCCAGACAAAAACTTGCCAAATATTAGCAGTAACTCTCATCAGTGACGGATTTTGACAATAACAAGGCGCAACATTTTTTTGAGGCCCTTTCCCTACCCAATATCGTAAATTCGCAGTCGGCGTAACACTAGGATGTTTGTGGAATAGATTTTGAGGCCCCTTCAGAGTCTCTAGGCATTAGGCGAGCACCTGTGTGAAAAACTGCTACTGACTCTCATAATCAAATCTTAGCGATAAATGTTGTGGCTAACCTGGGGTGTAGTGGAGACAGAATGCTGTTCCAGCACTTCTTTTTTTTTTTTTACAAAAATAAATAAGAGAAAATAGTTAAAACTTCCTTAAAAACTGTGTTTTTTATCGTCCAGGCTAGAGCATTCTAATTTGCGACTACACCACAGGAGCTGACATTCAAGTTATGTGACATTTACTATAATGACCAACCATTCTCCTTTTGTAAGTTCTGTCCTCCCTCGAAAAGTGTCCTTTTTAATATTCAAAGACCAATCTGTAAATCTCCATATTCAATCGATCCAATCCATTGTACTCATTTAAATAATAATAAGCATAATTACAATATAAAATGTTACAAATTCATTTATCATATTATAGTGTATTATTGTTCCAAAGAATAAAGCGTTTATTTAGAAATTTTTTTTCAATTTTTCTGTGTCCTCCTTTTCATTGTAAAAAAGTTGGTCACCTCACATTTACTAGTTTGTTTAGAAAGTTTGGTTACTGCTAATGGAAATTTATTATTTATTCCTATCGGCTTATCGGACATTTTAAGATTCATACATTGTCGAGTAACCTTTAGTAGACTTTGATGTTTTGCTTTAATATTTAACGAATTAGTGCTATCATTATTAATTAAATTCTACTAGTGTAACACTTATTTGTTAAACAGAAATTAAAAATGTTTCATTATCTAAATATTAGAAGTATACTTAAAATGCTGAATCTTGATTGGAAGATTATCTGTAAAAATTATACTTCCTTGTTATAGCGGCCCTGGAGCTAATTTGGCAAACTTCAGATTACGTCAAGCAGATCGCAGCTGTGATGACATTTTGGCGAATATTTTGTGGTTGCTTATGGGGGCAGTTCTGACAAGGAAGTACCTAAAAATTTCTTATGTGTAATCTAACCATTGATGAAGGAAATTTAAACTCAAATTGATATAATTTCAGATTTCTGCAAGTAGTTCTCTTATGATTTTCACTTATTTATTTTTTAAAAATAATCTTTAACTATCTATTAAAAATTCCCATTGTACATTCTGGTCCATGTTTTCAGGAGATTTTCTGCTTTTTTAAAAAAAATTCTTGCTTTCTTTATTAGAAATTGAAAAAAAAAAAATTATGACTAACTAGTTTATGGAAATAATTTTTTAAATTGCTTCAATGAAAAGTACCAGCCTATTGAAACACTTGAAAATTTTCATACATAAACATAATTTTTTAAAAAATGTTAAATATTTTATAGTAAAAGTGAAACAGTATATGAAGGTAATTACATTTCATAAGATAGTTCAGTTTCTAATAAATACTTGCTTGAAATTACATAGTTAATTTTATTGTTAATTTCTCCTGAAATTATTAAGTAATTTATCTTCCATAAGTCAATACTACAAGAATCTTTTTAATAATAAATGATATATTCTTACTTAAGTGAAGAGTTTCTACTGTTAATAATTTAAGGGTACATTTCTATTACTGAGGTATCACCCGAAATGTACTGACCTTACAACATAAAGTTTAGGTGAAAATTTCTTTTGTAATTCTTTTATAGTATGCTATTGCCATTTTCATTCAGGATTCCATTTATTCCAAAATTTATGTTTTGTAGCAGTTTTACATAATTTTTTTTTTTCCCCATTTAAGTGTTAAGTAAATCGTAGTGATTTTTCGTTTTACATTTTTTATCCGATGAAAACACTTTCGGTAATTGACATATTGAATTGATAATTTTTTTTCCCATTTCTGTTGACAAAAGATGTATTAGAATTAATGCAGACATGACACATTTCTGCAGAAATGCGGATTTCCGCTTTTTCCTCATCGGATTTTATCATTCTTAATTTTCGTTTATATAATAATTCTACAATATTTTTAATATCTCAAGCACTTTTTGTATAAATTTATTTATTATATTGTTCAATTAATCATATATATTTTACTTCTCTGTATTTATTTTTGGCATGATTCTTTATTTATGAAGTTCAGCTTTTTTTTGTTCCAAGCCTGTGTCATGTCTGTTAATGAAATCCTTACTAATAATTCTTTATTACAGGATCTATTTCAGTTTCCATGTATTTTGCATTTATATCCTGAATCTCGTTTTGATAGGTTCATAGATTTGTTTTTGTGTTCTAATAACAAACAAAATTATTTGAATGGAAGTATGGATAAATAATGCGATGTTTATATTATAGTCTATGCATAACATTGTATTACTTTTAACATTATTATGAGATGAAAAATTATATTTTGCAATGATAATCATAGAAATACTTATTTTATAAAAGATCTAATCCTTGTTTTTAATTATCTTTTGTATGAATCGGAGATATTTTTGTGGAAAATGTATGTATATTTTGATAAATGACTTCATATGGAATTTTGAACCCACCTTTTATGCACTTCGATATTATTTTTTATGTATATTCCAGTTTTATGTATACCCTCCTATTATTATAATTTTTAGACTAGCTTATCATTTACGCTTATCAAAGGAGGTTTGTTTGAGGATACTTTGTAAAGAAAAACACCCTTACTTAATATGCATGACCCATTAACTGCCACACTAGAATTTTTTTTCCTTGGGTCCACAATAATTCACATGACAGCAAGCTTGTTAAATACTCGGAACTATGTTTTCTGTTCAGCCCATAAAGGACAATAAGAAATTTGTAATGTATCAAAGTGAAATATACAAACAAGTTGAAAGATTTAAATTAAGCCATCTAATCAGAATATTAGTCATTATGAATGCTAAGATTCACATTTATATTAATAGAGAGTGAACGACAAATTTTCAAGTTTTTGCTCTTAATTCTGGATGGTTTGTGTGGTGTCTGATAGACATTTATTCAGAATTTTATTTCATTTTGTGAGCACTTGAACAAATTTTGTTATTGGGTGGCCGTCGACCTCTATACCTACTCCTCCTGAATGATCCATTTCCATTCGCAGTTTTTTAGTTGCGATGTAGGCCATGTTGTGTGTGTTTTAGGTAATATTCTAGTCTACCAGACTCCACATTACCCAACTCGTTTACAGTAAAAGTAAATTAGTGGAATTGTATAATTTTTGGATAAACATTTTTTTTTGCTGTTAATTCTCGCTTATCCACAAATAGATGATGTTTGAAATGCGGCTAGAGAGACTGAAATGAATTCATGAAGGGTCTGAAAAATATTTATGTATATGATGTAGTATTTTGAAAAAATAGGTCAGTTACCTTTGGTAACTTATTATTACGTGTCCTCCTCCCCAATAAAAATGATATAAGATGTAACAAAAACATAGATAAATGTATGAAAATAAAAAAATGAATATTATTAAAATAAAACTAAAATATGTATGATTATTAATGAATGAAGAGGGTGGTGTCTGTTTGATGTGTCACGACCTATGATTAATTTTCAGAGGTGCGACCCGTTCACGGTTAAACATGGTGGAAGAAAATCATGATTTTTTTGGAATAATGGTCATTGGGTGTTTTGTGTAACTGAATATCTAGAAATGCTCTGTGGTTAGAGGGTTAGATGTAACCTGGTCATCTTTTCTTTACTTAATAAATTCTTTTAAGAAAATATATTTTGTACTGAACACGTGTAATTATATCTTTATTTATTAAAATGCTGATTATATATATATTTTGAAAAACTGTGTCAATTCATTTAATTTTTGAAGTTATATGCTTTCTTTCTTATTCTTTATTTTTTTCTCTTATTTAAAGTTTTATTTACCTTTCATCAATTTTTAGAATGTGTCTTTATATTTTTTATGGACTTATTATTTCTGCTTTATTTTACAGGTATGCTTGCTGTTAATAATGGTGATTTCACAAATTTATGGCCGTTTAATAAACAAGATGTTTTTTAGTCTTTACAGTATTACATTTTATACAAAATTATTTGAGTTTTTAAAATAATGTTCATAAATTGCAAAGATGTATTATTTATTTAAATTTTTTCTTATACTTCACTGTGTTGTTTTGATAAAATATAGGTATGGTAATTTTGTGTTTTTCTAATGCAGAATGTGAATTTTAGCATCAATGAAGCACCAGACTTTAATTTGCCATTATTCACTAAAATTTTTCATTTATGAGACTGATGAAAATTGTTTGTTTTAAAAATGCATGCTAAATGTGTAATTTATCATTTTCAGTATTTTTTACATTTCTATGGTCCAATGAAAATTGTAAATATAGTAATTATGATCTTGTAAAAATGCTGTCACACTATTGATGTTGATTAAGTATGTTTGGGGGCTTATTACATCCAAGTTCATAGACAAGTTATTTGAAAAAAAAAAAAGTAAAAAAAGGTGTTAAACATATTTAAACCCAAAGTACAACTTATAGTTATAATTTAAGATATATATATATATATATATATATATATATATATATATATGCTAGTTGAAAACCCGGCGTTTCCCGGGATTCATATTTTTTCATATACTGGCCTTTCCCCCCCCCCTGAAAATATTGTCACCAACTTTTCCCAACAAGTGTAAATCTTCTTTGAATCCTTTCTTGTTGAATTAAAACTTTCAAATATAGCCTTTTTATCACCTTATAGCAGTATGGTTTAAACGAATGGCCCTTTTTTTCCCAACTGAAGATTTACCAAAGGAAACCCGTTGCTTTGGAGGCATCATTTTAATTTAATTTTTCCAATTTTTCAAAACCTATCTGGGTGTTTGAAATTCTCTGTAAATTATTCCTTGTACACCCACTCTAAGGATGTGTTTGCTACTCTATAAACTAAATATAAATAACCTTCTAAAATAAAAGCTAATTATAAATACTCTTATAAAAAAAAAAACTAAATGTAAATACTCTCTATCAATACTATAAAGTCAAACTGAAACTCAAATATGAAAAAGTATTTTTCTACTCTTTTTAAACAACGTTGCCATGCCAGAAACAAACTTTCAAAATATAAAAGTAAATAGACACTCAAATACTCTGTTGCAGACTGATTAGGAAAATTAAAAAAATTGTGAAATTTAAACGAAACATCGTGTAGTAACTAATCGAACATCATTGGATATTTGCGTGCATATTAAAAGCTACAAAATAAAAACGGAAGTTAAGTGCATGCTATGAAATAACAGCGGAAGTAAGAAGTCTACCTTGACCAAAAAAAGCAATATTTCCTTAGCTTTAAAGTGGTAAAAACACAAAAATGAAGGATTTGATGAAACAATAAATTACTTTGAATTTTATTTTATAACAATAAAAGCAATATTGCAATTTGAGATTAAAATGAATTTTGAAATGTTAATTACAGTTAGAGAAAAAAAAATGTACAACAATTAAATTGATATCATTAAAAAGATAATTTTTTGCTCTTTAAGGTGATGTAAAAATAATTTTCATACCATAAGTATGAAATAATTATATAAATAAGTACCATAAGTAATTAAAAATAGCTTAATTTTCATTATTTAATTAAGTAACTAAAAATCTAATGTGAATTTTAAAATAATTTTTATGGCCTTAGCTCCCTCTTGTGCTAATCCACCAGTGTGCCAAATATGATCATCGTAAGTCCAACAATGTGGATGTGCATAAAGAACCAAGAAATGAACATACACACACACATGGTTTCCTCTTTTATATATATACTAGCTGTAAACCCGGCATTGCTCGGGATCCATATTTTTTCATATACCGGCCTCCTGTTTCCCCCCCCCCCTAAAAATATTGTCACAAACTTACCCCAACATATGTAAATCTTCTTTGATTCTTTTCTTGTTGAATTAAAACTTTCAAATATAGCCTTTTTGTCATCTTATAATAGTATAGTTCGAATGAAAATGCAAGAAAATTCAAAGAACATTTATTTTAAACAATAAATGTAGTTAAATAACTAATACAGTTTTACAATATACAAATATACTTATACTGTATAACTTGGTTACTGTAAAGCTTCTAAATAAAATGTTTTATAAATCAGATAAAGAAAGTCAAAATTGCTCGAGAACAATTCTCATTTGAAAGAATTTCACTGAAGAGGAATGCTCAAACAAAAAGAATACTTTTAACCTCAGTTAGGGGAATAAAAACTAAATATAAATACTCTCTATTAATACTATAAATAAAGTCAAACTCACATCACATAGTAACTAAACTAATGTCATTGGATATTTGAGTGCATATTAAAAGCTAAATAATAAAAACAGAAGTTACGTGCATGCTACGAAATAACAGAGGAAGTAAGAAGTCTACCTTGACCAAAAAAAGCAATACTTTCTTATTGTTACAATTTGCCTTTAAAATGAATTTTGAAACGTTAATTACAGTTAGAGAAAAAATTGTACAACAATTAAATTGGTAACATTAAAAAGATAATTGTTTGCTCTTTAAGGCGATGTAAAAATAATTTTCATACCATAAGTATTTCAGAAGTTATTGGTGAAAATGTCTAAAAATAGCTTAATTTTGTTATTTAATTAAATAAAATCTGATTCGATTTTTAAAATAATTTTTATGGCGTTAGCTCCCTCTTATGCTAATCCATCACTTTGTCAAATTTGGTTGCCGGAAGTCCAACAGTGTGGACGTGCATAAAGGACCAAAAAACGAACACACACACACTTTCCTCTTATATGTGCGCTGAAGAGCCAAAACATTATGACCACCTACTCAATAATGCATTGTGCCTCCTTTGGCCTTCAAAACAGCTGCAACTCGCCTGGGCATAGATGCCACAAGTTTTTGGTACATGACTGGAGACGGGTTGTACCAAATGTCTAAGCAGCGGTCATGCAAAATTGAGATATTCGGATATGGTGGTGTTTGAGCTCTGAGCTGCTGCTCCATGACATCCCAAATGTGCTCCATCGGATTAGGATCTGGCAAATTAGGTGGCCAGGACATTAAGTGGAATTCATCAGTATGCTCCTCGAATCACTCCAGCACAATCCGAGCCTTGTGACATGGGGCGTTGTCCTGCTGGAAGATTCCATTTCCAGTTGGGAAGACGAACACCATGTAAGGGTGCAATTGATTCGCAATGATGTTCAGATAGTTTGCAGCTTTCATGGCCTGTTCTACCACAAATACGGGTCCCAGAGCCGCCCATGAGAACGTCCCCCAAAGCATAATACCGCCACCACCAGCCTGTGTATGACCTGCTGTACAAAAGGGGAGCAACTGTTTGCCTGGCAGACGGCGTACCCTGACACGACCATCAACGTGATGAATGAGAAATCGGGATTCATCCGACCAGGCAACTCTCTTCCATTCATCCATGGTCCAGTCTTGATGTTCCCGGGCCCACTGTAGGCGTAGTTGACGATGACGCTTGGTCAACAGAGGCACACGAGTGGGACGTCTTCTGCACAGTCTCATATCCAACAGTGTCTGCTGAACTGTGTGTTCTGAAACACTTGCACCTGCATTGTATTGGGCTGTCAGCTGAGCCACTGTGGCTACCGATTTTGCTTGTGGGACAGTCTCTGACATCCTTTTTCTTTGATGACGCATGGACGACCAACACCTTGTTTCACTGTCATTTATCCACTTTGCATGAATACTAACAATGGCAGATCGTGAACAACCTACCAGTCGTGCAGTTTTGGTGATACTCGTTCCGAGTCTTCGGGCCATTACAATCTGTCTTATATCAAATTCGCTTAGGTCAGCAGCCTTTCCGATCACTCGCAAAAGTAAGTGCAAGAATGATTACTTACCTTCTCCAGCAGCAGTTAAATACCATTCTCACTTAACCACGTGCCCTCCACGTCATCCAGATGAGTTCATTGAAAAATGTGGGGATGGTCATAACATTTTGGCTCGTCAGTGTATATTAGAAATTGCAGTTAGGAAAGATGAAAATAAATTATTTTGAGTTCCTAGAACAAGTAATAATTTCTGTAGAAAATTGCTGTAAATGTCTTTTTTTCATTTAAAATTAAACTCCTTTAAACCTATTCACTGTGTATGACGAAAGACTTTTCCATTGTGAAACAAGTAGAACAAAAGTTAATACCTTGGTTAACATACATTTATAGTTATGAGAGACAATTTATGTAATAGAAATTCAAATAGAGCAAAATTGTGTGTTGCTATGAACAAAAGGAAACCCAAGGTTAGTGTGTGTTATAAATTACTAAACTTAGAGTGTAAAAGTGTATTCTCTTTTACAGATTCAGCCGTTATGGCTATTTAGTTTTATTTTTTTATTTTTCATCAACAATTTGCATTTATCCAAAATGTTACAATAAGCTTTTCATAAGAAAAATGTGTGCTTTTATTTCTCTTTTAAATTCACATTTGGAGTATGTTAAATTGATGCAAAATAGTCCCATTTTCCTTTTGTTTTGAAATTAATAATCTCTAATAATAATAAAAATGAATGTCTCTTTGTTGGTGATCTACAGCACAGATTGTTAGACCTAGAGCTATCAGATTAGTAGGGAGAAAATATGTACCTCAGAGTGCTTTTTTTTTGTTTTGAAATTTCAGTTAGAATTTTAACTGATTAAAACCGAAGCAAAATGTTATCATTTTTCAGAAATAACTTCTTAAAATATTATCACACCAAAATAATTTTTATGCTATCTTAAGATTTAATTTTTTTTAGGGATGTCAGTTTAGTAGTGCATCTTTTTCCCTAAATTGCAAATTTTAAAGTTTGTCTATATAATTAAATTAATATCTGAACCAGCTGATTGTCAAAGGTGGCTAGTATTTAGTATATAATAGTGAAGGAGATTGAACTCTGTTGCTTATGAACCTAACCTTATTATTTATCACTTTATTTTTTGCTTAACAAACAATTAATTTGAAATGAAATTGTTTTCGGTAGTAGATTATTTTATTTTTGTCATCTAACAAGTTCCTATTCAGACCAGAGTTGTCAATATTAAGCATACCGTTTTTTGCTGTTAGTGGGTTATAAATTATTTGTGAAGTTAATTTATTTGTCTTTATTCTTTTAGTCTTTGATTAATTTTTGTTCTTTAGCTATTACATTTTTATATATCTTTGAAGTATTCAATAGCATATTTTTTATTTATTTTTCATCTTGGATTTATATTATTTCATGGTCCCATTAAAAAAAATTAATACCTGTTTGTATATTGTAGTGTAGAAATAAGTAATAAACTGGATTTTTTATAAATAGATAATCTGATTTTAATTTTCTGATTGTTGTGTGTTAATGCTTTGTTCACTTTTTATTCTTAACAAAGAACTCTGTAAAATCTGTAGAAAAGCACTGTTGTGCTTCAAAATATAAGAACTCACTGTAAAAATATATGCTGTATTTATTAATAAGTTTGATTAATCAAAATTCTGAAATCTTGTTATTTAAATTCCTGTCAGCAGCAAATAATTCACTTTGAAAGTCAATATGCAGTTCCTTGAATTATGCATTGGTGGAAATGTTATGTTACCTGTTGAATATTTTAACATGTTCATGACACGACAGTGGGTCACGATGTCCATGCTGCAGTAAAATTCTTCATACTGTGAACATATTCAACCGTACTTATTTATTTAAATTTTGCTGTAAAAGAGACCTGGTAATTCTAACAACTAGATTTTTTTCTTACATGATCTTTAAGTCAAATCTATTTATTATTAAGAAAGTTTAGAAAATGTTAAATTTAAACACTTCTTTATATTTAACTTTTCTTTTGAAATTAAAATTTTCTTTTAAGACCATACACAGTTTCATTGAAGTTGCTGTAATTTCATAATTAATTCATATTTTACTTGCATGTACTGCCGAACATATTTAACACAAATCTAAACTTAATTGTTTGCAGTACTGTATTTTCAAGTTAAGACACCCACATTCAAAAATTAAAATTTGATTTACAAGTATTCTCTGATATTAATACTTTTTAATAATCTAAAAATGTATTTTTTAAAAATTATGCTATTTAATTTATTGCTTTCTTTCTTAAATAAACTAATTTATTTCTCATTATTTTTTACTTTTATATATTTTACAAATTAATGTAACATATATTATGTGTATGATGAAATTACAGAAATTTTCTTTACATAGAAAAAGTGAAACAATTTTTTAATTTATTATTTAAGAACTTATGTAAATTTATAATTTTATTTCATGTATGTGTAGATGAGTTAAGGTGTTTTATTATTATTTCTTTATAAATTATTTAATTCCATTACATGGCAATTCATGTATTATTTATTGTATTTAAACAGAATTCAATGTTTTATTTGTTAACCAAATAATTGATAAAATTTGTGCTAATTTATATTTAAATTAGTAGCTAATTTATGAATAATTTCTTTTCAGAAATTGAAGCTGAGTTAGAAAGTGCCATGGCATGGAATGGCAACAGGTACTCTTGTACCCGTTGCGAATTTTCTACAAATACAACATCAAGTATTCGAATGCATAATCAAAAACGTCATTCAGGTGATTTTACAATGGCCCAATTTTTTTTCCAAAAGTTATTTCAGTATGAATACATTTTAAGGCTATTTAAGATTATTTTTTTAAATGACTTAGATTATTTTTTTCTTTTAAAATTAATTTTAAATATCTCTAAAGTATATTTATAATAGCTGTTTAATCATTATATTAATATTGACTGTAAAGCTTATCAATGTAACTGTTAAAATATGAAATTTACTAGAATTTAACATTGCAATTTGTTTTAAATAGCATTAATTTATTTTGATTATTTAATGTAGGAATAATATTTATATTAGCTATGAAATTTAATGTATTTTTTTATATATAATAATTTATTTTAACATATACTAAATTAGTCAAATATTGTACAAATGATTGATATAGAAAAACAGCAAATTTATATGAAATGATGCTCTGTTTCAATAATGAAATAAAATTTGTTTATGAAAACCTTGTTAACTTGAGATGCACTTGTTTGATGATATTTAAAGTAATAAATGTGTACAAGGTTACTGAAGAGAAGGTGTTTTTGCATTTGCAATTACTTTAATGCTAAAGAATTAGAAGGGGAAATGTATGTTCTTCTAATTTGTTTCATATTTCATTTGAAAGATGTTTTATTTTTATACTTTCTAGTTCTGTACTAAAAAGGGGGACTTCATGAAAATATTGATTTATTGTTATTTTTTAGATGGTATT
Organism: Araneus ventricosus; assembly: GCA_013235015.1. NCBI lineage: Eukaryota > Metazoa > Arthropoda > Arachnida > Araneae > Araneidae > Araneus > Araneus ventricosus. Next base: position 1,110,515 of record BGPR01000151.1, read on the forward strand.
AGCTGGAAAAATTGCATCCATAGAGTTATGTTCAATTAGTTAAAAGTGCATATTATTAATCTAATCAGTATTAAATGTTTTCAATTTACATACAGTTTTTTTTTTTCTTTTTGAAATATTGCAGTTTAAAAAAGTTGTTTTGAAGAGACAAGGGAACTATTAAAATCTGAACTGTTATATTGTATTTTTTTTTATCTGGTTTGTTGCAGGAAATAAATGGAAAATTTAGTTTTGTTCTGATATTTGTAGGGGAGGGAGAGGAAACTTTTAAATTTTTCCTTGTTTTTAAACTATTTTGATTATCATTTTCAAGTACACTGGCACATATGTGGGTATATTTTTTTTCTAAGTAAAATTATTCTAACTAGAAGAAACTAATTAAAATCTGTTGGATAAAAATTCAGAATTAGTCAAGAAAAATTTTATATCAGCAACAATTCAGTAAGCCTGAATTTCTGCTGTTATGAAAATGAGTAAGACTAAAATGAAATATCAATAAATACTTTTTAACTAGAAAATTCATTATTGGGGAGGTAATCATTCTTTGAATATAAATTTGAAAACTTGGATACATGTATATTTTGAAATGATGTTAGCAGGGCTTGACTTATATATTTCTCTTGTAGTCGTCTTTTCAAAAAAATCACCAAAGGTCATTTCACGTCCAAAACTTCCTGGTAGAGTGAATGCCTCCTTGAGACTGAGTGTTTCTTCAAAAGTGCTCGTACGCCCAAAGGCATCTACTACAGCCAAGAAGCGATTAAATTGCTCCGAATGCTCATTTAAATCCGACGACAAAAAGTTGCTATCTCAGCATTCATTAATTCACATAAAAGAGCAGAACAGCTGTAGTCAGTGTAATGCGAGATTTTATTCAAAAACTGAGTTGACTGCACATATGAATAGTGCCCATTCAAAAGATGATGGACCAGTGAGATGTGACATATGCTCACAGGAATTTACTCGTGTAAACTCAATGACATACCACCGAAGGACACACATGCAGTCGCAGTCATTCAAATGTCGTTTTTGTCAAAAAATATTTTGTGATGTCATAGCATTTCGTAATCATGAAGGTCTTCATACAGAGAATAACAGTAAAAAGAAGCAATAGGTACTTCTTCCTGTGGGGTTTGCACTTTGGACATTCTGTGTAAAATGTAGTGAGTGCCTATTAAACTTTGCTAAGAGCAGTAAATGTCTTAAAAACTATTTTGATTCTTATTCTTCGATTATACTATGTATTTATTACGACTTGTTCATTGTTGGACATTGATGCTGTTTCTCTTAAAATGCATTTTAAATTATGTGCATCACTGCCATGCATATTTAAATTAAACACCTGATGTTGTCTGACTGTTGTTTATTCAAAAATAGAGAAGATCTAATTGCGGTTCATAATGTAATTTCTTTGTGGAAAAAAACTTGTTTTGAATGAATTTTTGTTACGATTCTTGTAAAGGCATATCAATTAGATTTTTTCTTATTTTTCTCTGTTGTTATTATGATACTGTCAAGTAAAGGTTGTTTAATTAAATGGGGTAAAGAGGATGAATTAGTAGAAGAAATGTTTTGTACAATTTTTTAGATTCGATAAAAATGTCAACTCATTGACATATTATCTAAATAAACTTTGGTTTACTTTCTCATTCATTATTTAAGCTTTAATTTCCAGAGTAATTTATTTTTAGTGTTAACTTATTACTTTATGAATTACTTACCCGTGACTGATTTTAATGGTTTATATAATGCTATTTTCTGTTGCCATTATTTTTTAAATGCATTTTAAATGACCTTTTGTTGGAACTTCATTTTAAGTAAAGATTATTCACCTTATTGTTGTATTTGACAGAATGAAAATACTATTATTTTAGGTTAACCATTTTCAAACATTTCTGTCAATTTTTATATTCTGTTATGTACCTGTTATTTTCATTTTAAAATGACGGATTTGTTTTTGTAAATATACTTCATGAATAAACTCTTTTAGCTAAAACAATGTGTCGATCTTTACAATATCCTAGTGTTTTTCATGCTTTAAGATAGACTTGCAGACACTTTATCAAGATGTTTAGTTTCATATGTTAAAGCCACTTGCAGGGAAAAGCAAGCAAGAGTCTTCTCCCTTCGACTTTCTCGTATACAATATGGTGCAGTTTGTGTTTAGTTTTTTTGTAGAATAAAAAAAGTTGAGTATGCTTTTTTGACCGATTGGTTCCAGAATTTTAATATAGTAGATTTACATCAACAAATATACTATTTTGATGCTAAGATAATGCACCAAATTTCATTTATTTTGTTTATGTTTTTGAGTTATCATGGCCACATGCTGATGGGCCGCCTACTCGTTGATGGATTTGGCACAAAATTCCCAAGTATAAAAATCACATACTAAAATTCATCCATCTACCTTGTATTTTCAAATCATGGCATTCACATATAAATAGGCAGACCAACAGGCAGTCAGCCAGCTGATGGGTTTGTCTAAAATTTTGCAAAGATCTACAAATTTGGTTGTGTATCTACACGTTGAGTTTAATCTATGTAGCAGTGTTTACATACATGTGGGATTGAGTGCGTACTTCCGAAGACAGATGAAGAAGCACACAGTTTTAACATTTTAAATATTTAATAAGGGATCAAATAAACACTTAGAAACAAATATTTTATTAATTGCCCCAAAAGGATGAAAGAAAATCAATTGAAATACTGTATTAAAGTTTACTAATTTATAAACATTAAATATGTTTTGTAGATAGGTCAATTTGGTGAAAAAGAGAGATGTTTATTTCCAGATTTACAGTAACACTGCTTGTAACATTCATTCTTTGGTAATGCTATTAATGTCAAAAACGATAATAATGCTGATGTTAAATAGACAACTATACAATTTTTTTACAAAATTAGTTTTTTCATTTTTTTGTATGTATGTATGTGTTAGGGTGTGTGATTTATTTTAAATTTAAAGAAAATTTTGAGTAAAGATGTCTCCTGTTTTTATCTCATTGCTTGCAGCTTTGAAATGTTAATCACTGCTAGAATGTAGCTGAATTGCTGAAAATTCGTAAATATTAACTATTCATTTTGAATTAATAACTATTCATTCCAAAAAAATTGGCAGGCAATGCTTCTGATGAAGGTCTGTTTAATTTTAAAATTAAATCAATTACAAATGAGACCAGTGCAAGACTACCAACAACACTACACGAATATTTAAGAGAAGCAAGGTAAAAAAGCAATTCAGAAGGCGGGTGCTGTCCTTGACAAAATCAAATTAAGTCATCTCAGTTCGCAGACTTCAAATAATTGAGTGCCATGCTCATTCCTAGCTAAAAATTTAATCGTGCCTCTGCCTCTTGTGAGAAGAGATATTGGTCACATGATGTGTCGTCAACTGGTAGGTCAGTGCACTGCCATATTGCAGGAATAAACTTCACTCTCCACATACATGTGAAAGGCCAGAATTCTTCCTGATGGATATCGCACAAAGTTTGATAGAAGTCTACAGTTTCGGTGTAAACACCACCAAAACTTCATTTGCCTGGCTTGCTCCATTTTCGAGTTATTGCATTTACAGACATAATTTGAAAATTGTATTTTAAAATGAGATTTTTCAACATGTCGAGGTTGCGGTTTTTGATAATTAGAATTACTTTCTCTTTGTATACAAAAAAATTTATTTAGTAAAAAGATGGTATAGCACAATTTTTGTTATTAAGTCAATAATGACTTATCAACTTGGAAAATGAACAATGCTGTAAGAGATCTTTCTGAGTCGTTGAAATCCCCCTTCTCTTCCAAAATATATCTTTCAACTTTTAGCCTGAAATTCTTATTGTTTGAGTAATGGAATATTCCGTGTGAATTCTTGCATGTTATATTTTTTTAACTTTTCTACTTTTTAACTGTATTAACCCTTTCTAAGGCCATGGGACGTATACTTCCCACTAAATTCCTCATTTTTAAATTGCAATTTTTAAGGTTGGTTTAAGTTCTTGTCAAATTTTTCGATGAGACAAAAACCAAAATGTTCCAATTTCATTTCTCGAACCATAACGAAGTGTCTTGACTTGATAATTAGTTATTAATTTATAAAATTAATTAACAAAACATTAATGACATCCAATAAGCTAAATGAATTTCCTTTCTTGAATTAATCTCAATCCCAAAGTTTATTTATTATACCACTACTAGAAAGAAATGATCCTTTAAAGGTTAAATGAGCAACATTTGATGCCGATACAATGTAGTCGGAAGAATTCGATTGCATTGAATTATATTCAGGTGAGTGTGGCGGTAGATCTGTTTTGCAGTCTCAAATTTCTACCAGAACCCAGTCTGGAGTGCAGGTACAAAATTATGCCCAAGAAAGTTCAAATAAATGCATCTCAGGAAGTGGCGAATCCGGGAGGGGGGGGGGGTGCCTATGGGGCTGCAGCCCCCCAAATCTAAACAAAAAAATTCTTGATTTTTTTCAAACCACTACACCTGTTATTTCGTAATTTTTTTTTTTTTTTTTTTTTTAAAGAAAGAGTGGCAACATTGTTTTCTGGTTTGACAAGGCTCGAAAATGTTCTCGCTTTTGTAGTCATTCCACTTGTAGCGGTTAACGCGGTCGAAACCATTTTTTGCTCGTTATTTCATTGTGTTTTTATTAAATTATCGAAAGTATTGTAGTGTTCGTTGTGATTCTTATTGTCAGGGAAGTCCAGCTAAAGTGTTTTGACTTCAATAAGCCATGAGATTACAATGATACACAATTTTTATGACCTCAGCCGCCCCCCCTCCCGACCAAAATCCTGGATTCGCCACTGATTCTCTTTCTTCAGAATTTCAGACCTCAATCTCTTCTCAGACTTTCAATAACCAGGGATGTAGTGGAGTCGGCACACGCCGGAACACCGTTCCGGCATTTTTTATTTTTTTTATCAGGAGAAATAAATAAGATAAAAGTGTGTGAACGTCCTTGAAATAAAGCGATTTTTTCCCACCCAGGTTAGAGCATTCCAACACTGCTTTTAGAGCGTCCCAGCACTGTTTATTTTGCGATTACATCACTGTCGATGATTAACAGTTAATCTTTAAATGAATACTTGATTTTTAGCGAGAGAAATTAACACAACATTTAAATGATGCATATTAAGCTGAGGTTTCCCTTTGCATGAATATTAAAGTAACAAGGTGAAAAAAAAAAGATTTGGTTCAATGTTGATTATAATGAAATGATGAAAACAATATGATTGGGCCAATTGATTTTGGGACCACCACTAGTACGTCGCATATGGACTTCTGCTTGGTACTACACATCTGCATCTACTCCAGGACCAGCTCTAGAAGTTTTGACAAAATCAAATTTGAATCAAATTCAAAGAGATGCGTACCGTTTTCCATTCTTGCCGGCTCAAGGACAAAGTGATGTAATCCTTCCGCGTGCACAGAGGTTGCTACCAGTACGCATGCGCATGGAGAATCGGATTTAAAAAATTGAATATGCAATTTGAACGCCTTTCTTTTAACCGATTGGAACGATATTTGGGCACAGATATATAATTAGTGTTAGCAACCGTCATATCAATTTTATCTAAGCCAAATGGTTTAGGAGATATAATTCTTACAAGTATGCGATTATTGGCTGCCCATAAATGATGTCACACTTTTTTTCAATATTTTTGACCCCCACTCCCCCCATTTGTTACAAAGTGTCACACTTTACGATACCCCCTTCCCCCCTTGTCACATGTCACGCTATATTACATAAACATATACTTGCAGTTCAGAAACAAAGCACTACTTTATCGATCATATATCAAATTTTATTTTTAAACTTGTGTAACTTTAACTATGTGTTTTAATGACATTTGTGAGAATAACGATAAGATATTTACAACAAAAAACCTAATTAATATACAATAGTAATAAAATATTAATATAAAACAGCAATTGAAAAAAGTAGTATCTTGGAATTTGATATATTTTGCTTTAAATCTCATCTTTACTTTATGAACACAAAATACTCTTAAACAGATGGAATTAAAAAAAAAAAAACACCGCCTCAATAAGATCAACCTGTTTGTGCCACTACTCACCCAGGTGGGGCGACCTATCTTTTGTTGGACATTTCAAGGATGTGACAGGGGGAGGTTTTCTTCTAATGGTGAAGAATTTCTGCTGCTACCATATTCTCAGAACCTACTCTGAATTCCTTTTTTCGAAAAGAAAGTAATGTAAGTGAGGAAAACAATCACATGAAAGTTGTTTTAGCCCCGAATAAAAAAATACTCCCAAATTCTGGTAATTTCAAAATAACTTCAAAATTTAATCTGCTGATTTTAAATGTTTTTATTTTAACCACAATGTGTGATGTCACAGTTCTTGTTACCCCTACCCCCCCTTGTCACAATTTCAAGAACCCCCTAAAAGCGTGACATCATTTGTGGACGGCCCCTTATCCAGTTCGACAGACCATCAACCCTTCGACGGATTTGGTCCAAACTTTGATACGGACTATATTCATGATGATAAAACTGTGGACGAAATTTTATCCATCTAGATATTCAAGTTTTTGAGTTATAGTGTTCACATGACCGCGGACAGACAGACGGACTTCTCGTACACGGATTTTCTCCACAATTTGCAAGAAATCTACAAATTATGTGTAGAGATCACATACCAAATTTCATCTCCGTAGCTCTAATAGTTTTCGAATTATCGCGTTGACAGACAGACATAATTCCAAAATTGTGTTTTTCGGACTCCGGGAGGTCTAAAACGTGGAGATTCGTCAAAATCTCGGGTTCGATTTTTTTGACGATTACAATACTTTCTCTTTGTATACTTCGTATACGAGAAAGTAAAAAGTGACGGAAGGCTGTCTTTTCAAACATCCGCTGATGTTAAAGGCATAGGACTACTTTACTCGTGTGGCTCTTTTGTTTCTCGAAGTTTCTCGTAAGTTTTAAAGTTTAAGTATGGTTTTTTTGTAACTTCTGTTTTTACCGTTTATCTCTAAAATAAGACATTAGCTATGTTTTTCACATATGTAGTTACCGAGATATAGATGATCGCGTCACCAATTCATGCGTATTTTTGCCCAACTTTGAGACTCAGTAGTCGCTGAACTACAATTCCGATTTTCAATTTTCTTGTAACTTGTGTTGTTACCCCTTATCTCTAAAATAAGAGATTAGTTATGTTTTTAACATATGTAGTTACCGAGATATAGAGGATCTCCCATACCATGTTTTGTGGCGTTTTGGAGTGTGAATGAATTTCCTTCCTGAGACCTCAATGTGAGGAACGTAGTCTCCTACGTTTAAAAAAAGAAAGGAAAATTGATTTAATAACGCAATTCGTCGTTTGTCGCTCTTGATCTCTGCAGACAGGATGTTAAATCGTGCGTCCACCACCAGACTTTCTTTCACATAACGGCATTTTACCGAAAAAAGGCGAAAAATATGAATTAATTATATATTTATATACACAATGATTGAACTCGTACCGCTGCTCTTCTTAGTTACAAAATTGTTTTCCTGCATGTCTGATTTTGCTTCCCTTTTCGAAGTGCCACCCGGGGAGCGCTTCCCCTCACGCCCCCGTATAGCTACGCCACTGAATTTGCCCAGTTTTACAGCCCGAATATTCGATAGAATTGAGGGTACGATAATCAACAAAGAGCTACCTAGGGCTGCTTAAGCATTCGGGGTTTAATTGGATGAAGGTCGTCACGATAGCATTACAGGAACTCAGAGAGGAGTCTTAACAGCCAGCGCCGGCCACGGCCCAACCCTTCCCGCAGGAGGCACGTCCCATCATTGGGGTGATTGTAACTCAACCCCGTACCTTTATTATACCCACTAGTGAAACGAGAAGCCACTTAATTATCCGGCGGCTTCTCATCAATATACTCATAGTACTGCCCGGTAGGAGTGAGGTTACGATAAAGTCAAGTTCTTGCGACGGTCCAAATAATAATACAGACTTCCTCTGTTAGAATTCTATAGATTTTAGGTTTTACATACCTGAGAAATAATATGCGGATATATATCACGACCAATGTGACCCTACGTCTCGTTTTGAACGAACCCGTCCGGTTTAGGGTAGAGTGTCCCATTGCCCCCAAACACAGCTTCGGGACGTTGAAATGTCCCGTTTTCAGATTGTAATTCGAAATCGTAATTCGAAGAAAGGCGCGGAAAAATAAAGAATCCTAAGGTAGTGCCTAGTAGTGCGGCGATGGCGGGGCACACGTAATATGTCTCGCAAATTCTCAAATCTATCGGAAGCTGCCAGCTCGCACTTATTTCTTTACTAGCCGACTTCGACGACCAGCATGTTCGCCCGGAATATAATTTCAACTGAATCTCTTATGTATAAATTGATATTAATGGTTTTCTTAACAAAGCAATTTTAAATTTCAAATTTTGATAGACATTTAACCCACGTTTTTTCAGTAGTAGCCTTTCATCTATTCTGTTCGTTGTCTACATGGACGTCATTAATGGAGTCTGTGTCATTTAGCATACAAATACCCGTTGTCGGCGTCAACTTCACCCTCTTATTCCTCTTGAAAAATATGCATTTGATTTTAACTTGAAAATGTCGCGGTACACATTTGCGCCCAGCAGCATCTTAGCTGGATGAAAATATGCTGATCAAAACATATCATTGAACATTAAGATATTACTTTAGCTTTCAACAGTGGAAGAGAAACGTACAAACAAATATTTATTTAAACAATGAAAACAGTTTGAGTTGCGTTACAGCAATGAGACGTATTGTTGTAAATTTTGCAAAAAAAATATATTTATAAATTCATTAAAATTAGAGAAAAAATTGTACGTCAACTTAATTTATATCATTGAAAAAGAAATTTTTTGCACTTTCAGATAGTGCAAAACTGATTTTCGTGCTGTAATCGTTTCGAAAGTTATTTAGGAGAAAACGCCAAAATTACGCTTAATTAAAATTCTAATTAAAATTTTAAAAAAGTGCTCTGAGATGCACATTCTCATCCTCCAAAGTATATTTGTGCCGAATTTCTTAGCTCTAGGTCCAGCGGTCTGGCTTGTAGAGCGCCAACACGCACGCTCTTTGAGAGTAAGTAAAGGTAATAAAAAACGTAAAAGGAAGACAGAAAATAAATCAAGAATTAGAAAGAGAGACAGACCAGAACTGCATAGAGTTTTGTCCCTCCTAAGAATCAAAATCTGCGCACTGAGCAATGTAGAGCGCTCAGTCGGGAGAAAAAGCTACCCTCTTTTCGCTTGAAATTACATGCACTTGAGCTGCGTTTTTCCCGCGACTTCCTCATTGGCTTTTTTTCTGCTTTTTCTCAGTAGTCCAGTCATTAAGTAGTTTTTTAAAAACAAATTCTGGAGGAGTTGTAATTTGTTTGTTCCTTTATGTTTTTTTTTTGTGTTCTGATTACGAATCTGAGGTTTGCCACCAAACATTTTTGTCGTGAATTTTAGTTACAGCAAAAAAAAAAAAAGTTTTCTGTTTATAACTAAAAAACTATTCATTTTTAGTATATCATTATTATAGAACACCGCCCTCATAAACCCCGTGCCTGTAACAATTATGGCTACTGTACGGTTGAATGGGTATGAAAATGTCACCTTTATTAAGGATTGAAAAAAACCAGCGGGAGTGGTCTCCCCTAAACTTTCTCGTATACTTTCTAAGTGGAGATTCGTCAAAATCTCGAGTTCGAATTTTTTTGACGATTACAATACTTTCTCTTTGTATACTTCGTATACGAGAAAGTAAAACAAAAAAACAAACAAACCTGACATCAAATATCTGTTGCCACGTTTCAAAAAAATATTACTTGGAAGCAGGTGCGATAAAATAGGCAATGCAATGAATACTAAAGCGAAAATTCTGCTTTGGAATTGAATTCCCAAGAAAGCAATTTATACTACCACAACCGTAACAATTACAAAAGCGCGTGAATAAAAGATTTGCAGAAATAATGAGATCAGTTTGAATTTTATTTACAACAATAAAAAAATTGTTACAATTAATGTTTGTAAACATTATTTATTGTTGTAAATAAAATTTACAACAATAACAGATTGCTACCAATACGCATGCGCATGAAAATCGGATTAAAAGAAATTGAATATGCAATTTGAACGCCTCTTTTTGACGGATTTGGCCCAAAATTTTATACGGATTTACATTCATAACGATAAAACTGTGTACCAAATTTTATCCATTTAGCTATTCAAGTTTTTGAGTTATAGTGTTCGCATGACATCGGACATACAGACAGACAGACTTCCCGTTGACGGATTTTGTCCAAAATTTGATAGAAACTTGCAAATTATGTTTAAAGACCACATACCAAATTTCATCCCCGTAGCTCTAATAGTTTTCGAGTTATCGTGTTCACAGACAGACACACACACAGACAGACATACAGACATAATTCCAAAATTGTGTTTTTCGGACTCAGGGAGGTCTAAAACGTGGAGATCCGTCAAAATCTCGAGTTCGAATTTTTTGACGATTACAATACTTTCTCTTTGTATACTTCGTATACGAGAAAGTAAAAATTACAGATCGGCTAGTTAAAATGTCGAGGATACACAGATGAAGAGAATACATTTCATGTGCCATGAAAATATAAAGTAAGCAAACAAACGCTGTAAACACAGAAGTACATGAACTCGGAACGGTATCTATTCTAAAAAAGGGTAATCATTTTTTAAAAACAGAAGACAAATGATAATTTAAAAAATGACTGGAGGCTGTCTTTTTCTAACAGCCGCTGATGTTAAAGGACCACTTCACTCGCTTGACTCTTTTGTTTCTCGAAGTTTCTCTGTTTCTATTTGTTACTCGCGATTCTCTTTTGTTCCTCGAAGCTTCTCGGATTCTCTTTGTTACTCGCGATTCTCTTTTGTTTCTGAGAGTTTCTCGGATTCTCTTTGTTACTCGCGATACTCTTTTGTTTCTCGAAGTTTCTCTTTGTTACTCGCGATGCTCTTTTGTTTTTCGGAGCTTCTCGGATTGTCTTTGTTACTCGCGATTCTCTTTTGTTTTTTGGAGCTTCTCGGATTCTCTTTGTTACTCGCGATTCTCTTTTGTTTCTTGAAGTTACTCCCGATACTCTTATTTCTTGAAATTACTCGTGAATCTCTCTTGTTTCTCGAAGTTACTCTCAATTCTCTTTTGTTTCTCTGAAATACTAATATATGGAAAATTGGCGAAATAAAATGAAACAAAGGTTACAATGAAAATTGTTTCATTTCTTAATAAAATATATCACAAAAGTCAATTCTTTTGTTTCTTTCAATTCAATTTTCTACGTTCACTTATCGGATCTACCGACGGCAAATCAGGACGATCCGGATTGATGAATCCTTTAGTTCTTGACAATGGTGGTATTTTGCTGATGTACAATGATCTCTTGCATGATCAAAACAAATTGAAGTCTTGCTCAGTAAACTCGTCGCGCAACACAGAAAGAAACTTCTCATTTTTACTTGCCGGTGTTACATCTTTGAGAAACCAGTCTATCACAAACATTGCAGCTACCGCTGCCCTCTGCGTAAATTTTCTTTTGTTTCTTATTCTCTTAATATTGTTTACATCTCTCTTTTGCAATTTCTTATTCTCATAATATCATTTACATCTCTCTTTTGCAAGCAAGGTTGAACGTTTCTTATTTCGGTGTTTTTTTCGTTCCCTCTCCACACAGATAGCAATTTTAGTTTGCAGCAAAGTTGCTCTGCAAGCTTGAAACAAATTTGACAAGACAAGAGTGCGAGCTTGAAACAAGTTTACGCAAACGAGTTAGTCACCACGCATCAAACTTGTCACAAGCTTGCGGCGTCAAACTCATTGCAAACTACAGAAAAAACAGAGTACGAACGCAACCTTGAATTAGAACTCGCGACCTACGGCTTCCTAAACCTGTCGCTCTAACCACTCGGCCAGCTAGCATCTGAGATGAGAAGATAGATTGCGCTAATAGATCGGTCATCTATATGATTTATTTTAAACTGTTTTCTTGATTTCATTAATTTTTTAAATTTTGAGTTGAGAATATGATTTGAAGTCAGAGAGCGATTTTCGTTAATAACTACGTTTTGCTAGTAGAATAAATTATGAAATTAGAGTTCAAAAGTAATTGCTTTTAAAATGGGACAAAATGTAAGTTTATTATTTTTCAACAAACATTGACAGTTTTTTAGGTTTAATTTTGTTTATAAACGTTAAAAGTTCAACATTAAGAAGGCGATATAGTTTTCTTTAAAATGAGAGTTCTATATTTAGTAAAAAGATGGAAAATGTTTCAAAATTTTTTTTATAAAAATGTTAGTTTTTTCACAAATTATCATTGGTTTATTGAATTAATACAAAGAAGGACGGTCTAGAAGATGCTATTAAAAATCGGATGTTTTTTTTTAAACAGAGACAAAATATCTGTAAGTGTGTTTCATCTTTGCAGCAAACTTGTTTTGCAATCGTGGTGTGAAGCTTGTCATAGCAACCTCGCAGCAAACTTGCTTTGCAAGTGGGTTGGACGATTACGCATTGTTACTTTGCTGGAAGTTTGCTTCCAAGTTGCCACATCAAGTTTGTCATGACAAGCTAATATCAAGAAAAATCAAACTTGCTGCAAGTGTACATGCTATCTGGCCTGCTGCTTCTTTTGTTCCTTTTCCTGCTGTTTCTTTTGTTGCTTCTCCTGCTTCAACAATTCCTTTCTTAACTTCTCTATATTTTGTTTGGCATCTCGTTTTCGTTACCGTCTTTGTAAATTTACATTTGGAGCCATTATTGCATTAAAAATTGTCGAAACAAAACTTTCATCTCGATCACGAAATCTCGCTCGCGAAAACGAGGCAAGCGAGAGCGTCAGTCAATTATGTGCGCGCACCTCATGCGTGTGATGTCACCAATTCATGCGTATTTTTGCCCAACTTTGCGACTCAGTAGTCGCTGATACTACAATTCCGATTTTCAATTTGTTTTGTAACTTTTGTTGTTACCCTTTATCTCTAAAATAAGACATTAGTTATGTTTTTGAAATATGCAGTTACCGAGATATAGAGGATCTACCATACAACGTTTTTCGTGGCGTTTCAGCGTGTGAATCAAATTCCTTCCTGAGACCCCAATTTGAGGAACGAAGTCCTACCGTTAAAAGGAAAAAAAGTTTAGTTTAGTTATATAAATGTCCTGTTTTGAAGACCGTGGGTCCCTTTCAGAGATGTAGTGCAGTCGGAACGCACCGGAATTCCGTTTCGGCACTGATTGTTTTTACTTGAAATAAATAACAAAAAATTGTGAAACGGCCTTAAAACAGCTCGATTTTTGTCACACTGGCTATAGAGTACCGGCACTGCTTTTAGAGTGTCCCGGCACTGCTTATTTTGCGACTACACCACTGGCCCTTGTCATTTTGCTAGTCCTGTCATTCAATAGTTAGCAGACGGCACTAAATTTTAAAGTATTTACAAGAGAAAGTAACTTTTATTACAGTAAAGAAGCAGCTTGGTTGTTTCCGTTCCGTTTCGAAATAAAAAATTGATTTTTTCCCCCTCTTCGAATGTTATTTGTCTGTTGCTAAGTCCTAATTCTCGAAACATAATAGGGCATTTTTTTCGATAAAGGATCGGACACAAAGGTATCCGCCAAATGTAGCAAATAACAATTATTAAGGAATTCTGTCGAATTGATTTTCCCTATTTATTGTGCGTGCCGCATTGGTGTGTGTTGAGAGGCGTATCACGTGCCATAATTAGGAATGTTTCTTCTACTTTGCGTTGTGTTCGAATATTGAGGCAAGAGAGAAAAACGGCCTTTCGAGAAGACCCTTCATCTATTCCCCAAAAGGAAAAGCATTTATATTTCTAACGTGCCTGTTTGGTGAATAATATTCCAAGATAAATTCATGACAGCTACTTTTTTACTCCCAGTTTGTTCAAGCTGCCAGTACGTTTGAGTTCTACTTGCAATGGATGCTGATTACCGTTTCTTTCACAGACGAACTATTCGCGAATTGATAAAATCTTGCAGGACTGAGCAAGTGAAAAACCATTTCTCGGAGAGAGTATTCATAACTCGAATATTTTATTTTGTGGCTGTGGTGTTTCCTTTAAATGTAGAATCAAAAAGTTTAAAATATTATTTCCAAAGATTTTTGGAGTATAGTGCCACTGCATACCTCATTATTTGTATTCTGGGAGATTTGAAAAGCCTCTTGGGTATAGCTTGGTTGATTCCAGCGGGTTTGACGTTTTCTACTATATTCACAGCCTTCTTCAGTATCACCATACGTCTGACCGTTCTGTACAAGCGTCAAGACATTTTTTTATTAATGGTATATCTCCAGGACATCTTATCTGGTTTACAACTTGAAAAACATGCCTCTCAAAGATATCAACTTATATTTGGAACGTGCATTTGTTATGTCCTTCCAGCTGTTTTGTTCTGGTTTACAATAAGTTTATGTTTTCCGGGATCCGAACGTGTTCTATCATTTTATGTGCAAGGAATTTTCTTTGGTTGGAGTTCAAGGAACAAGTGGACAAACTGCGCCGTCTTTGTCATATGCGATCATTTCATCGTTAACCAACAGCACATCCTATCTGGTCTCCTCATTGTCCTATGCTGGTATCTCCTGGGACTTTTGCGGCGGATTATCGCATCATTCGAGGTCGTGACTGAAAGGAAGTGCGATCTGGATTCACTTTTCAATTTTTACGTCGAATATTCGTCCACCATCAGTAGATGCAAGGCGCTCTCGGAACAGGCCTTGTCTTTGCTACTATTGTTTCTTTATGGGTTCATGGTGTTCTCCGTCTTCAATGTTACTACTTTCTTGATGGCAACAAACCTTGCGAAATATCCCATGTCTATGGTGACGAACCAAATGGCGGTGCTTTCAGTAACGGTAACCGGATTTTATTTCATGACTTTCCAAGCAGTTGCTGTTCACGATGCAGCCATTAAAGTCAAAAATGTGGTTCATGAAATGGTGTCGAGTTCGGACTCCAGTGACTATGAGCTCAAGTATCTGATTTTGACTTTAGTTTCGGAGTTTCCTTCTCATGTAGTTGTGAGTGGGTGGGGCCTGTTTTCGCTGAGGCGTCGTTTTTTGGCGCAAATCACCAGCGGAATGTTTACTTATGCTGTACTTCTGATACAAATGGGAAACCAGAATGTACGGAAATAGATAAAAAAAATGTTCGAAAGAGTTGTACTGTTAGTAGGGATTGCAATCAGGCACCCATTTCAGTCCGGTCGGATCCGGGCGGATTCCCATCGATCCGGTCGGATTGGCCACATCAAAACTATTTTGCCTTTTCATTCCAAAATCAACTGTATAAATGATGATCGAGTGAGTGTATTACAAAGTTTATTAAAAAAAGTTTATTTCTTATGAAATCAACTTTATTTACACTGTTATAATTAATCAATATTTATGTATGAATAAACAATAAAAATTTAGTATAGTGTAACTAGTCAAATTGTAATTGCTATATTAGTTTAGTAATAATTAAATGACGGGCAGTTAAGTTCAGTTTCACTTACTAGATTTCTCAAATGACATCAATGATATCTTGTAATGTAAGTAACTTATATTAAATCTAACTAAATCAATCTTATCAACTGGGATCACAATAATTAGGTAATTAAGACAATCCAAGCAGTCTCATTCTTATAATTATGACAGTCATCATGAATCTGTGTAATCAATGGCACAATTATCAAAATAACGAGTTTGAAATTTCTTCTTATTTTTTAATATACTTACTTTAAATTTTTATTTTAAGTGAAACAATTATAAAAAAATCACTTTTGGTTTTGAAAAAAAGATCGTAGGAAACAAATAGTGTTAATTGAGTCATCTGCCAATCGACTTCTTACAGAGCTATAAATATGACCAGCGGCCGAGAAGGCCCTTTCTGCTTCTACACTTTTTTTTTTGTCAGCAAATACTCATGAATAGAAGACAAGTATTTTCCTCGAACTCCTTCACTTTCATATGCAGTCATTTCCTTTTTTAATATTTTCTCAAAATCTTTATCTTTTTTTGGTATTTATGCTATAGGTTTTCATATCTTGCTGGATTTGCATTTGTAATTCTATCTGTAATGTCAAATCATTTTTCAATGACGATGAATCTAAGTTATTTTCTATTATATTATCAGTGTTTTCGTTAAAGCTATCATCTTGAATAACTCTTTCTAAGATATTTTTCATTTCTAGACGTATAACTTTTTTTTCGGCATAGTAAATGTATCATCAGCTCGTCTTGTATCATCATCATATTTTTTGGATTCTGTAAGTATATTAATAATCCTATTACTACAGTGCGGCGTTCTTTTATCCTCACACGCAGTGCCTCAGATAATTCAACACTTAACATTGTGTCTTGAGTAAGCAACTTCTCTAAAATAAACTTTAGTGTTGTTTCAGCAGTTAACAGGGTCGAATCTCTTCTGCATAGTGCATCTACAGCCAACTTAAATGGCTGCAAACTCTCAATCAGGTCTTTTGTTTTCGACCATTCTAGGTCGCTAAATTTTGTGTCAGATCCTTTATCAATCAAAGTTTTATCTATACACACTTTCAGCTTATGAAATCTTTCTATCATAGCCAGAAGACTGTTCCAATGTGTGGGGCAGTCTAAAATAAGTCTTAATTCTTTGCCTGCATCTTCTTTCACATACTTTTGCAGGTATATATCGTATTTCGTAAGCGATCTTTTGAATAACTTCACAATTTTCCGCACTTTTTGAAGAAGATCATTGTATCTAGGAATTACTTCAGCCCTTGAAAGATGAAGATTATGAGGATCTGTTGTTGTTGTTACTGTCACTCCTTGTTCTGCATGAGTATCATTCGTGTCTTCGTCGTCTGTATCTGATTCATTAGAAGTTATTTCTTGGTGTTCCTCCTCTCTTTCTATATTCTTTTTATATAATATGTCGACCACTGCTAATTTTAAACCAAGTGCGAAGCACACTTGCTTGTAGCAACTCATAAGCCGTCAATATACAGCAATATTAGTGTCAGAATCAAGACCGAAGCTTTCTAGGCGTTTTTTTTATAAACTGTTAGTATGTTCCACATTACACGAGCCATATATTCTAATTAAGCCCAGATTAAACTGTTTTTCTCTGTGGTGTACGTTCAGGTTCAAATATATGTGATTTTTCAGAGAAATCCATTCGTCAAAAGTTAAAGCTATCTTTTTTTCTTGTTTCTTAAGATATTCAAACTCAGTAATCAAGTCAGCTTTAACGGTATTTGCAAAATTTGTAACTATGGATCTTATTGTGTTTGGTGAATTAGGAAGTTGAAATCCGCTTTTCGGAAACAAATATCTCAAATCTGATGATGAACAAAATTAACAGAGGGCCACACTATCTTTACAGACCATTCTTGAGACCATCTTCTCCATAGAGTTTTACATTTTGAAATAGCTGTTAATTGTTTTAGACTTTTTTTTGTGTAGTTCTTCCTCACAAATAATATCAACTGAATCAGTTTTAGACATGGATACTTTAGGAAATAAATCGTGGTGGGGCAGGCACGGAAAGTGGTAGCGGGTGAGTCAGCGTCGAACGACTCGTACTCACCAAGCATTTAAGTACCTACTCATGCATTTTTTTTCAAGAAATCGGTTTCATGTATTTTTTTAATTTACCGGATCCGGTGATCGGATCCGGCAAATTGGTGCCGGATCCGTTTTTCCGGATTGTAATCCCTAACTGAAAGAACTTAAAGCTGTTTTAAAATCATTCATTGGATAAAAAAACCTTTTATTCTATAAGCGGACAATTATTCAACGCTGTATTGTAAATATTGAAATTTTAAAACTGCTTTATTTTGTCAACATTCGTCAAACTTTGGTGAATGGATAAAGTAAATTTTAGCCACAAAAATAATTATAGTAGCATTCTTTCCAATATTTTTTGAATTTTCTACATCGGTTTTTCTGCAAGCAATACATTTTTGGAGCGACTTACAGCATATTGCTAATCGCAATGGATGAGTATTTATTGCACCTGTTAATATTGACATTTACATACAAGATATTCCAACATCAACTACCGCGGAAAGCCCGTGATTGAGGGAATTGCCATTCAGAATTGGTAAAAATAATAAAGCCCAAGCGTAGGTACTGTCTGTCGGCCACTAGAGCTCTATTCGCCAAGTTGTCTCGCTGACTGCTGTCGCTGTAGCAACTGGCTATCTTAGGGAAGAACCATTTCGACTATGGGGAATCCGACGGAAGTCGGGGTTTTATTTTATTCTTGCGCCAGCTTGCGGCAGTAGTTGATCATTCGTCTTCTCTGTTTTTTGCCGCAGTTATACACATTCCTTTCCATTTGGTGCTAAGTGCGACAATGTAACAAACGTAAAAGAACGTCTGCCGACTCGAAATGGATTCCTCCTACGAAAACCTGTTTCTATAGCGACAGCCGCCAACTAGACAACTTGGCCAGCTCAGTTGTCGTTCTCGTCATCTGATTGAGGTTCCAAATTACATGGTCCATCCCAAAATGTCCCTCGTGTTTCTTCAAAACGGGATGCTAATATAACTAAGCTCTAAACTAAAGCATAAACTAAACTGGATTTTTATTTTCTCATATATGAAGTACATAATGAGAAAGTATTGTAATCGTAAGAAAATTCGACATTTTTGATGAGTCTTCACATTTTATACGTTTCTGAGTCTTGAAATTTTGCAGAGAAATTGCATTTTTTATGGAATAAAGCGACTTAACATGAATTAGTCTAAAAAATTTTGACTACAAGTGAAACTAACTTGAAAGTTCAAAATTTTTTATTTATTTTTTTTCTATCACACTATTCTATTCTCTATACATTTTATATAATAACTATTTTCTCTCTGATGATGTGCCTTCGTAATGCCCAAATTAAATTTATAATCGAAGAAGCTTCTTAGCCGGATCTTCAGCCATCTCAGCAGTCAGCCGGAATATTTATTGGTCGCATCCCTCCTGGCGTTTTGTGCTGTTTCAACTTTCTCTTTGTAATCCAGGTTCAGAACAAGAATTAAAACCCTAACTAGAGGATATATTCACTGGTTGGAGCACAGAAGACACGTGAATCAAATGTGTCATCTTTATCTTCTTTGGTCATTTGGTTGCAAATCAAGAATATGTTCAATCCAGGTTAATGGCCATTCTTTCTGGTGCTTTTTGGACTTCTGAAATCATTTGTTTGGAGAAGACTCAGGAAGAATTTGACTTGGAATCTTTTTTTTTAGTTCGAACATGAAGTTTTCCTAGACCAGCTACAGGCGCATATCTCTTTCTGAAAGAGTTTTGTCACTATTGTTACAACTATTACATGGCTTCTTGAACTTCTCCATTTTTAGTGTCTTCACTTTCTGAGCGAGTATGAAACTTTCTAGACTCTCAAAACTGATGCTGGTTAATAAAGTAACTGTGCTACTGTTCATGATAGCCTGAATTTAATTTCGAGTCTGCAAACATTTGCCGTTCACGATGCAGCAGTGAAAGTCAAAAATTCTCTATGTAAAGTTGTACCTCAATCAGATTCTTTCGACTGTGAAAGTAAGTACTGGTTTCTGACAATGATTGGAAAATTTCCGTTTTAAGTGGCATTCATAGGCTGGAGAATATTTTTGTCAGAATCCAGCCTTTTGATTTCCACTGGAGTTCTTATACCAGTGAAATACTGACTTACAGAGAACTTATGGCTTGTTGCTTCTTTATTATTCTGATAGTGGATGAAGCAACAAAAAGTTTGTTTAACATCGAAATAAAAAAGCGAATTCTAAATTTCAAAGAGCGTTTATTTTTTAGACTTGCTGCAGGCCGGAAATCGTCCTAATCAAAGTAAAAACAAAGTTCCATCAATTTTTAAACTGTTGCCAATAAAATTACAAGAATAAAATTAAGTGTAATAATAAATACATGCTATAAAAATATTTACTTAAGAGGCTATAATTCAGCTTCTACAGGCTCAGATTGGAAAAGAATCTTCTCCTAACAGACAATTTTAAATCCCATATCTTTACATTCATTGTACGTTCTCAAGAAATCTAAGCAAGTTCATCGAACGGCAGTTGCTGCAGCCAAAAGTCTTGATAACGTTATTTGAATGAATATATACATATAACATACTTGTTCTTTTATTGTACTCTGTGTATTGTTTTTATTGTTCTTAAGGTGGTACAAAATATTAACATAAGCGTGTAATTCTCATTAACAGACTATATTGATCCAAAGACTCGGTCTGTGCAATATAACTTTCATCGTAAAGCTGTATTGCAAGTAATATGAAGCAGTGACGCACAAGATAACATCTGTAACTTAGAAAATAGTTAAATTCTTAAAAAATGCATAAAACTTCTTCGAATGCTTTTAATTGTCGTGGTGTGCCTGCTTATTTACCAGCCCCCTAGGTTAACAATTGTTTCTGAAATATCTCAATTTTATGTTTGAGTAGGATGCAATTTTCGTAAAAGCAAAATTTGTTTGGTTAGACATATTTCGATTATTTTCATCAACAGCTGAATAAAGTCTCGACATTTATTCAATATGTTCCAATAAACTTCTCTAATTTATCGACTTAGCAAGATAAAGAAAGATCACTTACTCGAATTGGAAAGGCACTCTTGTTCGAACATTCCATATTTTGGTTGCTATGAAACGACATAATTGTACTGAGTGCGACTAATATAATGTAGTCTACGTCTCTATGGCTGTTAGATATGGGTTTTCACTTGAAATATTTTAAAGCATTGAGTGCAAGCCATTCAATTTATATGATTTAATCTTTTAAACGTATGAGATTTTGATGGGCATGAGGGTCTTAACTTATATAAAAAACGGCTTTTTTCATCGAAGAAATTCATCCACAAATCGTGTGTTTCAAAATCAGCAAAGGAAAATCCATTACAAAGAGAGAATATTTCTTACCAGAGCCTTCTGTCTAGTGGCACTGGTACTACCAGCCAATTTTAAAAAAAAACTTGTCGAGAGATCGTCTGAGAAGACTTTAGAATACTGTGTCACCCTGTGTTTAATTTTTGATATAGCAAGGGATCTAAGCATCATCTTCTATATGTTCGGTTTTTACCATTAGGGATGATCTTTACTGAGCTTTTCAAAAGGATCTTTATCATATCCTTACGTCTTACCCTCATGTTTAAACGCCGGTCACTCTTCAATCTAATTACATACGGCCAAAAGGTGCATTCACATTTACAGTCTAATAATAGTCTTGATTTACGGTTTCGGTTGTTAGTTGGAACTCTTGTTTGCTGCATCCTCCCAGGAATCGATGAAGTGTATCTAAAACTTCTTTGTGCTTCGTGTTCTGAAAATAATTACAAATTCTTCTTAAAAAATTATTTTCTTGGTTAGAGTACGGAGAAAAGTGGTACGACTGTGTCATCTGTGCACTCGTAGATTTTCTCATATCGAATCAAGCAGAGCCGGCCTTTAGCCGATTGGACCAATTGCTGCTAATAGGGCCCCGTCGCTAAGGGGCCCCGCGTCAGAGAATGTACTCGAAAGGATTTTTCAAAATTTAATTAGATTTGAACTTAATTAAAAACTAATTGATAGTTTAGGTTATTTGTTCACTAATTTCGGAGCATATTAACGCGCAAAAACCATTCTTACACCACTTAGGGAGAAAAAAAACAATATTTTTTGTGTGGTGCCAATTACAATCTTTTCTTTAATTTTAATTAATTTTTCGAAATATATTTGATATATATATTACGACGGTATTTTTTATTCTCTTAATTACTACACGCTTGTTTCGGCGATATTAAAAACATTTTTTTTGTGTGTGTGTGCGCACATTGTCTTTACTATAACTGTATAAATTTTGAAAAATAATATAAGGACACTCGAATCAAGCCTAAAACGTTATCATGCTATGGACGATGTTTCGAACTAGAGGTTCGAATCTCTCTTTTTTCCAAAAAATATATATACTTTTATGGTTTTACAAACCTTGGGATCGGAAGACACGGTTAACTAAAATTATTTCCAATAGGGCCCCACTTCTCCTAAGGCCGGCCCTGGAATCAAGAGTGTGTGCAATCAGGATTAACTGTCTTTCTTTGCTGGTACATTTTTGGACTTCTGAAACGAATTATTATATTATTTGTGATAAGACTCAAGTAGAACATGGTCTAGAATCACTTTTCAAGTCTAACCTGAACTATTCGAAGATTATCTACAAGTACATATCCCTTTCTCAGCAGGTATTGTCTATGTTGTTGCTACTACTGTATGGTTTTATGATTTTCTGTATCTTCATTCTCACGACTGGCTTGATGAATAGAAACTATTCTGCAAATCTTTTATCGACATTGATTTACGATGTTGTCGAGTTATTGGTGATGATGACAGAATTTTATATTTTAAGCTTCCAAGCAGTTACTCTTCATGATGCAGTACTAAAAGTAAAAAATGTAATCAAATTCTTTCGACTCTGAAATGAAATGCTTACTGTTGTTATTGGCATCAGAGTTTCCTTCGAAAGTAGAATTGGCATGTTTGGGTTTTGCTTTCCCTGAAAGCAATCCCAAACTTGTTTCCTCCCCGCGATTTTTTGACGGCAACGACAGGTGGAATACTTACGTATGTAGTACTTTCGGGCCAAATCGGAAAAGAAACTTCCAAATAGTCGTAAATCCGCTTTTTTCACTCTAATTGTATGGATTCAAGATGCATATTCAGGGAATCAAGCAACGACTTTTGTTCATGACAACAATGTATCTGCTCTATTGTTATTTTTCTATGATGATGTTGTTCACTTCTTTCTTGTCCAGTTTCCAAGTATAACAGTATGTAAGAAAATTTTAATAAAATTAACGCAGCTTAATTTTTAAAATTTCTTATTTTACATAAGCTTTACACTCGAAAGCTGGCATGTGAAATTATTCTATGTTGGGATGCACTTATCGTAGCGAGTACTTATTTTCACTTGTGAAAGGAAATAAGACTCTTATCAGATCAATGATTATCGAAATTAATCTTGAGTCAGTTTGGAATTAATTTCTGCGGACAAGATGTCCCTCGAAGTTGGGAAGATGGTAGATGGTAGCAGATAAGCGATGCCAAGTGTCAGAAAGAAAACATTAATTTGACCGTGGTCCTTGTTCTTTTTTTTTTATTCTAAGGTTTCGGAGTAAAACTATCTTTGTATAAAAATTGAAGGATTTTTTTTTCTCTGGCCCACATGAACTTAGATCTTTTTTTGGCCCGTGCTAACATATGAGATTGACAGCTTTGTTTTAAAATATTACTTGGACGGGATTTCCTAATATGATGTGAAAAAAGTGTACCAGTTATGTTTCCTTTTTGTTGATTTCTAGTTCGTTTTTATCGTCATTTTGTTAACATCCTTTCGGTCTGTCAGTGGATTAGCGAGGGGTGGGCAAGGGGATTCAGATACCCCGGGAGCCAGTCCTTGGGGGCGCGAAGAAGGCAAATTTTTGTATTTAATATACGTTTTTAGTCAGAAGTCAAAGAACGAGTCCGGAGGGGGGGGGAATAAATTCCATACCCCTGTCACAATCTATCATTATTATGCCACTGGTGTTTGTTGACGTGAATTGATGATTGCTTCTAAGACGATTCATCAGGACTGTTCTTGTGGATCATATCTTTACCTGAGAGGCGAAATACCGTAAATCCAATTTTGCTAATTTTGATGTTTTTATCCCTATTTGCATTATCCTGACCGCATCATCGGAAGGACAAAGTGTCTTACCTGCAGGTCGAAAAGAAAAAAAAAAGAAAAACACTCTCAAAATATAAATTACACATTGCAATGGATTGTACTCTGTGACTTATTTTGGCTCTCCTGTGAAATGTTAAAATCGTTACTTGAGATAATTTGCCTCTAACCTGCAGATATGTTTGCAAGCGCGTTTCTGTTTTGAATCAGCCTCTGTTATATTTGCTACTTCATTGTTTCAAGACCGTCTTCAAGTGGAGGATTTTGTCAATATGAGTGTTTAGAAATTAGTCTTATATTCACTCAGAATTGGTAAGAATTATTCAAAATAAATTGAACATAAAAATTGTCCTACGTTTTGTGCTGACCCGGGGAGAGCAGGTGCATTCTTGCATCCAAGGCTGCAATAAGCTTTTCTAATCCATTAGAATGAATTACATCTACTACGAAATAATGCATTGAACCATGCCTTCAAATTATAAAAGCATATATTAGCTAAATTACACCCGAACATCACAACACAGAAGAAACACAAGTTACATGAAGCTAGAAGAAAATATAAGAAGGAAATGCTCAGTAATGGCATAGGTTTCAGTTCTTAGTTCAAGGATTTTAGTTTTGTTTCTGACGTAACCCGAAACGCCCTCTGGAGGAGTAAGTCCGCTCTTGACGGAAAGTCAGAAAGTCACGTGGTAGAGGATAGTTCAGTTTTTTTCAACAATGAGGCCACAGGCGTAAAATTGCTTTGAGTTTATAGCATCTGGCAACAGATCGAAAATCTATTTTTATATCGATTGACTTTGTAGTGTCTGGCAACAGTTTGGTAGATAAGTAGAACGAAGTGAGCGGCGAATAAAAATGGATGTTTACCTTCTGATCATGGAATTATTTTATTAATTATATTACACGCCCAAAAACACTACAAGTTCCTCTCCCTTACACAATGTCGCAAATTCGTCGTTGTATTAGCACTACGATGTATATTGTATGCTGAATAGGTTTTGAGACTCCCTGGATTCTCGAGGCACGAGGCGAGCGCTTCTAACACCTGTCGTCATTTTGTCATATTTTTATCTTCATTTTGTTGACATAATTTGGATTTGTTGTCCGGAATTGATGATTTCTTTGAAGATGATTCTGCAGATGTTTGATTGTTCTTGTGGATCATATCTGTATCTAAGATATAAGCTATCGTATGTCCAATTTTGCTGATTTTGATGATTTTCATCGTATTTGCATTGTCCCGAAGGCGTCTTCTGATGAGCAAAGTGTCTTAGCTGCAGGTCGAAAAGCAAACCACTCTCAAAATATAAATTACGCATTACAATGCATTGTACTCTGTGACATCTTTTGGCTATCCTGTAAAATGTTAAAATCGTTGCTTGAGATAGTTTACCTCTAACTTGCATATATTAACTATATTAACTATATATTAACCATTGTTTGCAAGCGCATTTCTCTTTTGACACAGACTTATTCCTATATTTGCTATTTCCTTGGTTCAAGACCGTCTTCGTCTTCAGCATCACAACTTGCTTGAGGAGTATTCGAACTTTTAAATCTTTCGCTTTCAATGCCGAATTGACCATCCGTCTTAGCAATGACAAAGAGTTTTTACTTTCGTGACTTTCGAGCGAGTGCCGTAGATGACAGAGTGCTGAAGGAGTAATGAAAAAGAAAAATCCAATTTATGAGACTGTAACTTAAAATAAGCTTTGGACTTTGAATGAAGTATTACCGCTGTAGATGGTTTAGTAACGTCTTTTTTGAAATAGATATAACATGCTGGAAATAGTTTTCAAAAAATCATTAAAAAATTCTATTTGATTATTTTATCCTACAGTACTTTAGATCTAGAAAAGACTGATTCTGAATATCTTTTGCTTTCACTATACTTACGAAGCGCTCCAAAATTTCTTGCCGATTAGCAGAATCCTGGAAAGTATTAAAATTCCTCAGAAGAATGAATAAAATGAAAACTTATTTTGAGATTTCCAACTTATTACTTTCTCATACATAGAGGGTTTTTATTTTCAATATAAAACCCTAAGAGTTCCCTAATTCTAAATAAGTAATCCCTCTACGTTCTCAGCACCATCAAACAGAGAGAAAAGAAAACGCTTTTCTACTATCTCATGCATTTTTTTTACCGTGTCATAAGTTGATACTTTTTTAGGTAAAGACAGTTAGTTATAAATCGTGATATAACTATGATGGCGAAAATGACAAATAATGATTTTTATATACATAAAAGCAAAATTTTCAATATTTTTATCTTTCCCTTTTTCCTGTATAGAATTATTGCAAATATAAGTAAATCCATGTTTTTTTACTAGGAACTGATTTTTATTTTTTAAGCATTTCGACCAACAATATACAACTTATCACTAGGAAAATATCAGGATAATTTATATCCTTTCTTTTTCGAACTGGAACGAATGTGACCAAATAGCTGATGTAATGAAAATAAAAACGAATTTATTGACTGCGAATCTGCCATTTTATCAACTTTTAAATGGCAATTTTAAATTTTTTATTAAAGTAATCATGTCATATTGGACGTCATAATTTCATATATTTTTATGACACTTCAAATTGTATTTTAAACCATCTCCATTTGAACAGGATATTATATTCGTAAAAGCTACGGTTTCAAGCATGTGGAGAATAAATGTGTATTTTAGTTCAAATTTACTTCTTACTTCAACTTTTATCATCTTTTGAAATACAGTTAAAAACATAGCATGTAGACATAATATTGATGAATTTGACGAAAATTACTTTATCATATCTGATTTTTGAAAAAATAATGAATAGCAATAAATCTATATAAATAAAAGTTCATAAACAGTTTGTATGCTATAGAAATACAAATTGTTGAATGGATTTTCTTCAAATTTTACTCACAATACCAAAGCATTAGGAGGATTCCGTAACAATGAATTAAATAGGTAATTTTGTATTAATAAACAACTATGTTTAAACAGAAAAAGCATTGAGATGAGCACCAGATGTCCTCTTATCACTTTGAATTTTTACCTAAATAAGTAAAATTCGGTCAATAGAGATTCCACAGCGTACAAACTATTTATGAATTTTCACTTTTATTTTTATTTGGATTTTTAATTGTTCCATTCAAAGGACAATGGCAGAATAGAAAGTGGAGAGAGAATATTTCGTGCTGCTTTTACTTACTTACTTACTTAGTACATGAATACTTACTTAGTAAGTATTCATGCACTCGAAGCTGGACACACTTTCATTGTTAAAAATTAAGTGTACGAGGGTCATCCAGAAAATAAAGACCGTTTAGTTATACAAAATGAAAAACACAAAATTTATTGGAAAAAAAAACAATTCTGTTGCATACAGGAAGCTTCATTCACTTCTCTACATAATCACCTCCCACATTTAAACATTTGTCGTTTCTGTCCAGGAGCTTCAGAATTCCCTTGTCATAATCTTCTGCCGCAGTTCATTAAGCCAGGTGGTCACTGCATTCTGCACTCTTCATCACTTCCAAAACTTTTACCACCCACAAATTCTGTCAGCTTAAGGAAAAGATGGAAATCGCTAGGAGCAAGGTCCGGACTATGGGGACAGCGCGGCGGAAATGCGCTAGCGGTTTTTGTTTGAATGCAGTGTCCATGCGGAAAGTTACGTTTTTCATAAAAATATGGGGGATAAGAAGTGAGGTTCCAGCGTCGCGTAAGACAACGTGAAATTAGATGTTGGACGATGTGGACAGTTATGTTTTTCATATAAATGTGACATCATGTTTCTTTAACTCCATTAGGGAGGTTCATGCACACCATAAACAAAATACATGTACGGCTACTAAAATAACATGACTTATATTTGTACCATAATTTGAATGTTAAATGCTTTGTTCAGGAGACCATAAATTTCAAGTTATATACAAGAGACATAATTGAAATTAATCACTACAAATATTCCCGGAGGATAGGCTGGTTTTTAACGGCGGCTAGTACTTGCTTAAAAAGATAAATTGCTTTTTTTCAATATTAGAAATCATCTGCATAAAATAATTTTTTGATTTTCGAAGTTAATCTTTCCTTTCTTGAGAATGACAACAAAAACAGTTCTAAAAAATATTTCTTATGAAATGGTTGAGCTCGATCCCATTCTTCTAATTTTTAAGAAAAGTTTAAAACTTGAAGCTGATCCCTTTGATTTCCATTAATGAATTCCAAAAACCTTTATAATGGAAATTGATTCATTTATTTTAAACATCAAGTTTAAAGATTAACAATTTTGTGATGGCCACATAACAGCTTTTACATCAAAATTAAATTTGATTTTCTAAGTAAATATGTGATTGTTTTCATAAATAAACTTTGACATAAGTGTAAGCGCCCAGTAATGGGCTATCTGAGAAGTATTTTAAATTACCTTCGCATTTCGCAATTACAACGCACCATAAAGCATTTACAGGACATTTCTAAAAGATATATGTAAGTATAGGGGAGAAATTATT
Organism: Araneus ventricosus; assembly: GCA_013235015.1. Taxonomy (NCBI): domain Eukaryota; kingdom Metazoa; phylum Arthropoda; class Arachnida; order Araneae; family Araneidae; genus Araneus; species Araneus ventricosus. Next base: position 1,138,740 of record BGPR01000151.1, read on the forward strand.
TGTGCATAATTCGCAAAGCCCAGATGTTATCGACTGAGAAAATTTTACTTCAACTTTGAATGTTAGTCCAGTTTGAGAATAATCAACCCGTAAGTGAAAAGGGATCCAAAAGCTGTCAACAATAAACTCCTCTTGAAATCTACTAAGCCACAAGCCGATAGGTGTATAGTCTCCTTTCTTTCAATACTCTTAAGAACATAAATTTCTCTTCCTTTATCCAGAATATTGAGTTGATGCTTTTCAATTAAGTGACCGGCTGTCCCCTTTATTTTCAGCATATTCTCTGGAATGTTCGAGCCGCGGACTATCAGCGAAGATATGATAATGACACCTGTCAAAGTGCTGACAGTTAATTCTACCATCATACAAGGTGGAACTTCATCTTTCAGACTGTAAGTCAAAGCAACTAACAAATTGAATAAACTACTCAACAAAATGACAAGCAATGGCGATGATAGTATTTTTTTCAAAAGGAGTATATTTTCTTCTACGATTCCATAATCTTCTTGAACATCGATGCATTTCACTGTTAATTCCAGATAATCCATTCTTTGCGCATTGTCATTGCACTGGAGAAGATTATTTCCACAACGATATATCATAAGGTAGACAGACAGACAAAGCAGCAACACAAGGGAACTCGAAATACACTGAGTAGTATACGTATTCACCAAAGAAATGCGAAGCCGTTTTGTACCTTTTGTTTTCAAGCATGATTCCAAAAGTCCAGAAATTAGACAAACATTTCGCTTCATTCGCCATGTATGTAGCCATAGATGCAAGACCAAACGGCGTTATGAGGCAAACAAGTAGGATTATGTTCACAAAATGCGAGCAAGTTTTCTTGAGTGGGGCTGATAGTGTCGGATGAGAGTTCAATGAATTTATGAGGTTTCTTATATCGCTCTTTTGACGTAACATGGTATGCCACAAAATGATTGAAAATATAGTGGGAGACATATAAACTAATGTCACTTTTATTTCTCCTCCGTTGTAAATATCGATTGAGTAAACCACAAGTAAATAAGCTGCAAATAGGTGAAGTGAAATAGTTGAATAACAAGAATAGTATCTGAAGTAATTCTGACAAAATGGTCGATGTTCGACGGAACTGAATGAATAAATAATCCAAAGAGGCATATGCATAGAAGTAATTGTCTCTGTATTTATCCGATTCATTTTAACAGTAAAAGTGTTCTTTATTCGGAGCAGTACCTCGCAACATATAAATTACACGACTGTAACAACTTTTTGGGAAATACTCCGATTAATTGGTTCAATTTCGGTTATAGTCTTTGTACTGCCGTATAAGTAGACTGTGGTATGAAAGTACGTACAACTTCACGACGTACCCGTCTCTAGAGTGAAAATTATTTGAAATTCCAACACTTGTTTGCTATATTAGTGGTATGTTGTTTGTGTTATATCGTAAAATGCAGGTAACTTTCTGACGATATCAAATTTAGCTTTTCATACAAACTTACATATATTGAAAAGTGACAAATCGATGAAACCTAATTTTATAAAGTAGAGTCGATACATACCATAAAGTAGGACAGGCAGAACACAAAACACTTATTTTGTTAAATCCTTCCACGTAAATTACTTTCATAGGAAATTTAAAAAAAAAGCTTTTTTAAAAAAATGACTGAAACACTTTCTATAGACTAGACTTTTAACAGGTCGAAATGTGTTACCTTAATTGCTTTTGACGACATACACGTGAGAATTGAAAAAGAACATTTATTTTTTTAATTTCTGGTTTTTCTCCACAAATTCCTTTGATTTGGTTGTTCTTCTGGAAATATAATAACTGGTGTCAACTTCGGCAAATAAGACATGAATGAGACCAATAGGAATTGTATTCCTCACTTCTCTTGTAACTTTAGGCTGGAGATAAGTATTCCATAAGTCACGAGAGTTCCGAATGCAGAAAGCAAGAAACCTCTGTTGAAGTCTATCACTCCGCAAGCAGTCAGATAAATTGTGTTCTTCTTTTCAATTCTTTTCAGATAAAACAACGCTTTTTTCCCCACCAGTGTGTCAAACTCGCCATTTTCGATCAGAAATTCCGCAGTCGCTTTTATGTCATTCATGTATCCCGAAATTCTGGAGCTGCATATCGAGAGCGAGGTTAAGATCAAGATCCCAGTGAGGATGTTGGCGATGGTTTCCACCAAGTAATCGCTCTTCTAAGTTCCATTTGCGTTCACTACATATTCCATGGATGTGTATACGATAAAGAAACCCATCGTCAGGCTTACGAACAATGGGAACGATAAAATGTCTTTTAAATTTTGAACCACTTCAACGATTTTTAAGTATTTCTTAAAAATATAAATGCATTGGTCATGACTCGTACAAACTGACCACCTCCTCATGCCGGTCTTATGCTGATAGAGCATAATTCCGCAGCGGTGCAATAGAATACAAACAGATAAAACGATCGTCAAAGGATATTTCACAAAAACGGAAAATTGTGAGTAAGCGCCTACAACGCAGAGAATGACACGCAGGTTGTCGTCTGTGATGGTGATCCGGTAAATGAAATAATCTGTAACATGCTTTTCGTAAGTGGTTAAGATAAAAAATACAGCGAGAAAAAAGGGCAAAGAATAAATTAGGAAGAAAAGAATGTTTGCTATTTGTATCCAATTTCCCTCTCTCACGCAAGAGTTATTTGAGGAAGAGAGAGTCTTTATAGAATGGACGACAGAACGCAAGTTCTTCCTTTGATGACACAATGAGTACCACAAAAGCACAGACAAGAAGACGCTCATGACATAGTGGAAGGCAAGCTTAAAATCCTTTGCATCAATACCAGTTTTAATAAACACTGATATCAAGTACACACCGAATACATTCATCTCTGCTACGCTCAAGTAAAAGAAATAGGAAAAATATTTCGGAACGCATCTACTCGTTTCTACACCACTGAACACATGAATGAACCATAAAGGAACATCAGTGATCATACTGAATTTACCACACCTTCTCATTTTTCATCGATGAAATTTATATCAATATTAATTTAATTTTTGAGTTGATATTGGAGGCTATTTTTTCATAGTCAAGTTCTGTGTAAGGAGAATATGATTTCTTATTGCTCAAAAATTTTAAAAGTCATCATTAGTGACTCTCATGAATTAGTCGATTGATGCATTATTCATGCTGACAAAAACAATAAGAATCTTAAGATTTGATCGAAACTAAAACCCTGATAACTAAACTGCGGCTTCAATGCTGCTAGTAAGCAATCTTCTTTCAAGAAATGAGTGGTATGAGAAAGGAATTCAGTTTTTCTTTTTAAATTAGAGATAGCTTTCTAATATTGATTTTCTGAGCAGAAAGCATGACATGGAAATCAATTACAGAGAAACGCCACTTTTCTCATCCATTTTCATCAACTTCATGAATTACTTTTTTAATAAAAAAGATAGAAATCTGTTATAAACTAAAAAAGCCGATGAACTGTGTACACTACACTAATTTTAGTAGCAAGTTATTAAATATATCTTTCTGAAATCTTGTTGAATTCATTATCTACGCCAAATTGTAATTTTTTTTTACCTCTTCAATTTGTGTCTCATAATAGTTGTTTAGTGTTATGGAATTGGAAATTCGCCAACACAGAAATGCCCTTTTCACTTTTGTAATACATAACAGAAACAAAATTTGACAGATAAAGAACAAAATAAAGCTTGTTGACTTAAAAGTATTTCCTGAAGTCAATTCACTTTTCAGTCGCATGCAACTTTTCATCAAGTAAATTCGTTGGCTATCTCAAACGAAGAGCAAATCAGATAGGTTAGGCTATATACATTTTTATCACTTCAGAGTTTTTGTCCCACAATAATTTTTTAATGTTACGATCACAGAAAGGATCACATCACAGAAAGAAGATTTGATAGTGAAAGGGCAAAATGAACTGGTTGACGTAACAGTATCACTTGAGATAATTGAACTTCCAATACTGAAAAGCCGCTTTTCAAGAGAAATGTCAGATAGGTTAATACAAAGGAAGGTTACCGCCACAAATGTTTCTTTAACCTCTTAGAATGAAACGATGGTCCTGAATTGAGCCTCAAGATACAAGCTTTTCATTATTTAAATCTGTAATTAACTGAAAGCAGAAAGTAGTTTAAAAGACAGAAATATCTGGAATCACTAGTGATCACCTCAGGTGTGTTTTACGTGCTTATATGGATTTCGATAACAATAAATGCCTTAAAATTGACGTTAAATGTAACTAGGAAGTTAGATAAATTCGTAGATCAAGGCGTTAATTACTGTCACTTCTATTATATCATAATGCTGACGAGCCGAGTTTTTTTTTTTCAATTGATCTAGAGAAACTTTCAGTAATGTTTACCAGATTCAGTAGCACAGCTATCTGTTGCCATAAATTGGGGAAGGCCTGACAACGACTGCTTCTTTCTTCACTAGTGTGAGAAACTGAACTGATAGAGTTCGTCCTGTCAGAACTACACTTAGTTTAATTATAATTCACTTATGAGCTGGGAAGAAATAATTTTTAAAATTAATTTCTATCATAAACAAACTTATTCATAGTAACTCCTTTCATAATCGAGAAACATTTTTGGAAAGTGCCAGAGATTACATTCAAAACAAAATAAATCATTATCGACCTAACTTCTATTCATACTTCTTCACAAAACATTTTATTGATGTTCTTCCAAGCTGAAGGGACGATTCTGTAACAACAGTGGTAATGTACTTTAATCGATAGCCTTTATTGGATTGGATATTGAGGTTTGTTGTAGCTAAAGACATCTTTAGCAACACTGCGCCAAATGTATAATGGATATACAAACACGCGAAAAGTTGTTTAAATTTTAAAGCATTTATAGTTAGTGTCAAACAAGAGAAAATCTTTTAAAATCCATAAATCATTAAAATCAAGTAATTACAATTGCAAAAATATCGTGAAATATATTCATTAAACATTTTCATAACAGTGTTAAAGTTAAAGAAAAAGAACGATAAAAGTTACAGAAACCAGATTCGAATAAGATGTAAAAACCTTAAAAATCAATTATTTCAAATAAGAAACGTTGAGGAAAAATCACTGTAGTATTTTACCCTGATGACTTTTGAAGTACTTGTCAACAGGGGTACTTAAACCCGAGTTATAAAAAGTTTTAAAATCAACCCATTGAAATGGGGTTCGATAGCTATTAAAGTGGGTTGAAAAAAAAAGACTACAAATTTCTGTTTTCTCTTGAGTTCTGCTTTTCCTTTTAAAACGGAAAAAAATAATGAAAACAATCCCTCCCAATATTAATTGCAACATACGCTCGATAGCCAGTTTTGGGGAGTTATGGAATTTTCGTAACTTCCTTTTTTTACGTCATAGCTCAGGTTTAGGTGACATCGAGGATCCAAATTGGAGTCATCTCATGCTCATGATATACACATCAAATATCCTGCGACAATTTAATATTCGCACTCATGGTGCAGGAGGAAAAAGTAAATGAAGTTGCATCACAGCGTAAGGCAACGTATACTTAGATGTTAGAGGAAATGCATTCATATCGTGGAAGGATTAAGCAGGACATTCACATCTCTTCCAAAATGGATGTTTTGGGACACGGGAATGAAAAAGCAGTCACCAGTTTTAAAAACAGATGGAAATTGGCATAGCGGAATGGCAAAGCTGGAATTCCAACGAACTCAAAATCCAACACTTCATACGCAGATTCCAATTTAGGGTTTTGATGCGAGAGTAGCGGCACAGAAAAGGAGCTGCCTAGATTGGAACCTCGCGACGAGGCTAGCAAATCGGAAATCCACCGTGTGGGGGAGGAGGAATAGGGGATCGAAGAGCAGTGGTAGCGCACTCCGTGAGTGAAGCCTCCGTGAATGACGTGCCTCATTTTTTGACTTGAATGAGTGGAAAAAAACCAGTATCGGAACAAATGGAATGAAATGGAGTACAGATGAATGCCCTGCTTTACTACATCAGAAAGAAAAATAATTTTGAAGAATCATAGAAAATAAAATTGGCACAATTAAAAACTTCTTCTATTCAATTATAGTAGTTTTAACATTAGTTCTAGAATACAAAAGCGAATAGAAAAAATGAAAAAAAAAATTTGTTTTAATTTTCATACTTTACCAAGAGAAATAATTTGCTTGAAATGAACTCTTCGAATTTCTTTCATATCCTCTTTTAGAAGATTTTTCAATTTCGAATGAGATGAATTTATTTGGTAGTTCATAGCAATAAAAAAAAAAAACATGTCTCTTGCGCAAATCATTTCTCTTTGATTCATACGTCATACTGGATCACTTCCTCACTGGATTCATACTGGATCAATACTATTTTCCGGAATTAATTTCTATTTTACACTATATTTTTCTATTTAACACAAAAAATAAGGATAAAAAAATTGATTTCGGGAAAAATGTTTCAATTCAAAGATATTTCGCCTATCGTGTTATTACACAACTGCATTACTCTTACGCGTTTATCGTTATTATTACATTTCATTTCTATAACAAAAGCAATGACAAGAATTCAAAATTTCCAGCGTTTCCACCTCACAAATTGGTGTATTTTGAACCCGTATGTATTCTCATAGATTGAATCGGCAGATTGAAGAAAGGAACGAATTCAAAAACTGTTTACTCGGGGAAATAAAAGAAACTTTCTATTTTTCTTATATATTTATTTTTTAACCAAATTTTAAATGGGATACTTTTCATCAGTGCTTTACTTATTGAATTCCGTTCTTTTTTACAGCTAACAGTGATCGTCTAATGATAACACACATTTTGTGCACGTTATGTGTGTTTCGATTTTTTGGCGCTTGTTCCTTTTTTCATATTGCTGATTCAATTATAACCGAAATCGAAGCAACTAAATAGAAAGAAAATAATTCTTATTTTCTTCTACTGTACACATGTTTGCTTTTCAATTACAGCTGCCCACACAGATAATGAAGCGAAGTCTGTCTACTTATCTGGATTTTCCGAGTTACATTTGGAAACTATAAAGCTGGGCATTCACGTGAAGGCTAGGTTATACCATTTGTCCCAAGACCGATTTTTTGCCGTGGAAATATTAGGCACGTCATTCACGGAGGCACCAAATTTTTTTATGCACCTTGTTTGAGAAGGTTCAAAGTACCAGATTTACTTCCACCCACACTTCTCCTCCCCCATACTGCGGATTTCCGAGCCTCTTCGCTGGGTCCCAATCTAGGCAGAACCTTTGTTCTTCCGCTACCCTCGCATCGAGGTCCTCAAAGGGCAATCCCACCATTCCAATCAGACTTCAAACTATTTGGAAATCCAAACATCCAATCCATTCGAGCCAATTTGCATCGGTTTATCACACTGACGAAAGGTTTCCCATTCCCGTGTTCCAAAAATCTCGGAATTGAACAGAGGTGAATGCCCTGCTTAAGCTGAGCATTCGCAATCATTCCACTCCATGCAAATTCGGTCGCAATGCCCCGTTTAAGCTGAGCATTCACAATTACTCCAATCCACATAAAATCGGTCTCAATTCCCCGCTTAAGCTGAGGATTCACAATCACTCCAATCCACGCAAATTCGGTCACGATGCCCGCTTAAGATGAGCATTCACAATCACTCCAATCCACGCAAATTCGGTCGCAATGCCCCGCTTAAGCTGAGCATTCACAATCACTCTAATCTACGCAAATTCGGTCTCACCGAGCCAAAACAGGTCGTCAGTGCGAAAATCCGATGAGAATTGGCGTGGTGTGGTCGAAAGTTTGGAAATCCGACCTCTCTTGAAATCCATTTGGACTGCCTGGCTGAAATGGTACTGGTATAGAACGTGGTGGTGGAGATGGGGCCCTCTCCCGCTCCAGAGGGGATCAGTGCTACCGGGGGGAGTAGGCGCAGTAGGGGATCGAAATGACCCTTAGAGGACGGTTTTGCAGTTAGCGTGAAACGGCCCGTGAATGACCTGTCTAAATGGATGAGTTGAAAAATGGAATGACACGGAGTGCCACTACGTCATTTGCGTGGAGCGGAATGTCCAGTTATAGGTGCCGAAGGGTTATTCATTTCATCAGTGATACAGGGTGGTCATAAATTATTGGACCCATTTCAAAAATTAATTTTAAAAAAATAACTAATAATATTACAACTGCATTTATTTCAAATGAGAGAGCAAATAAAAAAGTTTTTTTCAGATAGGTGGCGTACCGTTACGCGTTCCAAATTTGCTACAACGAGAGATTTCCATACGCAATGGGTAACGATAAGAAGAAGCCGATGCGTGTTTCCTGTTTTCCTTTTTTAGTTTTTCTTGAATATCTCGAAAACTATTCAGTTTTCGAATTACAATAAATTTATGAAAATAAAGGGCGTAAAATTTCCTACAAATACACGCTTATATTTTTTTTCTAGCTTTAATAGTTTCTCAGATATTGGCTCTCAAAAAAGGGGGATGTCCAATAATTTGCGACCACCTAGACCACCGTAACGGCGCGTTACCTATCTGAAAGAACTTCTTAAAATGCGCTCTCATTTAAAAAAACCCGCAGTTGCAACATTATTAGTTTTTTTTATTAATTTTTAGAATGGATCCATTAATTTATGACTACCATGTACTACTAAGTGCATTTTGAGTTACCGTGCAGTGCTGTCATATTTCTCTGCATTATAATGCATCGTTGTTGGATTCACTTCATCCAGTTTAATAACTGAACGAAAGAAAAGGACTTATGTGACAAGTTTAACTGTATATACAACGTTTATAAGATCATGCCAGAAAATGTACGCCTATTGTAAAGAATATTAACTCACCTGCTCGTTACTTTTGTTGAATGGTTTACTCAATTTTTTTGTTGGCTTGACGCACTTTCTGCAAGACATAATTCTTCATTGTTTGACTACTGGATTAATTGCCAGTACTTTAACAGTGTTTGACTTCCGGATTAATTGCCAGTACTTTAATAGTGTTTGACTTCTGGATTAATTGTCAGCACTTTAATAGTGTTTGACTTCTGGATTAATTATCAGTACTTTAATAGTGTTTGACTTCTGGATTAATATATGTACTTTAATAGTGTTTGACTTCTGAATTAATTGTCAGTACTTTAAT
>BGPR01000151.1:1147855-1204421 GCA_013235015.1 Araneus ventricosus
TTTGACTTCTGGATTAATTGTCAGTACTTTAACAGTGCTTGACTTTTGGATTAATTATCCGTACTTTAATAGTGTTTGATTTCTGGATTAATTGTCAGTATTTTAACAGGTGTGATCATCACTTCTTAATCTACAGATCTAATAGTACGGAGAATTTGCACAGAATACAGGAAGCAATTTATTTCCTTACTGAAAAATATCGGTTCAATATGTTGGATAAAATAAGAGAGATTTCTATTCCTAAGAAAATGGAAAAAGAATATCATTTACCTATCTGCTTGTGGCATGATTGATTTGAAGTGAAATTTCTTACTGGCAGTTTTTGGATTCCCTTTCACTTACGGGCTGCGTACTTTAAAATTGAAAGGAATTTTAAATTTAATAGTATTTTTATGAATCATTAGTAATTCCAGATTTTGAATGAGAAGTATTTTCGCATAACTTATTATGTGTTCTGGAAAATTACCTGTGAATGTTTTATGATGCTCTTCATAGCAACTGCAAAATGCGGAGGTCACTGAAAACATTATTTCATTCATCCAATTGATAAATTTATCAATTGGCTGCGTAGTAATAGAATTAAATGTAGTGTGAATATTTTTTGAAAAAATTATTGGCAGCCTTTACTTAGTCAAAATATGACATCCTATTAAGTTAAAGCCTACAATTTAATCAATGGGAAGTTGTGAATTTATAGGTGAGATATTTTACTGGAAAATTTAATGGTTGAATTTTCATAAAAATGACTTTAAGTCTTTATCTTTCAATCACTTTTAATAATTCAAAGTGCAAGACTTCACATCTGTGAAATCCAGATTCGCCAATAAGCATTAATTTAAGTATGGAGACAAACTGGTACATTCTACTAGAGGAAACGCATGGATTTTTTACAGTTACTCTTGCATCATATTCAAGAAAAGAGAATTTATTCGCAAAAATTAAAATATTGTTGTCTGCTAACGATTTAAAATACATTAAGCAGCAAGTATTTTACTAAATTTGTATTATTTCGAATGTTATTCTTTGAGAAAAATGAGTTTTTTTATACCTCAAATAAAAATATAATATCCAAAAGTTAATAAATAAAAGATTGTATTAAGGATGCAGCAATGTAAAGGTAACCTAACTTGGAATGTCAGGTTAAAAAAATTATTTTTAAGAAAGTATTGTTTACTTTTTTTTATTAGGATTAAAAAACTGTCAGACCTTCGGATATAAAAAAACTGTTGAAACAAAAAGAATATATTTTTTGAGAAATAAAAAAAGTTGCCACCATTTCGAAACTTCAAGAAAAATGCTATCGTTTGGCAAAAGTTATTGGCTTGCAGAATCCCCAAAGCAAATTTCGGAAATTTCTTTCTAATTTACAGAATTCTTTTTTTGAAATTCTCATTTGCTTGTAATGAAATGCTTGATGTTGTTCAATTCAGTTCAAAATGATGAATTTTGAGATGAGCGATATAACCGAAATTCACTAACTAATCATTATCTCAAAATACATTCATCTTATGTTTAAATGAATAAAATTGACATTAGTTCAAATTAATTCATTCCTCGCATTCATGTAAGCATTTACTAAAGCTGATTATGTCCATTTCTCTGTAAGGTCCACCAAAAGAAAACTAATATTCGTCATTGATTTTATTATTCAAAAAAGAAATGTGAAAGTGACACGTGCTGAAAGAAAAGCCTTTTTGTTTGATTCTCTACTACAATAAAACAGCATGAATTAGACAGCAAAGAGTGAATTTCTTAGGTTATTTTCCATGGAATACAATCAATGATGTTTCGTTTTATTCTTTTGATGAACGATGGAAACTAATTATTGGATTGCTATCTTCATACGGATGTCATTCATTGAAGATATGTTTGAATATAACGCTCTCAGTAGCAAAAGAAGTATAAATGGATGTCTGAGGCATGATGTTCTATCGACGAAGCTCAATCAGAAAGTTTAATAATCGCAATGAAGAGCAGAAGAAGATTAATTTCAAGATAAGAGTATTCTTTGCAAGAGCGTTTTATTTTATAGCTTTTATATTACCTGTAAACGTTCATAAGAAGCATAGGAAATGTCACCTTCAAAAAGTTTTAAAGTATGGTACAGCCCTTTATTTATGTGTTTACGTCACAGCAAATTTGAGAAGTGTATTAACCTCCTTATGGCTGTTGCCAACAGGACTCGCTTTGTCTTCTCTTTTTGCAGACGTTTTTACAATCGCTCTACGACTGACTCTTCTCCTGAAACGTCGAGCCATTTTCACTTTAATCGTGTATCTTCAAGATGTCCATTCAAGTCTACACTCTAAGCAGTATTTTAATCAAAGATATCAGTTGATGGCTGGCATATGTATCTGCTACATCATTCCGGGTGTTTTAATCTGGTACTCGATATTTCTTTGTTATCCAGGCTACGAGTACAAACTCAAATTCTACCTGGAAAACAGCTTCTTCGGCTGGAGTACGAAAAACAAGTGGATAAACTGCATTGCTTACATTATCTTGGAACCATTTTATTGCAAATCAGCTGTACATCCAATCTGACTTCGCTGTAGTTCTCTGCTGGTATCTGTTTTCCCTTCAAAGGCGAATTGTTGAGTCAGTTGCAGACGTGCTTCAACAAGAGTGTGATACGGAATCATTTTTCAGAACATATCTGAAGCATTCGAAGATCGTTTACAGGTGCTTATCACTTTCAGAAGAGGCTTTGTCTCTGCTGCTATTGCTGCTGTACCGGTTCATGATCTTCTCGATTTTTTGTGTCACAACATTCTTGCTGAGTGTGAAACTTTCGATGCTCACTGTTTCGATGGTGATTGACCAAGCGTCTCTGTTCTTTGTAATGGTGACAGGATTCTACTTTTTGAGTTTCCAGGCAGTGTCCATTAATGATACGGCAGTGAATGTGGAGAGTTTTGTCGATGAAAGTGTGTCCAAATCGAATACTTTGGATTTCGATACGAGATGCCAGTTGATGAAGATGTCAGAGAATTCCTTTCTAAAGTAGCTGTCTCGGGTTGGGGATTATTCCTGCTCCAGCGCAGTTACTTGCGTAAAATTATCAGAGCAATAATAACTTATGCTGTGACTTTAGCTGAAATAGGAAAAAGTTCATCTGCCAAATAAACTTCTGACTAAAATGACTTTGAAATTCCCAAGTTTAACAAGGACAACAAACTTTGTCTCCGATGCATATATGTCTTTGCAGCGAGCTGGGGCTCTTGGAACAAGAAGCTAAAATGAAAATCTTCACCGATAGTCTCTCGAAAAGCGAATCCTTAAAAAACTTTAATGTCTGATCATATTTCGCGTTAAAAAGAGCATTAAAAAGAGAGATTAAAAAGAAAATAAATAATGCGAAAGATCCAATCTACTTATACTGGGTAAAGGCCCATGTTGGTATCTCAGACAACGCTCTACCCAACGACTTTTCAAAAATTAATTTCTATGCACCATACTCTTTGTTACATGCAACATAACATTTAAAAAAATTACACTAAAACCCTGGCATAATTATTGGATGGATTCAGGAACAACAACCCAAGAAAATATTTTCAGTGGATCTGTTGACTTTAATTTGATTATTACTAAGAAATATGTAATTTATTTTTTAGTTAGTAATTTATTATTTGTTAGTTATTTTTTAGTTTCAAATTAGCCAAAACTCCAAATTGCAATTGTGTCTCACAAGTTTATGTGGATCATTACGTTTCTAATTGAATTTTTAGTACAGAAATTAATTTAAATAGACCTACTGATTGAAACAACACCACATAGTTTAAAATTTAAATTAACAATAAAAATGGTCTGGTGAAATTGAAGAACTTTTATATGATTTCCGGGTGTTGATACAGTGAGCTTTCTAATGAAAGGAGACCCTTTGAAAAAGTATATATATGCTTATCTTTAATACAGTAAAGCGCCGCTTATACGTTTCTCATTTATACATCGTTTACATTTATACGTCGTTTCATCACAGTCCTGATTCATTCCTATCCACTGTAATGATAAAGTACTTCTTTATACGTCGCAGAGCTTCAGTTATACGTTGTTTTCTAAGTAAAGTGTTAGATTGCAAATATTGCATTAACATCATTTTTCGGCTTTGTCAGTATTTTTAATTAATTTAATTCTTCGCCACTAAAGTTTCTTTATTTTCTTGTGGCAACTTTGGATAATTTTGAAATTCAAACGTTAATTTTAGCCGTTTCATTTAATTTCTAAATTTTACTTAATTATTTACTTTGTTTTCGATTTAATTATTATTTGTCTTAACTTTTGTTGTTGTTTCCATTAAGGTTTCAACTTTATTAATTTTTAAATTCAAATTTTGCAACGGGACTATTTCTTCGCCATCTTGGCTCGCGTAAGTTTTTGGCGTCATCAGGTCTTAGGCGTCTGTATCTGGAATCGTTTTCCGTTACTTTTTGAATTCTTTTGTGTTGGCTCTGGGATCGGGGTCTTGTCTTTTCTTGCATCTGCGTGTATTTTTCCGTTAATATTATATATATTTTTGAGGCTGAAGCTGAAGATTCTTATTTATTCTTCATTGGTATTCCTAAAAGGATGCAGTATGAAAAAACTCGGTGATGAATGCTCTGAAAGACGAGATGGAAAGTTTTCTACAACACTATTCCGGAACAATCTATTGAATTAAGGTGCTTTTGTGAAAGAAAGCATTTCTTTCTTTATGCTGGAACAATCCATGAACGCTGATTTTCAATGATCATCACCTTTTGCGGGATCTGCAGTGTGGGTAATGCCTACAGCATTTTTATTTTTCATCGTGGTGGTGTGTACTCTTAATCACAGAGATCGTGATCATCTTTTTAACGTCTATTCCTGCTCAACATTTTTGTTCTCATCTTCAGCTTTTCCGATTTTAGAATGAGTGATGCAGGCCTAGAGGTATGGCCGAGCAAGGTGCGAAAATGTGCAAGTTGCATTCTTCAAAATATCATAGTTAAGTGAATATAAAAAAAATTCACTTTTTTTTAAGTAATATTCATCAATTCAAGAAGTGTTTGTGATGTTGCAGTGATTAATGTTCATCATTACATCTCTATCAAATTTAGGTTGTTTTTTTTTACTTTGTGTTCTGAAATATAATTCTTAGGCCTGCAGTGCTAATGTGTAGCTACAATTTTTATTTTTTGTTTTGTTTGATAAATGTTCATTTCTGTGCATCAAATATTATGCATATATCTAAATTTTTATGGCAGTAATTAATTTTAATATCAATAATTATTAAATAAAAAATTATTTAAAATTTTATAAAGTTGTTTTTGTTTAATTATTTTTAGCATTGTACTACCATTATATGAAAATGAACTTTTAATTATGTAGCTAGGGTTTTCAGGTCAGCAAAGGTAGGTGAATTATTTCAATATTGCAAGTATGGCTTATTATTGTGTAATTTGATTTTGTACCCAGAATTAATTAATTGTTCAATATATATTATAATTTAAATTTTATTTCTGGGCTTCTACCTTGCTTCAATATTTTTATAAAAATATCCTAGTTACCCTCCAACATATTTAATTTTTTAATATTTGGGTCCCCCAATATTTATAATTTCAATTATTAACATAAAGGTAGGCAGAAAATTTGCAAATCTTCTGCATCGGTAATTATTTTTCCGTTCCTATTAAGGGGAAAACATTTCCTAGAAAGCATGGGGGTGGGCAACAGGACAGTGAAGAATGTGAAGAGCTTATTCCACCTTCTTTTAAAGACGAATTGACTCCATTGGAAAACGAACTTATTTTGTTTGTCTAAACACTATTTAAAAAACATTCAATCGACTTGATTCTATTCATAATGCTGCACTTGATATTCGCAGACAATCAGCACGTCAGTCAACGATTAAAGATATTTTTTAATTAAACGTCTACCTGAAGACACAGGAATCGTATAAAATGAGAAATGTAGAGTTAGTTCTCAAGATATGCAATAAAGGTGTGATTTTTATCACTTTTGATAAATGTTTGATTTAAAAATTAATTTATTGGTTTCCCTACTATGTAGTAACATTCTAGTACAGTCGACGATCGTTATTACGACCACACATTATAAAGGCCATTCCATTCTAACGACCAGTGATAAAATCCCCAGCTGTGTTTCCCTATGCACTATGTTATTTTACTTCCTGTATAACGACCGTACAGTGTCGTCTAATCCCAATACAACGTCCAAATTCAGCGAACATTCTTCCCGGTATTTTTCCAAAAAGAACATGTTTCTAAACGTTAATTACCTTGATTATTGTATTGTCAAGCTTCGTAGATGTAGAGTCTTCAGTGTTACAGTTCAACTTTGACAGGGTGGGGGGAGAATTACCACTCACCACAGCGCGGAAATTAGAATAGCCTAGAATAAAAAACAATGTGTCAAGCGCTATTGAGACTTTAAAATGTTTTTTTGAAAGGCAGAACATTATTTATCATCTTCAACTGAAATGGAAAACTATGTTTTGCAAAAAGCACATATGCAGAAAAGACAAACAGCCATCTCTGATTTTTTCTTTAGAAAATAAATGTTTTGTAAGTATATAACACCCTTTATTTTCTACTTTAAAATCTGTTTTAGAAATATATTTTTAATTGATAAAATTTTATTTTTAATACCAATCATAAAAATTAAGTTGAGTATTTAGTTGGAATCTCTTTAAAAATCGCCTATTTATATGGAGCTGCTGCGCGTGCATGTGTACAGTTTTTAATTATATCCACTATAGCGACCACTCGTTATAAAGAACTTTTGCTGTGGGACGCAGAGGGTCGTTATGACGAGCGTCGACTGTATTACTAGAAGATTTGTGCCGTCTACGACGGGCTTTTAGCTTGCCAACAATATCTCAGATCTGATTGTCACAAATTTACAAACGAAAGTTAATGAAGAAAATCTGATGCAGATTGCCAGAGTGCTTAAGAAATAAAAGAAGCATGAAAAACAGAACTGATGAATTAATTGACATTGACTTTCGTTTTTTGTTTTCTCCGAGTGCTAATGCTAACTCCACTAACAGAATAAAATGCATTACCAAATACAAAATTTTAAAAAACGCTGAATTGATGAATGCAAATCTTTAAGTAAAAGAAGCCTTTCGGTGTAAGAACGGTTAAGGAAAAAATATTAAATATATATATAAAAATATATTCAATTTTTTCAAAATTAAGTCCGAAAGAAAGTAACCCACATAACTTCTATTTAATATTAATGGAGTTGCATGTCCGTCGATGAATCAACATAAAATAAAATAGATATAAAAAACTTAAACGCTATTGCCCATGCATTAAAAAAGAAAATAATAATTTTTTCTCAAAATCTGGAGGTAAAAACAAAAATCGGAAAAGTGTGAGGCGCAGGTAGAAAAGCTGTAAGTAAACTAGAATTGCAATCATATTTATAATATATTCTATATGATGAATGTTTAATAAAATTTCGTTTCTTATGATAATCATTGTGATTTTATATCGTTCTCCTATTGTTTTCAGCTCCTCACGCTTTTACAATTTTTGTTTTGACCTCTAGGTTTTTGAGAAAAAGTTATTATTTTTCCTTTTTCAATGCATTGGTAAAAGCATTTTTTTAAAAAGTTCTTTTTATATTTATAATTTTCTAATCTTTAATTTATATCATAAGTCTGCTTACTGATGGGATATCTTGATCGTACATTTGTTCACGTCTGAAGAGTGGCCATGTGATATCCGTTATGTATCCAATTGAGCCATTGACAAGTCCTTTTGCAACGTTTATATTTGATCTTAGCATTATTTTAGCACAGATGAAGATCTCTAGTTCTTGAAAAATATTATTGATGGCGCCACTGAAACCTACTGAGTGCAAACATAATTTTGCGAATTTTTTTTTAATTGATAATTGAGAGCTCTAAAATTATTAAAATATTGCATTGTCATCAAGACCCAATAAATATACAAAATTTCAGAACTCTAGTGCATTAAGAAGTGAGTGAAAAATCGATCACAAAATTCCAAACTTACATATATACTGTTCAGCAATGGATTCCAAGACTACCACTTTTGGACGATTTTACACCGGAAAGGGGTGTCAGGCAATGAGTCATATGAGCGCATTTCCGGATTTCTTTGTAAGATCACGCTCGGTAAAATGTAAACATCGCCCTTCCATTCTTCACTTTCCCCCTATTTTGATGAAAATAACTCCACCTGGAGCATGCGCAAAAGCGCGGAGGGTTTCCGAATCCGTTGCCAGACAATACATACAAGCATGAAACATTTCTAACCACATTTCAAGCCAAACCAAACCAGGTGACCTCGTTACTTCCATCTCTGGCTTTTTATATATATTATTCTTTAAAAAATTTACTTTTTTTACTTTTAAATGAATCTGCATTAGTAATCAAAGCTGTTTAAGTAAAATTTCGATTATAAGTCTTAACATTTGTATGCCGTTTAACGCCAGTGCCTTGAAAGACGTATAAATGGTGCTTAACTGTATTTGGTGGTGGTGACGGGGATTTTGATTTTTTTAGAGACTTTGAAGATTTAAATGTTACATACTGAATGATCTAGTATGCTGTAAGGTGTTTTATGTCTTAAGTTTTTTACTTTTATTTTAGATATATGACAAATATGTATTTTTAATTGGTAATGCTGCAAAAATTGATAATTAGTATTGGAATTTGTTGCTTTTTTGCATATTTTGTGTACCGTAATGTGATATTTGCATTTGTATTTGTAATTCATTTGCAATAGCATTTATGAATTCAAATTCCTTGCCTCTCTATCAACCTTTTGCAGCCTCTGGGTGGGCTATTTCGGCGTGGACAAATAAATGAAATTTATTTTAATATATTATGTTTTACTTTATCTTTTGTGAGAGGTACTTTTTTTCTACCTACAAGTTACGATACTATACCCATCCGAAAATGCGGTCAGGATGACACAAATACAATAGAAACACCCAAATCAGAAAAAATTAGACTTCCGATGGTTTACCTCCGAGGCACAAATATAGCAAAGTAACTACAGCAAAACTCCGGTTAACCGAAACCATGGTTACCCGAAATGCCCCTGAAATCGTAAATAATAATAATAACAAAAATACCCACGTACTGTTCTGCACGGAAATAATCGCGAAGGCGAGATTTTTTGTAACGACATCCCCACTATCTTCTTTTAAGCCTCCCCAAGAAGGTCAGGGATTAATTTTAGAATGCTAAAATTAAAATTAATGGGCATATTAACAATATTGATTACTATATTGTATTCCTGTGCCTCTTGTATACCTATTGCTATATTGTATGCCTATATTGTACTTTTCCGTTAGCCGGGCGCAAGCGAAAATCGCCAAATAATGTAGAATTCCGCCAAATTTCTTACAACCATTCTTTTGGAGGCTTGGCTCGCGTTTGGTTCACAATTGGCGACATTTGCGCCCGGCTAACGGAAAAGTACCCTATATTGTATAGATGTTCCTGACGAAGGGTTAACTTTCATAAAGAACGTAATTATAGCCAAGAAAGAGAGTTTTGAATTCGTTTTACACTTAAAACATATCCGAATTACAGACTGTAATTAGATACAAAATAATAATAGATGTTCATGGCTCAACCGAAATAATCATTATCCGAAACGGCTTTCTTAAGTTCGGTTAACTGTATTTGAAAACAAGGCTCCCTGTTCTCCTGCGAGTAGTAGTGGTATGTTGAACTGTGAGAACTGGCCAATATTGATTTCAAGCGCAGAAAGTTCACGAATGAATCCTGAGCTTCCCAAGATACTAAAGAATCTGACGATGAACATAAAATTAAGAAACCCAGCTCTCTCTGTCTCTATTACATAAGAAGGAAATTTTAATATTAAGCTGGTACATAGCTGCGAACATGGTTACGAATCAGGAAATAATAACTCGACACATGAAGTCAATGCTCAAGGATATCCAGTTAATTCTAATCCTACAAGTTGGAAGTAATGTCCCTTTAAAAAAATTAACTGCTTTTGGTGTTTACTGCAATGTTACATACTAGGGTGGGCTGAAAAAAACTTTTTTTTCTTTTCGAAACGCTATAGTGCGAAAAACTTTCCTCTAGGACAGATAAATAAAATGCAAAAAAATCTTTTTTTTTTCTTAAATCTGGCGGTAACGCATCGACCCTAAACTTTTTGAAAATATACGATTTTCATAATTTTTCTAATAACAGGAAAAAAATTATTTAACTTCTATAACAAGTAGATAGAGGTATAGTTTAGTAGAACGAAATGTAAGAAAGATAAATAAATGAAAAAATAATACATTTTATAATTTATTAATAGCGCAATACACTGAAAATCCGCATATTTTCCAAAAAATTGACAAATTTCCATTGAAACAAAAACTTGTTTCTGATTGTGTAAAATTTCAATTTGTAATCAAATATAGTTCTTTACTTGCCTGCAGTTTTTTTTTTTTTGGTACTTTGAAATGAGATTTGCTTGAAAAATTTGGCATTTGAAGATCTTGAAAGCAGTGAAGTTCTTATAAAACTGTCTCTGGAATCGGAACTGACGACTTTTTGTGATGCCTCTGTTACCAGCTTCACACATCTTTCCACTGCTTGGGCGTGACATGGGAAGACACCCTCGTGATTGAAAAAGTAAATTCAAATCAGTTTCAAAGAACCATAAAAGAGGAACATTATTCAATTTTACAAGAACCAGGTCCTGTGTTCGTTGTCACTTTGCACCTTCTTCTGGGTCTGCTCAAAACATTGCCAATAGCTTTCTTTCTTATTTGACGGAAGCTGAATTTTTATTACATGAACTGGACGCAATTGGATGTGATAGAACCGTTACTAATACGAGTGAAAAACAGGTGTTATTTTCGAAATTGTAAAACAAGTTAAAAGACCACTACAGTGGGGGTGTGCCTCTTACACTTTAATGAATTGCCATTTCGGCATCTGTTCATAAATTCAGATGGTGAAACGACTGGGCCAAAATCATTTAGTGGTCCGATTGGCACACAAGTCAGTAAATGGAAGAAATTCCCAGTGGTAAATTTTTAAAGTAATTAGTGTGAGATTCCAGAAATTGAATGGAAAATTTTAAGCAAAGATCAACAGTATCTTCTGGACATAAGTTACGCTATAAAATTAGGCAGATCTCCTGAAGATTTATCTATTTTGAACCTTGTCCACTTTCCCATTCAAGATGGTTAACAACGGCGAACAAAGTTCTCTATTTGAGTATTGAAAATCCAACAGATGAACACAAGATCTTCGTTTCTTTTATCCTAAAGTCATATATGCCTGTATGGTTTTATATTAAGAAAAGTAAGTACTTCACAAATGGACCAGAACATGTATTTGAATTTATAAAATCGTCAAGATTCCTGCCAAAAAACTTGTTAAAAGTCATACCCAGTAATTCAGAGAAATGCATTTTTTGACCATCCAGAAAACTTGGTTTTGAGTGTGATAGTATATAAAAGGGATTATATAAGAGAGTTAAGTTTCAGAATAATTATAAAAGCTAGAAACTTAGCTTCTAAAAGAAAGTCAATTAGGAGGTTCCAACCACCAAAAATAAATTTCCTAGCTACAGACTACATTGAAATAATTCTCTGGAACACTATTACACTTTCACCACCACTTTTGCTGCGAAGATTCACGAATCAAAAGATTTGGTCTAAGGTTCAATCAGGTGGAACAGCGTCTAAGTGGAAGTTTGACAAGTTCTCATGTCGCACCCAAGCAGTGGAACGATGTGTGAAGCTGGTAACCGAGGTATAACAAAAAGTCGTCGGTTCCAATTCCAGAGATGGTTTTATAAGAACTACACTTCTTTCAAGATCTTCAATGCCAAATTTTTCTAGCAAATCTTATTTCAAAGTACCAAAAGAAACTGAAGGCAAGTAAAGGACTATATTTGATCACAAATTGAAATTTTATACAATGAGAAACAGCTTTTTGTTTTAATGGAAATTTGTCAATTTTCTGTAAATAATGTTTTTTTTAGTGCAATGCGCTATTAATAAACTGTAAAATGTATTATTTTTTCCAGTTATTTGTCTTTTCTACACTTTGTTGTGCTAAAATATACTTATAGCTACTTGTTATAGAAGTTATTTGATTTTTATCCAGTTATTAGAAAAATTATTAAAATCGTATATTTTCGAAAAGTTTAGGGTCGATGCGCTACTGCCAGATGAAAGCAAAATAAATCCTTTTTTTTTTTTGCTTTTTACTTATCTACCCTAGAGGAAAGTTTTCGGCACTATAGCGTTTCGAAAAGAAAAAAAAAGTTGTTTTCGGCCCACCCTATTATATACTGTTCAGCAACGGATTCCGAGACTACCACTTTTGGACGATTTCCCACCGGAAAGGAATGTCAGGCAATGAGACCATATGAGCGCATTTCCGGAATTCTTTGTTAGAACAAGCTCCGTAAAATGTAAACATCACCCTTCCATTCTTTACTTTCCCCCTATTTTGATGGAAATAACTCAGCCCTGCTCATGCGCAAAAGCGCGGAGGGTTTCCGAATTCTTTGCAATACAATACAATGTTATTTGATGTGTTTACTGAGAATGTCTGTTCTTCTGGAGAATAGTTCGAATTCTTATACATAGATGGAGCTAGGGGCTTGCTTCTTGATGTTATTGGGCTTTACTTGTTTTAGAGCGTCAGTTTTGAAAGAGGATAACTTTTTGCTTTTTGATTCTGTTGTACAGGTATCTGTTATATTTTTCCTTTTTTCCTATTTTCAGAGGTTGGACAAAAATTCAGGCCACATAAAGGAATAATTTTGACTACCGGTCATTCCTTTATTCAGAAAATTTTTGTCCTGCTTTAGAGCTAAAATGGCGTGTGGCCTCTGAAGAAGAATCTCCATTTTGGCTCTTTTCCATTT
Source organism: Araneus ventricosus (assembly GCA_013235015.1). Classification (NCBI taxonomy): domain Eukaryota; kingdom Metazoa; phylum Arthropoda; class Arachnida; order Araneae; family Araneidae; genus Araneus; species Araneus ventricosus. The sequence continues at coordinate 1,160,731 of BGPR01000151.1, forward strand.
TGCTTTCATTCTAATTGTATTTTTCGTTCTAATTTGCTTTTTTGTGTTTTATATTAATGTTTTATATTAAGGTTTTATTAATGCTTACTTTTTATAATTCTTAACTTAATTTTTGAAGTTCTAATTTACTGAGATAAACTTTGCCATCCCTTTCAGTGAATACATCAAATAGATAATTCTGGTATAACTTACCGTGGCCATAATTTTAAAAAATTTAAATTCTGGAAAAAGAAAGGAAAAAATTTTGGCATTGAAATTGGCATTGTTGAATATATAATTTTTTTTCCAATTTCAAGCCGTCTTAAAAAAATGTTTTCTCCGAAAATATTCTTCGAAGTTATCGCCAGAAACCATCAAAATTCTGAAATACATAAACGAAATTGAAAAGCTAGCAACGGGAAAAGTAAATGTGGATGGATCCACCCAACCAGTGAGCGTGAGAAACAAAAGGTTCACACAAAAACATAAAGAAAAAATGTAGTCTCTATTTGCAATTTCGAAATAATGTCAGGCATATCAGTCATTGGGTTAGTCTATGGACTCAGTGAATTTAAAATTCTTCCGAAGAAAGGAAAAATGGTGCCCATACCTCGTTCCGGTGGGGATTGTTCGAATTGCTTTTCTTTTCCTCAGTTTTTGCATTAAAATGCTCGTTTGTGTAATGTCCCCCGTCTGGATTAGTAGAATAAGGAGCGGACTTGTGTGATAGATAAGAATTGACAAGGGAGGAATCCGAAACATTTGGAGATCGCAGGGACCGTGCAGATTTTCAAACAGATAGGAGTCTTTCCTTTATCACTATATATTTTTACGTATTTCATGGCGAACAATATAAATCAATTATTGGATCCAATTCTTACCCCTTTTGATAACGAAAAGGAAACTTGAGGACTATTAAAAAAAATCTCTCGGACTTTTGAGTTCCCAAGTTAATTCAATATGTGTTATTTCTACATTATGTTCGCGAATGTTGATCAACATTATTAGCTTTAAAAAAAGGGGGCCCCTGATAATCTGTAGTCTAGATATATGTAAGCTAATGTCAATGACTTTTTTTTATGTACCAATATAAATAAATCTTTTAGTTCTTTTTTTAGGAGCAATTTATCGCATTCATGTCTGACATTATTCACTCTTCCTTTTTTATATTTATGCATGATATCTTTCCTTTGTTTATATTTTTGGTAAAAAGGATATTTAAAATATACACGAACAAATTAATTTAACAAATACAATTTTTGAATCTACTGAACTACAGTTTTATATATTTAAGTGTTTATATATTATATTATATAATAACCAGTTAACAATTTATGTGTTTAAATATCAATTCATCAAGTAAACAATTTAATAATTTATGTGTATATACAGTAGAGTCTCCCTACAGCGAATTTCTCCCTATAACGAAATTTTAATCGGAATATTAAATAACATTCAAAATATTCTCCATATAACGAAGTGGTTGTCTCCCTATAACGAATTTTTTCAGACCTTTATCTTTTCAATTTTTGTCATTTTTGAAGAAAGTTGCTAATTTCTGTGCAAACAAATCGCTCACATGTGCAACCACTCGCATTGTTCATTCCAGCGATAACACATAACAAGAGAATGCTATGTGAAGGTAATGCAGTTGTGGGGACGTGGATTTCTACAGAGGGAACAACATTTCTACGGGTCAAGATTCCAAGAATCGGGATGGAGTGGGGGTGGAAACAGCAAATGAATGTGACAATACGCATTATATGTTTATCCGTACTAGTACATATTATTCTCTAAATTGGAGAATTGTCTTCACTTTTGAGCATTTTATTTATGCAATAAAAGTTAGTATAATTTTAACAAGTTTATAATAAATATTACTTCATTTTTAATTGAAAGTCATAATTAAATATTTTTGAACTTATCGCACATACTTAAAGGTTTGTAACATTTACTTAAATAACTGCAAAAATCTCTGATCTCAGTATAACGAAATTTTCTCTATAGCGAATTTTTCAACCGGAACCAAGCGATTTCGTTATAGGGAGATTCCACTGTATATCAATTCATCAAACAAACAATATAAGAAAGAACTTTGCAAAGCCTTCTGAGATATCTTTTAATTTTATCTGTGTTAAATAATCTCATTTAAAATTTCACATGAAAATTTTCACTTCCTATTTTGCGTATTTTATTTCAGATTTCCTTATGTTCTAATTAATTTGTGCTAATACTTCCTGTGAAATATACATGACAGCAGAAACTATTAATAAAAACACATCTTTACTTCCTTTCATTATAAAATTCTTAGATATAAAACTTCTATTTAGTTAAATTAGTTGTTCCAAATTTTAAAATTTACTTTTATAATTATTAAAAAAAATTATACATTTTTCTTGTTTTATTTTCAAGCCTCTAAAAGTCATTTCCGGATTAATGATTTTTGATTAATTAGATGCAATGTAATGTACATTAAAAATCTTTTATTTTGTTATTTTTTTGTTATAGAATACCATGAATTAATCAATTATTATCTATCTCAAAAGCTGACTTCTTTGAAGAATATTTAAATTAATTAAAAACAATTTCTACGTTGTAAAGAATAATACTTTGAAGTCTTTTGATAATGAAATTGGTGAAATTTTATTCATGATTGGAAGCGTTTTAAACTGTTGATTGAGCTCATTTCTTAATATCAAATTTCTTTTATTTAAGTAAAACAATTTTTAATTTTTTATAAGACTAATTAAATATCGCTAATTGTCAGTCCCAATTAACATCATACATGCAAACAAAGAAAAGTAACATTTCAAAGTAATATTTAAGTATTTTTTTAATGAATAATTAAGTAATTTAGTAAATAATTAAGTATTTTTCAAAGAAATATTTTTTTGAAACGTGGCAACAGATATGTGATTTCAGGTTTGTTTGTTTGTTTCACTTTCTCGTATACGAAGTATACAAAGAGAAAGTATTGTAATCGTCAAAAAAATTCGAACTCGAGATTTTGACGAATCTCCACTTAGAAAGTATGGGAGAAAGTTTAGGGGAGACCACTCCCGCTGGTTTAATAAAGAGAAGAAAATAAAAGATAAAAAGTCAAAGGTATTTTATGATTAAAAAATATATAAAGATAAAAATTTATAATAAATGAATATAAAGTTAAAAATGCAAAAAATTATAAAGATAAAAATTTGAAGAAGGAGGTCCCGTCGTTGTCACTTGAAATGTCGATAAGAAGTTCTTGTGTGATTGAATAATGAAGTAGGAACAATATGGGTTGTGAGAAGGGCGAAAAGGGGAAAGAAGTTTAAATATGTATTTAGAAATTGTTAAGTCTATGGAGGGCGATTTTGATGCCAAAAAGGGTAGCCCCTGGGCTTATGGTTTTTGAATTGTAATAGGATAAATTTTTATCCATGATAAAGCTATGGGACTAAAAGGGTGAGAAAGAGTGGGAAAAAGGGGAAAATATGTGTTATTAGGTAAATATGTTAATTGGAATTTGTTAAGCCAATGGAGTACTACCTGGGTGTCAAAAATGGTACCTCCTAGGCTTGTGGTTCTTTATATATAAAGGTTTGAAATAAGCCCATGTTAATTCTATGGGAGAGAAATGAATTGGGAAAACGGGGGGAAAAGAGGGAAAGAATATTAATTAAGAAAATTTGTTAATTAGATATTGTAGAGGAGTAAGTAAGGGTAAGTATGTGCCAAAACTGGTAGCCCCTGGGCCTGAAGCTTTTATATACCAAAGTTTTGACATTTTTCCATGCTATTCCTATGGGGCAAAAAAGAGAATAAAAAAGGGGGAAAGAAGTGGCTTTTATTTAAATGAAGGGGTACTTTGATGCCAAATTTGGTTACCTCTGGGATTATACATAGATTCTGAATTATAAATTTTTAAGAAGTCCCATTATAAAATAGACAATAGGACTTGAATAAGCTGAACAAGAGAGGAGAGTTTTAATGGGGACCGTTGCCAGAATGAAAATTAAGAGGGGAAAAAGATTATTTAAAGAATAGAAAAATAATTGAAACTGTAACCGGCTATAAAAGCTAGTTTGTAAACTTGCTGTTGGCAACGCTGGTACTGCCAATTAGGGCAAAGAGTCATTTCTCTGTTTAGACTCCCTCGCACGTACCAAAAAGAGAAAGTGGGTGGGGTTAAATTTAAGAGTGACACATCAAACAACTACTGGACAAAGAAAATAGACATAAAATGGCCGATTTAAGTTCACTATTATTTAAGATAGAATTTATTGACAAATAAAACACAACAAAAAGACATGAAAATGAACAGTGATTAACATGGGACTTATAGCGGAGAGAAGAGGAAAGAACGGTCTACAATTTGGTATAAGTCCCTAAATATTGAATTATTAAACTCAAAAATATTAATAGTTTTAAACTCAAAAATATTAATATTTTAAAAAATATTAATAGTATAAAATAGAAACATTCTAAAAACTAAAAAGTTTATTAGAATTTAACATATATATTACATGTTAATATACAGTGTGCCCGCTAAAGTCCGTTGTCAGCCCAATCATTTCTGAACGGCAAGAGCTATAGTCATAAAAGTGGGGTCTAGGTATAGTAAAGTTGCCACGCAAAAAAACCGCTTACAGAAGAATGAGTTAAATTCATTTGTAAACCGGAGGGGAGGATATGAAAAATGGAATTCCCATTGGACCTGGCGGCAAAATTCGGAGTTAGCGTTCTTATCTCAAAAACGGTACGATATACGGGGAAAAAGTCAAGTTCAAAGATGTTCAACATCATCGATTTAGTAAGAGAAGACACCTTCCGTACAGTAATGTCAAAAATAGAAAGCGTTAAATACATATTTGTTTGGTTCGCAACTCCCAAAATTGTAACGCGACATAACGCGGATGAAAAAAAAAATGGAAGGACGTAATATCCGATTTTCTAGAGGATTTGCCGTTGAGTGATCTCCGGAATGTATAGTTCAACACGACGGCGCACCTCCGCACAAGGTATCAAGTGTTCAACAGTACATTCGGGACACATTCCAGCAACAAGTCATCGGGTATGGTGGTTGCGTAGAATGGCCTCCACGTTCACCTGACCTGAGCCCATTGGACATTTTTCTGTGGGGATACATCAAACAGCGAGTGTATGCAACCCATCTGCCAACATTGCAGGAACTTCGAAACCGTATTACGGATGCTTGTGCCAGCGTGTCGCCTGCCATGTTGTACAATGTGCAGCGGAAAGTGCAGTCCCGTGTCCAGATGAGTATTGTTGCTGAAGGACACCAATTTGAGTATGACAGGTGGATAAACCTCATTTCCGGCAAGTGCAGTTTTGTTCAACGCGATCAAACATATGTGAGTTTTGTGCTTTTCATTTGTATCATTTTTGTGCGCAAGATGTTTTTTTTTTCTGTAATAAATCGATGACGCTGAACAATTTTGTAATTGACTTTCTTCCCGTATTTCGTACCGTTTTTGAGATAAGAACGCTAACTCCGAATTTTGCCGCCAGGTGGCACTGCAAGTGGTTTTCCTGCGTAGCTCATGGAAACTTTACTATACATAGACCCCACTTTTATGACTATAGCTTTTGTCGTTCAGAAATTATTGGGGTGAAAACGGACTTTAGCGGGCGCACTGTATATTGGTTGATTGAGCATTGAAAACTTCCGAAGATGAGGGTGCAGAAGATGCCTGTGGAGTTAGAAGGCCAATGTTAAGAAGAAGTGAGATTAATTACGTCAAAAATTCTTTTTGAAGCATAATTAGAAATCAAACTTTAGCTAAGATTATTGCCTTTTCTACTTTTGTTTGTTACTTCAACAATCGTAATCTGTGGATCATTGTCGAGTTTCAGATCGGAAAAGTTATATTTTTCATTATTTGATCAATATAAATCTGGAAGCGTCTTTTCCACCATCTATAAATATTTTAGCTCTAAATTTATTCATTCTGAATAGCCATGGCGCATTACACAAAGAATATTTCGCTATCGCTAGTTGAAAGAATAAGTCAGAGCGGGGTCAGAGGTAAACAAACAAGCAAAGCGTAGTTACGTCAGATTCGCTTGTCCAATCAGAGCCCTCCAAAGTTATAATGGTGCTCTGCTCGAGTACAGTATGCCTATATGCTGTCGGGATATCGGGGCCGTGGGGGGTTGCGATTTGCTTATTTTTGCTGACAAGGGGGGAGGGGGTATGAGTGATGCTTACGTAAGACATTAAAATCACTTTATTTCCGAAAATCTCTTGTAACCTCCAAAAATAATTTAATTAAAAAAATTAAATTAGAAAAAATAATTTGGCAAAGGAAAATTAAACTAAGTATTTTGCAGTTTGCTTACGTAATTATAAGAGAGGGGGTTTGCGATTTATTTATTTTTGCAGACAAGGAGGAGGGGGTCAAAAATTACCAAAAACATGCTTACGTAATATTTGAACGGACCCTAAGCGTTTGTAGCAGCATCGATTCAATTTCAGATTTAAGCAAAAAAGGTATCGCTATAAATACAAGCAATGTATCAGATGTATCTCAGCAATAAAATAAGAGCAAAATTCTTTTTGGGAAAAAAAGAGAGAAAGTTAATTAAATTGATAGTTTTTTCCTGTTAAGGATAGTTACTTCCTGTCACTGTCCTGTTCACTGAAAACAAAATTAAATTCTTATAAAAACCAGGAACAGTTTTCTCTTCACCATATTGCTAGCAACATTGTCTACATGTAATAAATATTAATTTGCATTCTATGTGAAAATTAAGATTTTGTGCTAAACATTTAAAAATTATTTATATTTGGATGAATCTTTATGCATATCAAAAGAAGAATTAAAAAAAATTATTTAAGAAAATTTATTGTTTTTACTTGCATCACTGCGATGAATTTTCGGTGTTCAAGATAAGTCAGATACCATAAAATTATCGATTGTTGTCGATTTAACTTTTTTTTCCAATTTTTCGCATTTTGTACATTTTAGAGAAATTTACTGATCATTATTTAAGGTTAAAATTATTTGCCGATTAACATAGATAGAGGATTAAGCACAAGATTTATGAACAAGATATAAAAATAAATCTAATTTTCATAAACTCAATTTTAATTTTAAAAAAATTTGTGTCAGCATCTGAAAAATTATAAATCGGTTGAGTAACACTTGTATGTGAAGAACAAATAATAATGATCGTATCACATTTAAAACTCCTGATTTACTAAAAATCTCCAATGTTATGCAAATACCTAATCCGTGCCAATTCGTGTAATATTAACTTAACAAACTAATAATTAAATTAATTAGAAAATATTGAATTTCACTCTTAAACTGGTTTAATGTGCTGTCAGAATTATACAGGAATATCTAATAGGCTCAAATAGAATTTTTCGCTATGTATGCATAAATTAAATATTTGATCTATAAGTAATAATATTTTTTCTGCATAATATCGTCAGGATGGATTTTTGTATGTTTTATTAAGTGTTTGAATTTTAGTGTATTTAAATTTCCAAATTTGTAAAAAAAATGAATGAAGAGCTAACGATTTTATTTCTCATTTGTGGACGTCTAGCACATTTTGTAGTAAAAAAAGCAGAAGACACTTTAACTTAAAGTGATGATTTAATTATTTGCATTTCAATAAAAAAAATGCGTGAAAGAACAAAATTATTTTGTTGAAGAAATGGGAAAAGCTAGATAAACTAATGCGCTTAAATGCGAGTTTTTGTAAGGTTTTTTTTTCTGTTAAGAAGGAAGTCCATCATACACTGAAAATGAAATTATTATTCTTATAAAAACTAAGAAAATATTAATAAACAAAACGGCTCTCTTAACAATATTGCGAACTACATTACTGATGACTTGTAAAAAGTATTGATCTCATTTTATGTCAAGATTTTAGTCAATCATTTTGTGTCATACATTTAGAAAGTAATTATATTTGGGTACATAACGCAAGGAGTATACAAAAAGTTATGGACGGAAATTAATCAATTGTAATGAATTTAAAATATCACCTTTATATTTATCATTAAAATGTTCATACTTAAGAAATTAGGAAATAAATTTCTGATAAAAATTCAGAAAAATCATTTATGTTGCTTCAATCGCTATTTTCCTATCTCTATTTTGCGACATGAGCTTTCTAAAACCTTTCCTTCTAACCGCAAATGACCACTAATGGTTGCCCTTTCACTGTTGACAAATGACCACGCAGCGAGCGTCCCTCCTCCTGAAATTGCTCTGAAGGGATGGACGATTCCATTCTGTTTCTACGACCGAAAAATTACCCCGGGCTTTGAGGCAACCGAATTCTCTCTCCAGCCGTGCTCAGAGAGTTAAGGAATAATTCTGATAATTATCTTTTAAGATTGTCTGCAGGTCTACTAGGGCAAAAAATTTTTGTGTGGGCTCAGTCAAACACATAGTGATCTGCGTGCTCTGATTTTCTACAGATACAGCGGCATTTTAAAATGTTTAAGAGAATATTTTTAAAGATAATTATCCCAATACTTTTCCCAGTCTTCTCTGATTTTGCATTTGATTTTGAATTTGATATAAGAATAGGAAGCTGGGATGTCCATTTCCACTCTTGCAGTGGCGAAATGTATGGTTGCCATAATTGCCAAGCATTAATACCGGACGTTTAAGTGCTAAATAAATAAAACATGAGAAAAGTGGATAAGTAACGGTTTATTTTACTAATAATCTACTAATTTCACTAATGAGGATAAAAAAAAAAAAACGTAAGAAAGGCGCAGCTAGGGGTCAGCGCCGTAGAACGTCTAGATAAATCATAAAACAAGTGTTTCTTATTAATATATAATTTAGTTATCAATCTCTTTAATACAATATTTACACGGATTAGTATAATGGTTACAGAATAGATAAATCACAAGCTACCACAGACCCTTGCTACATGCGATAAACTTGCGATTTATCTATTCTGTAACCATTATATAACTCTGTGTAACTATTGTATTAAAGAGATTGATAATTAAATTACATATTAATACGAAACATTTGTTTTATGATTTTATCCCGACGTTTTCAAGAAAAATCTACAGCTCGGACCCGAACTGCGCCTTTCTTATGTTTCATTTAGAGTAGCTTTTGATGGCGCCATCTGTCGACAGTACATAGAACTACATTTCGCGTATGGGCAGTTAAACATTATTTACTAAAAATGTTCATATTTCCCGTAATATTCAAATTTTAATACAATGTTTCTTTTGCGTATTATCAAGTATTCTGTAAGTTTCGTACAATTCGAAAGAAAACTCTGCATGTTATAATAAAAAAAACACGCGGAGTTTGAAATTTTCAATTTAATACCATTTTTTACTTGTATTCTGATAAATATTTTTATCGTCTCACTTTGGGTCCTAGTAATACTCCCCAAGCTCTTTAAAATGACACCAGAATCAACCTCCCATCTAAACGCGTTTTCACGCTACACTTATTTATAACCTTACATAAAACTGATTCATAAAAATCACGCGCATGCGCTTGCACTGGTACGATGACGTCACATACAAAACAAATACTATGCGACAAAGTCTTACAGATAGGATCTATCCGTTGTGGGTCAACCATTCTTTTCGCCTTATTAGTTTCGTAGTTAGTAGCGATTCAAATCTGATGGTATTTTGTCACACAAAAAAGAGTTCGACCGATTGTCACTGTAACGAGCGGGAGGATGTTTTCACGTCAAAATCAATAAAGTTTCGGCAATCTAATAAAATGAACACGTAACATAATAAAAATGATGTTAGGTTCAACCTTTTTAGCCCAGTCTTAGTCCCAGACTTGACTTTCTTAAATATACTATTTTCTTAGCTCACATAATTATAAAATTGGGCGCATTTTAAAATTATAATGACGCAGAGTTTACGGAGAAAGCGGGACAAAAACGGGATGAATAGTAATACGGAACTGAGCAGTGAAATACGGTGACAAGCCCGTATATACGGGCGTATGCAACCCAATCGATATGTTACAGTTAATGTGGTTAATTGGTTAGTATGAATATAATTATCGGTCAATGCGATAAATCGATTTCTCACTTTTACGGTAATTATTCATACAAACCTGCCAATGTGATAAATCGATTTATCACTTTTACCGGTAATTATTCATACAAACCTGCCAATGCGATAAATAGATTTATCACTTTTACGGTAATTATTCATACAAACCTGCCAGTTACCACATTCACCGTAACATACGTATTGGCGAAGTGATTCCGGAGCTTATTTGCCACTTTACCGACGTTAAATCATACGTAGGGGGACAAACGTCCTCCCGTTGGTGTTTTGCAACGCAGCCCACCCCTACCAGCCTACCCTACTAGGTTTAAGACATTAAAAAGTCGGTGTTGAAGAGAACCGACCAGCAGCAGCTAGAGGACGCAAGCCCCACGCTATTTTAAATTTTTTTTCACATCTACACACTACACCCCGCAACATGGGTGGAAATTAAATACATTTGAACATATATAGTTTTCTTATTACAAGGGCTCACTCGGCCAAGGAGACAATACCAACCACATGAAGTGAAAATTATATACTAATAAAATTTTCCATGACCGGGGAGAAACAAACACCACAATAGATTCTTGATTATAATTATTATGACTTTCCACCTACAAAATACAATATCCGAGATGCAGCGCAAATACAAACAAAAACGCCAACCCATAACCACACTCAAAACAGACATAGACAAATTATATTGCGTTGGTGTGGTGAGGAAGTTTGGAGAGGAGGTGCCAGCTAGGGTGTCGTCCTCGTCATCTGATCGAGGTTCCAAATTACGAGGTCCATCCCAAAATAGACCTCGTGTTGCTTCAAAGCGGGACGTTAAAATAACTAAAAACTAAACTGATATCATTAACAAATTCAGACCAGGGACTGGCACTCCTCAAAGTTTTGGGAATGAACTTTGGGAAGTTTCGAGAATAACTGAATGAACCTCGTTATAATTTTTTAAAAAACTGCATATTGGGGCCCCTGTCGTGCGCGCGTCTAGTTTAATGCGCCGCTGAATGCAACTGGCAGCTTGCCAAAGATTGAAGAGCGCCGCTTACTAGTGAGCAAACCAGCGGGAGTGTTCTCCCCTAAACTTTCTCGTACACTTCTCAAAAATTTGTCATTTTCCCTCCCCCCGCGTGGATAAATAATGGGGAACTTCAGCATTTTTTAAAAACACGTGAAAGCCATCGTTATTTGTAGAAAAAATCATTCTAATTTCAAATATGCAAGTGAAATTTTACAGAAAAATTTATTTATTTAAATATTGAGAGCGAAAGATGCAATGAAATAGCAGGAATCATGATGCAATCCGAAACGCTCTCTCATTGGCCGAGTAGATTCTGACGTCAAGGGTGCCTTCCTTCGCATACTTCTCTTTCGCTAGTTCTGTACTCTGCTTTGAATCAAGGCGTTTGTACCAGCTAACATTTTAAAAGTGAAGTTTTTAGCTTTTCTACTATTCAGCGTTCAATTTCACAAAATATTTTTACAAATAAAGAATTTTTTCTGCTTTTAGTTTTTTTCACAAGGGGTGGGATGATATAGTCCCACCGCCCATCAATGGTCTTCCGTATTCCCCGAGACTCTTCCGCGGATCGTATCGTCAGCCCTTTATTTGAAAATGCCTTGAAAGAATGTGTATCTCTCTGAATGCAACAGATTTTCCAACAATCAGCATTCAAATGTGACACGCTATTCTGTAGTATAGCGTCACAATATAGTTATTTTTGTATTGTATTTGTAAGGAACACAAATGTTTTGTCAGTACATGTGTCTGTAATTATTCAGTTCCGACAAAGAAACTGTACACAAAACGCCGACTCGTAAATTATCTCATAAGAAAAGTTGTTTTGACCTTCCCGTGAATGTATTCGGTTACCGGAATATGGCTCTATACTATACAGAAAAGGCTCCGCCTTAGGAAAACGGATAGATTTTCGAAACCATCAAGCAACAATAAATTGCAGAGGGGACCTCGGGAATTCCGAGAAGACGCTGCGATTTCTGTTGCACAAGCAAGAACGAAAAGATAAGAAACTGATTTTTTGCATGATGTATTAAATTTCGTATGCCTACAGAAAAAAAAAACCCAGGAATTTATTTATTTCAGAAGTTCCGTTCAAAATAATTTCAGGTACGGCATTTTTTAAAAAACACACCTGTGCCTTTTAAAAATTAATTTTATTTTATATAGTTTTATTTTATTACGCTTTATTTTACTATATAAATTATTTCCTTTGTACAAGTATTAATTTTAAAATAATAGTTTATACTAATTAATATAAAAAATCTGGTAAAAATAACTTGTATAAAGAAATACACTAAAAAATTAAAAATGATAAAACTGTAACCACTTTCGTAAACTGCAAAAAAAAAAAAAAAAAAAAGATACGAACGAAGTATATGTAAGTAGTAAGCCTTCTTTACTGCAAAGCAAGTTTTTTTCATTATGTTAGTTAATTTTTGAATTATATACAAAAACTATATAAACTTATAATAATATTCAAACCAGACCAAATGCGACTGATCTAGGAATTTAAGTGCTGTCATCAACAAACTCGAGATGCACGATGAGATAAATTTATCCCACCTTTTCTCAACTATAATAATTGACGAGCAAACTAATTTTTTGAAGACTAATTTTGATTTCAATGCATTCATTGAATATAAAGAATTTATTTTGCATCAAAAGTTAATTCTGCGAATTATTTTGTTGAACTACAAATGAAAACGAATTTTATTATTAAAAAAGTCGTGAATTTAAACTAATTTTTAAGATATTCTTGTTAATTTTCAATAGTACTGGTAATTTTTTTAAAAAATATAAGAAATATTCGAATATCCATTGAAAAAATTTATGCTATAAATTAACATGAGCAAGTTTTTTTTTTTAAAAAAACAGATTCTTAAAAAAGGTGGGATCCTCTATATTTTTACCCTTTGAGGGACAATGGCCCCTCAAAGGGTAAAAAAATAAATTCCATGTAATCAAATGGGAAAAAACTAATTAACTTTAACTATTTGCTTTACAATATCTTAATTTTTTTTGCTGCTAACCTCACATTGTACTTCTTTTAAGAACAAAAAAAGATATCGAATTCTGAATTTACTGTGCTTCATGATATACAATTTTAATAGGTATAATATAGATTAATAACTCACATCAAAATGATCTCCACAGACATGACGAACGCTGCTTGTTGATAATTCCGGATTTAGATTCGGATCTCTCTTCATCGCTTTACATCACTTTTTGCGAATAACATAATTTTTTGGCACATTGATAAATAATTTATCGGGTGCCGTTACAGTTGTATTACGACATTTAGGAACAATACAATACTTGTAACTTTCCGACATTATTTTAGCTGATGCGATAGTCGGAAAGTATAGAAAAAAAGAGAATCTCTATACAGCGCGAACGGGAAGGAAGAGTGTTTCTCCCCTGTCTGGCAATTTTGACGTCAGACCCGTTTCGCGCCAAAATGGATCGTTTTTTCCGCGTTTTCTGAGAGGGGAACTTTGATTGCAAATTTTAAAAAAACAAAACTGTCTAGAAATTTTTTTTAATGTTATTGTTCGTTTCGAAGTATTTTAAATCGATTTAAAAAATAAAAAAAAAAATGCTGAAGTTCCCAATTCGAACCAACTGTAACCCAGAATCCAATGACTATCAGAAGGTTTATCATTATAGATTATAGTGATTGTAAAATATTTAGGTAAAGAATCATTTTCAAAGACATGCGTATGCATTAAAACTTAGCAACATTTATTTTCTATCACACTCGAGCAAGCTCTGCTAATGCGAGGGCGTGCGCGAGCGAAAAGAAAACAGGAAAGCATGACCTCGTTCCCTGTCGCTGAATGGCTTGCGCATGCACAGAGATTGCTCCCAGTACGCAAGTAAAAAAATTGAATATGCAATTCGAACGCTTTTTTTTTAACCGATTGCAACGAAATTTGGGCACAGATCTATAATTAATGTTAGCAACCGTCATACCAATTTTCATTTATCTAAATCGAAGGGTTTAGGACATATAATTTTTACAAGTATGTGATTATACAGTCCGACAGACAGTCAACCCTTCGACGGATTTGGTCCAAAATTTGATACGAAACTACATTCATGATGATAAAACTGAACCAAATTTTATCCATCTAGCTATTCAAATTTTTTAGTTATAGAGTTCACATGACCGCGGATAGACAGACAGATTTCCCGTTGACAGATTTTGTCCAAAATTTGAAAATTTTTTAGAAACCTACAAATTATGTGTGAAGATCACACACCAAATTTCATCCCCTTAGATCTAATAGTTTTCGAGTTATCGTGTTACAGACAGACATAATTCCAAAATTGTGTTTTCGGACTCAGGGAGGTCTAAAACGTGGAGATTCGTCAAAATCTGGAGTTGGAATTTTTTGACGGTTACAATACTTTCTCTTTGTATGCGATGGAAGTAAAAAGGATGCACGCCGTTGGCGACAGTTCTCTGGTAAAAGGAAACAAGAGCAAAATTACCCTGATGTGAATATTTGATTTTTGTGTTTAGAAATAGAACCAGTATTACAATGATGAATCCAGGGGGTGGCTATCGGGCTGCAGCCCCCCTCCCCCAGAGCTAGACCAGAATTCTTTATTTTATTTAAAATCACTACAGCTGTTTTTTCTTAATCTCCCTTTAAAAAAAGTGAAAACATTTCTTCCTGGATTTTGACAGGCTCGAAAGTTTTCCCACTTTTGTAGTCATTTCACTCGTATTTGCAGCGTTGACACGGTCAAAAACATGCTTTTGATAGTTATTTCATTGTGTTTTTTGCGAAATTATCGAAAGTATTGTAGTGTTCTTTATGATTCTGATTGTTAGGTGAATCAAGTCTGTAAAGTTGAAGTGTTTTGGTTTACATAAGCCATGAGATCTGACATTCGTCACGACGATACAAAACTTTTTATACCTCACCCCTCCCTCCCACAGACCCGAATCCTGGATTCGCCACTGAGTATTCAGGATCGCACGTGCTAACTCGGGCGCGCAGAAAATGATCACTCTCTCAAACCCGAGTTAATACGGTTGGGTGTGTGAAGGGGTGAAAGCGAAACCGTTTCTAATCGCGTGCCGAGACGTCATTTCGACTGGGATTTCCCTTGATTTTCTTTTTTCACGTGTTGAAACGACGAGGATGCGAAACTGTGCTTTTAGTCGGCGGTCTCATTGGACAGTTTCGATTTATTATCGTTCGACGTGTTTGTTTGGAAAATTTCTGCTCGTTGTCTTCAGCATTTCGAAGGCATAATGCATTTGAGAGCTGAAGCTTAGGTAAATAATTATTTTGTGCTTAAGTTTAAGGTTTTAATTGCTGATGTATTATTGAATTTATTTTTTGAAGCAAATAACCTTTTTGTGTATTAAATTGAGCATATGTTCGGATGTTTTTCTGCTACTTATATTGAACTAGCGGTACCCGCGCAGCGTTGCCCGTGGTATCATGAATTTCAACAAAACGTTTTTTAAAGCCCACAATGACATAAAATAAATTTTTGAAAACAAAATCAATACAAATATATATATATTATTGATTTTGACCGCTTATTACTCTTCGCGACAATGATATTAACTGAAGATACGTTTTTTTTTCAAAGCGACAATGAAATTATAAATTATAGAATTCAAAATGAGTAAAAACAATTATAATTCAGTCAGGCTGAAGCCTTAAACTGTTTCGATCCTCACACACGCGCGCACACACAAACACACACACACAGTCTTTTATAAGTATAGATGATGTTAGCATCTGTGAGGTTGAACAAGATAGAATTTTGCTGAAAAAAAATTTAAAACAATAAAAACAGCTAATTATTAAAAAAAAAACTTATAGAAAGAAAGCAGTAATAGATAAAGGAATGCATACAATGTAGATCAGTGTTCCCCAAACTTTTTTGCGGCATGCCCCACCTAAGCCTTTCTAAAATTCTTATGCCCTATGTAACATATACATAATTTTTAATATTCAAAAATTGAACTGACTGAAGGAAGGGAATTTAGGAAGAAATCACTAAGAAATTGTTGAGAAACAGAGTAAGTACATTTTCAAAACATACAATGGAGAACTGTAATTCAAGTACGAATGAATTTTAATAATAATAAATTTTCGTAATATTACCATTTTTTTTGAAAAGGTTGTGGAGATTAAAAACTTTTTTATATATATTTATGAAAATTATTCTGCGAGTGGATCATAAAGAAAAATGTGCCGTTTCGATCTGACAGTTTATATATACTAGTTAAATCACAATAGACGGTTGCTTTTAAACTCTGGACGAGTCCATTTTCGAATTGCCCCCCCCCCCATAATCAAACCCTTGTGGGGTGTGGGTCCCACATTGGGAAGCACTGATAAAGAGTTTTCACCATTGCTTCTGTTGCTTTTTCTTCATATTAATTCATAGGCATTCAATACTGCTCGTCAACAAAGTACACATATTCGCTGCGTACTATACAAAGAGTAAGTACTGTAGATGTCAAAAAATTCGATCTCAAGATTTTGATGAATCTCCACGTTTTGTCTCTCCCTGAGTACGAAAACTTATTTTTGGAATTATGTCTGTCGGTCTGTTTGTGCACACAATAACGCAATGAGCTAGGCGGATGAACTTTGGTGTGTGGTCTTAACGCCAAAACTGAAGATTTCCATCAATCAGTGGGAAATTTAACAGTTCATCTGTGAATGAATGCGATTACACAAAAGCGCAACAAGCTAGATACGTGAAATTTGGCATATGGTTTATCACCAGAATTGTGGATCTGTATCAAATTTCATACGAACTCCATCAAAGGGTTGCCCGTATTGGACTGTTTATTCGTGCGAATGTAAATTCGAAGGCTCACAAACGTAAAAATCTAGAAAGAAAAACCATTGATTATTTGGTTTTGACATCTAAATCGCAAATCCGGAACACATTTTCTACCCTTTCGGTTAACTCTCTGAACCCGGC
This sequence comes from Araneus ventricosus, assembly GCA_013235015.1. Classification (NCBI taxonomy): domain Eukaryota; kingdom Metazoa; phylum Arthropoda; class Arachnida; order Araneae; family Araneidae; genus Araneus; species Araneus ventricosus. Next base: position 1,177,722 of record BGPR01000151.1, read on the forward strand.
TAGAGTGAGAATTCTAATACCTCAAAAACTGAAGTAAATTTTCGTTCACGAAAACAGCATGAAATCCTTCCTTTCTTTACAGAAATTCCAGGAGGACCACACCCAAGTTTGGGCGATCAATTGTCAACAAAGAAAGGAAACACTTTTCTCCCGCAAAATTCACTCAAATGCCCGAAATCGCCTGGGTCCGACCTGTGTCGAATGGGACGGTTTGAGGCGGCATAGGGCTCATAGGGTTAAGGAGAAGAGACCAAAAATGCATCCTCGATTGTTTTATTCGTGTTAACATAATGTTGAAATATCGTCTGTGATTCGAATTCATATTAGTTACATCGAAATCAAAACTAAAAATTGTGAAAAACAATATGTGCTTATTTTTTAATTGTTTTCGTTAGATATACCCTCGCCTTGTGTCCTCAGTGGTCCCATAAATAAATAATTTTTAAGCTTCTTCATAGAAAGTATTGAAAGATTTCTTTTTTAAAAATGATCTTTGAATGCATTAGATGTGAATTTTAATGCTATTTTCAAGATTCTCTGGCCAATTGTCGTATTCAAGTGCCGTATACTCAGTGGCGTAGCTAAACAGGCGCTGCAAAATCATACATGCATAGGGTTGCCATAATTGCCAAGCATTGATACGGGACGTTTCATGTAAAACATGAAAAAAGTACGTAGATAGTGGTTTGTTTTACTCTGGTAAAAAATCAATAAAGTTTAAGCAATCTAATAAAATGAACATTTAGAATAATAATAGAGATGGAAGGCTGACCCTTTATTGCCCAGTCATTTTTAAAGTTGATTTTACTTTCTTAATAATATTATTTTCTTCTTTCACATAATTATAAACTTGGGCGAAAGTCATTTTAAAATTACAATGAAAATCCAAATCGCTTCAATTGTCTCCACTGACAACCTGTTTGTTTCGTCCGACCGTTGAGTGGACAATAGGGAAAACATTTTCTCATTTTCTCCGCATTTGCATTGTGGGCTGGAATGGCAAATGCAAGTTCGCGTAGCTTTATTAAGCATGACTTCTGATCAATATAGTATTTTGTATCAGCAAAAAAAACTTCAACATTTCTCTTTCATACTCAATTTCATAGTTGCTTCGCAGTTTTGGTTGGTATTATTTTTCTCGAAATAATCTTTTATATATGTAGGAAAGTAAGTAAGCCTATTTAGTAAGCTACCGTAACGGTAGATGGCAGCACGAATCAATGAGTTGTATGCCGTAAGTTTTTCTCACGAGAACGCAGAGCAACTTCTACGGGTCGTCTCAGACACAGAGAAAAAGAATCAGAGGTCTCACTCCCATAGACCTCAATGGCAACTTTTTTAACATTACACCTCACATAGACAGTACGCCATCTGTGGCAGACTAGGGAACTAACAAGAATACGTCAGCGTGACGTCACTGCGACGCGACTGTAAACAAAACCAATCCCTTACGTCATGACAACGATGTAAACAATAAATAGGCATTTATTCGATATTTAACTCGTTTTTCAACGATAATTAAATTTAAGAATAGCTTATTTTATATATATATTGTTAATTTGACATTGTTTTAATAATAATGTCGATTATTGTTTATATAATTATTCTAATCATAAAACGTTTTTTTTCCTCATTAAATTAGCCTTTTCTTTAATACAGAAATTAAAAGTAAATATTAAACATCATTCAAAACATTAAAAAAAAGTTGAATTGCCTATTTGAAGGGTAGCAATCATTTATAAACAGGGGATAAATAATTTAAGAAGTTAAACTATTTTTCATATTAATAATTTCATTTATTCATTTTCAAGAAAAATTCTTTCAGATCATAAAATGTTTTTAAACCAACAGGAAATTAATTTTTAATAATCTAGCTAATATTATACCATCTCTTTTGGAGCATGTTAAAACTTCAATGAAAAATTACTTTTTAAGAAATTCACATTCATTTTTCCAAGATACGAATATTGATAAAATGTAATTTCCATAAAGGAAATTCACTTGTGCTTTCCTTAAACTCTATAGGAAACTAAATTTGTTGTTTTAATATTATACTTTCAGAATACTTCAAAAATTCAACAATAAATTAATTTTTAATAAATACACATTCATTCTTGTTACAAGATTTAAAAACTAATAGAATGTTATTTTCATAAAGAAAATTCAATTTTTTAAAAAACTGCAGGATAATAAATTTTTTGATTAAGTTAATATTATACCATCTCTTTTAGAATATATTAAACTTCAACAAATTATTTTTTCAACAATACACATTAAATTTTTCAACCTAGAAAACAAATTAAATACATTCATTGATTTTTGTAACAAGATGTTATAATACAAATAAATGCAGAAAAACCCAAAATATAATGTCACAATTTTATTGAACAAGCATAATAAAGTACACAACATTGTTAATACATAACATTGCTAACAAACACTGCCTAGAAACAAGATTTTTGTTATATATAGTATAAAAATATTCAATATAAGGGAGTGTAATTTTTAAAAAAAATCAATAGCTGGAATGCTAATACATAACATTTCTAACAAACACTGCCTAGAAATCAGATTTATTTGTTATATATAGTATAAAAATATTCAATATAAGGGAGTGTAATTTTTTAAAAAGATCAATAGCTGGATTAGGTTAGGTTATATTAACATCCCGTTTTGAAGCAACACGAGGGCTATTTAGGGATGGACCTCGTAATTTTGAACCGCAGTCAGATGACGAGGACGACACCTGAGCTGGCACCCACTCTCAAAACTTTGGCGCAACACCAACGGGAGGGCGTTTGGACACTGTATATGATTTAGCGTGCAACAGGTCCCATACACGGCAAATCTTCGATGGAATCGGGTTTCGGACCTGCGACCCACTGGTCCCGAGGTTGAGACCTTGCCACTAGGACACTGCGGCCCCAATCAATAGCTGGAGGGGAACGTAATAGAATGTCCCTTCTTTCCTAGAGTGGCTCCTACCAGGACTTAAAACTCCTGTCCAACTTCGTCATCCTGTAGAATCTGCAACTACAAAAATCTCGAACTGCCTGAAAGGACAAATAAAATTCCACTAGAATTCCATTTTCTATAACATAAATTTCTTTATATAAAAAACACTACTCAATTATCATGCATTATTATGAATAAAATATTCACTTAACAAGGTCTCTAACCAAGACTAATAATTAGAATTCTAAGTCATTAACAATAAAATTAACTTTCTTGAGTCAAGTTGTGATAATTGAAATGGATCAAAATATTTTGATATTCTAAATAAAATATTAGCTAAGATGCTTATCAGAAAAGCTTTCTCTTTTTTATTTATACAAAAGAGTATGAAATTTTCAACTGGAAAATCTCTACATTATTAATAAAAATTAATAAGAAATATCTTCTTAAAATGGAATTTAAATTTGCAAATAGAAGATGTTATATAAAGGTACTGATTTATTTATAATATATACATACTTATAGCAGCAAATAAATTGATGTAACATTGTAATAATATATAATACAAGTGTTGTACCACTTTTGGCCATGCATGTGGCCAAAAGGGGTACAACACTTGTTCCACTTTTGGCCACATGGTTTGTTATTATGTTTTTACTCATAAAATACTTTTAAGAATATCAGGATAAAATAAAAGTAACTAATTTAGTTTTGTTTAGATTTTACGTGACAAAAATTCCAATTTCAATATAAGAAGTCAGGTGATATTTCCATCAAAAGATTTTGCTACTCTCCAACTAAAGTTTGAAATACAATTAAAAACAATCAAAATGGAAAGCCTGCAGTAAAGATTAGCAAAGTTTATGGCATGCCTCATTCCACCTTGCATCACATAATTACAGGGGAGGGCATCATTTTCCGGCTATGGTGGGCATGGTAATTCTCATGCTGTATTAAAGAATTGAGGTAAAAAATAAGTTGGAAGAATAGATTTTGAGAATTGCAAGAATGGGATTTACAGTTGTCAAAGACAAACTTCTTGATCTATTCAAAAGATATCCAGGCCAGATATAATCCTTTTATATAATAGCATCCTAGAATTAGTTATAAGGCAGAAATTTTTAATAAAACACAGGCAAATATCATAGATGACAAAAGCAGAACTTGGTTTAAGGAGTCGAAGAGATCTTAGGTGAAGAAACGAGTGTTTTAGATAATCCCAAACAGGTGTACAATACTGATACAGATGAAACTTAATTTTTAAAATTTTCTAAAGGCATGCTTTAAGTATTTGCATAAAAATTTACCCCCCCCTTAAAAAACAAATTTTTATGCAAGTATTATACAACATGTATATTACCAACCAAGTTAAATGTTTGTTTTCTGCTTCCTGCCTTTTTAACTCAAACTTACAGCTAAAATCAACTAATGTACATTTTATTTTACTTTTCTACAAATTCAATAAAAAAAGGTGGAAAAATATGTAAATAATGTAAAATATGAAAATAATGTAATAAAATACATACTGCATAAAAATGCTTTATTTTTGCTTGATATTCATTGTTTCCTGTTATATAGTATGATATTAATATGGCCAAAACTGGTGCATAGAAATGGCCAAAACAGGTGCTAGGTGGGCAAAACTGGTACAAATTGGGATAAATTATTTAAGTATTCATAACTCAAAATATAAATTTTTTCAGAGAAAGATTTTATAATTAACAGAAAGGCAAGAAAATTTACTAAAGAACAATGTAAGTATGACTTAAAAAGCTTTAGCCAGTCAACCACTGTGAAAATTCAAATTTTCTCTTAATGTGGCCAAAACTGAAGCATCTACCCTATAATATTGTAATAATAAAATAGTGTAACATTAACTAGACTACAAATATTTTTAGTCAGCTCTAACATCTAATAGCATTTCACAACAGATCGTTTTTAAATTAGGATTATTAAATTAGGAAGATTTGTGTAAGATATAACTAAGAATACTTAATACACAACCCAAAATTACTTTAACTTTCAGCACAAAGAATAACAATTTTCATGTTGTAAAATTCCTTAACACAAAACAACTCAAAAGCAAAATAATCTGAAGATGCTAGGAAACTTTATCTTAATTTCTACAATATAGTTATGAATGTATTATTAAGTACATAATTTGTAATATACTGCGGTATTTATATTAACATAGAAGCTCAAATATAATTTCAACTTGACTGATAAAAGAATTAGCTGGTGGAAATTATTATAAAAGTCAACAATACATATTTTCACAGCAATAGTCAAAGAAAGATTGATAGTTATTAAGGTTGTTTTTATTCCCAGGTCACATTATTAAGAAGCAATATAAATCTATAAAAATACAGGAATGCATCCATTTTTCCTACATTGCATACTGCGTCAACAGTATTATTCCATTAGGATGAGAAGTTTTAGACAACGGATATTGCACCAAAATATAACTTCATTATTTTATTTATAAAAGTGAAACTAAATGTTACACAAATTTTTGCTTAACCTAAATCGACTTTGATTGTAAGTTAGGAAACATGTATTAAACTTACTTGTACTTAACGTGGTCGTCTAAAAGTTTTTTACGTCGACTTCCAACACTAGATGTCGCTGATCGCAACTCGGCGAAAGCGATTTGCCTACGTATCTTGTTACCCTGCATTGCCTTCTCAGAGTTGAAAAAACGTTGTACGCATGCGCTTTGACTGAATCTTAGAAAATTTTCTCTGTACATAACGTTGACGATATCATCAGAGCGCATGCGTATTACTATGTGGTTGTAATCGTATATGGGTAATTTCGTTTACGCGTGAATAAGCAAAGAGGGGTGGGTGAATAAGCTCCTGTTACAAACTGTTAAACGTGTTTCCTTATCGCAAACAAAATGATAGTAGGATGCTTTACGGCAGGTTCGGCTACTTTTTTTTCGTAAAAAGCCGTTTTTAGAATTATATTTATCAAAATAAAATTTTTGAGACCGGAAATCTGCAACTCGAACTGTGAAATATGCATTTTGTAAATTGAGTCTAAAATAATTTTTTTTTTTTGCTAAAATTTATTTAATTTTCCTTTTTTTAAGTTAACAAAATACACTTCAATTCAATTATCTATTTTGAATTTTACAATAGCCATAATTATAATCATAAGATATAATTATTAAAGTAAAAATGAGTTAAAATTTAAAACAATCTTACATATAAATTATCATTTTTCTTTCGTCAGGCAGTATGCTTGGATTTCAAATATTTTATATGCTTAATTTGTGTGAACAATAAAATTAAAATATATACTTAACAAAAAAGAACAATATCAAGATTCTAATGAGATTTTGTTGCTGAATTTAAGTTTTCATGACACCATGTGAAGATTTTTTTTATCGTAGTTAAATTTAATTTAATTTTTTTATATGTATATTATTTATTAACATAAAAAGAGTCGCAATTATGCCTTGAAAGAACCATGCTTTACAGAAAATACTTTAAAGAAAATTGGAAGTTCAAATCAATCTACATGTTGCCGGAATATAGAATGCAGAAAACTGGAAGGCACGCACGTTTCCTAGGCATTCTATTGAAACCCAAATGACAAAGCGGCAAAGTATGAAAGAAATCGTCCATTCGATTTTATAAGAAATAAAATTAAGTGCAAATCAAAATAAAATTATTTCCTTCCTTGATGTAACATGTAGGTTCAAATTTTATTTTGTTTTCTTTACTAAAAAAGACAAAAACTTCAATATGTGTAACCTTCAATTTACTTTACGTATTTTGAATAAAAGATTTTTTTTATGGCATTTTTATTTTTTCAAAATAACATTTGCATTTTTGAGGAATGCACGTCTTGTAAATAATAGAGCCTTATGATCTTTTTTCAAACTTTGCCTAAATAGCATTTGTCATTCTATAGGATGTCTGGGTATTATATACAATGCCTATGCAAAGTATATAATAATTATCATATTTCATTCTTTGCTTAAAAATGCCCGGCATTCTATAGAATGCCGGCGTTTCATACATTGTCAGTAAAACCTATAAGAAATAGAAAAGTGTCGTTTTCATTCTGGATTAGCACACATAATATATATAAAGAAACCCAATTCCACTGAAGATCCGTCGTGTATGGGACCTGTTGCGCGCTAAATCATACGTAGTGGCTAAACGTCCTCCCTTTGGTGTGGCGTGGAAGTTTGGAAAGGGGGTGCCAGCTCAGGTGTCGTCCTCGTCATATGACCGTGGTTCAAAATTACGAGGTCCGTCCCAAAATAGCCCTCGTGTTGCTTCAAAACGGGACGTTAATATAACTAAACTAAACTAAACCTATCGAATTAAATATGATGCATAGATGATAAGCCAGGAAGGAGAGACGTGTATAATCTCTGATAAGTTAGAACCATGACTGTCTAAAATCCAAAATATTATTGTTTCATTTTTTTCCATCTAAAACGTATTTCTGTTCTGCATACTTTTCAAAATCTTGTAATATAAATGAGAGTTAAAAAAAGGACTTAAATATGCAACAATATTTAACTCTGACAAAAAAAAATTAATTTACGACATAAAAGCAAATTAAATTCCAAATCATTTTAATGCTGTCTTTTCATTTAATTGAATTCCTTGAAAGTACAACCCGAAGCTGATAATTTTATTTTCATAGGATTCGCTAACAACGTGACACATATCTGAATTGATATCATTAAATATTATCAATAATGAAATAAGCAGAAACAGTTAAGAAACATATTTCAATTATATAATTAAATTCAAAATTATAAAAGAAAATCACGAACTGTTTTATTGCTACAATTTTCAGTAAAAGCATTTATAAAAAATTAAAATTAATATCCTTATTCCATTCTTTACTTGCAAGCCAACTTTTTTACTGTTTCGTTTACGAAGTATATAAGGAGAAACTCTTGCAATCGTCAAAAAATTCGAACTCGAGATGTTGACGAATCTCCACGTTTTAGACCTCCCCGAGTCCGAAAAACACAATTTTGGTATCGTGTCTGTCTGTGAACACGATAACTCAAAAACGGTTAGACCGAGAGGGATGAAATTTGGTATTTGATCTTTACACACAATTTGTAGGTTTCTATTCAAATTTTGTACAAATCCGTCCGCGGGAAGTCTGTCTGTCCGTGTTCATGTGGATACGATAAGTCTAAAACTTAAATAGTTAGGTGAATAAAATTTGGTATACAGTTTTATCAACAGAAATGTAGGTCCGTAGCAAATTTTGGATCAAATCAGTCACAGGGTTGACTGTCTGTTGGTCTGTATAATAGCATACTTTTTAACACAATAACTCCTAAACGCTACGACTTAGATAAATAAAAATTGGTGTGAGGTCAGCTAACATTAGTTACAGATCCGCTACCAATTTTTGTTTCAATCGGTTCATAAAACGGCGTTCAAATTGCATATTTGGTTTTCTTCGCCATACTATGATGCAAAATAAAAAAGTCTTCAGGCTCTTTTAAATAAGCTTCGATTGCACGCTTTTCGCTTATACATGATGCAATTTATTAAAAACACAAACATTGCCTTTTATAAGTATAGATTAAAAATTGACCTCATTGTTTTCTGTGTAATAATGACTTTTGCTTATTATAGATATTCAAAGCAAACACTGTTTATATACATAAATTATTTCAGGTTTATGCATGCCATGCATTACAATTAGCAATACATGCTTTTTCTGATAGTGTCATTGAGGTCCTGAAATGTACCTATTTTTAATTTCATCTAAATCTTAAATTTTTGATTTTCTAAACTTGAATGAATCGTTAAAACTTTTCTTACTGCATGTTAATTTTTAAAAGGCATCGTCTGAATCTATATTTTACTTAGTGATGTGGAGTAAGAAAATATCCAGTGCATAGGTGAATATGTTTTGGGTCAATGCCTAAAAACTAGGTATTTTCTAACAAAAGCATGTGAATGGTGATTCAAAATGAAAAACATAAAATTTATAAATACCCCAAAACTGGATATTTTGCAAAGATAAGTATTTGTTAATGGTGATACAAAATAAAATTTATAAATACTTAAAAATTGGGTTTTTGGTTATAAAAACTCCTTTTGAATGGCAATTCCAAAACAAATTTATAAATATCCTGAAACTGAATATTTTTCAAAAAAGTTACTGATGATTCAAAATGAAACATATACTATAATACATAGTTTAGAAATTAAAATTTTGACCAAATTTTTATTAAATAAACAATTGCTATTAGGGCTGAGAATGAAATATCCTAGAACTTAAAAATAGGATCAGAGGATAATTTACTTTTTCTGGTTTGAAGCGCTTACAATGGAATAAAAATTTTTAACACCGTTGATTTTGCATAGAGAGCACCAGTGAAGCTTCCGATTCTTAATTTATTTACATTGCCATACTACAAGTCAGCCACTCTTTTTTTGATTTAGTGAAGAGTTAGTCACTCACTTCTCGTGTATTAATATCACTAAATTTTATGCTGAAAAATGTTTTAAAAAAACAACATGAGTACTGACATGCCAAATTTAAGTATTGAGGTTCATTATCCAAATCAACTGCACCTAGCCAGTAAAATGTGTGTGTCTAGTAACATCTTAAAATAATACAACAGTTTTAACAACAAGAAGTTCGTGATCACTAACACTTTTAAAAGCTGTTAGAGCTGAAACATCTGCTAACTTTTCATCAGAAATGCCTGGTTCCTTGATTAATTTATGCGAAAAGAAAAATTCAATAAATAATTGAATCTTTCATTTTAGTTTCCATTATCAGCTATTTATCATTTTGAAACCAAACATAGCATTTTAATTTTTTTTATTATTCCTAAAATAACTCTCTTTTTTCTAAAAAGCAGCAGCAAATACATTATTTTTCATTTAATCATTGTTAATAAAAAAAATAAATAACTGACATTTAAGATGCATCATATACTCTTGTTTGTTTTTTCTGACATAGATGATATTAAAAAATAAAATTAATGAAAATGTTAGGGCTTATCGGTGCTAATTTTTAGGAATTTTAGAAGAAAATCGATTGCAGAGATGATTTAAAATAGTATGTATATAATAAGTAAACCACTGTATATAATAAGAGCGCTACAAAAGAAATCTGGTTAATCGCAGTGCAGCAGCAGAAACGAAAGAATCCCCTTCTCTACAGCAGAAAAAAAAAACTGCAATAAAATTTCCACCCGTAGGGGAACCGTTTAGCTTACTTTCGCCCTTGGAAAGAAGAATGCAATTACGCGGCAGCAGGGAGGGAGGGACTCTTCACGTTCTAAAGAGACCCAATCGTTGTATTCAAAGGTTTTCCGCATAGGGTTGCCAAATTACTATACACACAGGACAAAATATCGGTTTTCAAAAAAATTAGACGTTTTTTCATTAAAAAGAATCTTTAACCGTTGAGAAACTATTATTAAAACTCTTCATGCATATTTATTTTCTTCAAAAATGAACAAAATTAGCTTTTATTGCTATGAAAGAGTCCAAGAGCATATCTGACCGGCACTTTGGGCGCCATCTATCTTCACCGTTACGTACTAAAAGAAATTAACGAAATTAAATGAATATTTTGGGTTTTTTGATTTTTTAAAAATATTAAGAGCATTTTGAGAATTTTGGAGTTTCACACATTACTTATAGTGATATGTGGGACCATTTTGACAAAATTTTAGACTTCAACAATACATATTAGCGGTACTGATATGATTTTGGTGATTTATAAGCTTTAGACGACCACCTTAAGATCGACATCGAACACAACACAGCTAACATGGCGGCGACCTTGGAGTTCCGTTTAAAACGGCGGCGGATATCGATGTGGCTAGTTCCCTTGGATGGCGAGTGGAGGCGCTGATCAAATTGCGGAGTGAGACCTCTGATTCTTTTTCTCTGTGGTCTCAGAGGGATTTCACGGTTTTAACGGAGAAGGTGGTGAGTTCGCTCGCGCGGTAGGTGTTTCCGCCTTCGCGCGGCCCATGGCCTTTTTTCCCCTTTGTTCCCACTCTGGGTTTTAAATCTGGTAATAACTATTATTAAATGGCATACTCTTAATTAAACTTTCACCTGTATTTAATCATTTCTTTGTAACTATATGTAAATATTGTTTTAATGTGTAATGAAGTAAATTAGTTATTTAACCGAGCATTCTTTCTCTAAATTCATACCCCTAGCACATCGTCGAGTCTTTAACCCCTTAATTTCTGTAAAGGATATCTCGTCTGGGATCTGCAACTACCTAATTCCTATATATAAGCGAAGTGGTTGAATAGAATCTCAGCGTTTCCAATATCGATTTTTTCCCCTTATAAATATGCAATAATACGTTCTATTTCTCCCCATTCAGGAACTTGGTTGAGAGTCATCCAGTCGAATGCATTGAATTTTTGGATTGTTGGAGTTTGGAATTTTGGAGTTTAGGGAAAAAACGGGACAAATTGTAATATGGGACGTATAGCAACCCTAGAAATGCAAGTAAACGATTTTATATCTAAGAAGAGGAACGTCACTAGCTCAATCAGTGTACAGTACAAAAAACTAATGCAATTAATTACTATTTTTCGCTTTTTATGGGTGAATTGTCGACACGTTAAAGAAAGACTGGTGGTGGACGCGAAATTTCGCAACCCATCTGCAGAGATCGAGAGCGTCAAACGTACGAATTGTGTAACTAATAAAATGCTTTTATGCTGGAATTTATTTTTTATTTTAAGGGTCATGTGCCCTATCTAACTTGTAAAGGAAGAGCAGCCTGTAGAAGTTCACTCCGGGCGGCAAAGTTTCAGCTACGCCACTACGTATATTGTAGGTTTAATGAAATTATTTTTTAATTTATTGAAATTAATATTTAAAAAAATTATACAAATTTTTTGTAACACAATTATTATCATATTATTTATACTATTTATTTACTTGCATACTATTTATTTAAATTAATTATGTAACATTAACTAAAATTGCTAAATATTAAAAATAAATTTTTACTGACATTAAGTTGAAATATTGTCCTTTTTTTCTTGGTGCTCTGATTTTTAGACCGAATCTTTTTAATTCGAATTTTCAGACAAATCGAAATTTTAGCGTGGTCCCATTAGCTTCGAAATAGCTAAATTCCACTGTAGTTATGTCAGTCTAGCGGGGGGGGGCCGGCGGGAGTATCGGGGCAGTGAGATACGGGGGGCGGCGGTGTAAAATATAGGTTTTTTAATCCCATAGATCGAATGAAGATTAAACTTTCGTCCTTGCATATCTATATAATATTGATTTGTCTTTGAAAACTCTTCTCCTTTCCAAAATGCGCAGTAGAATATTTTCTACCTTTACAGACATTTTTACAGTTTAAAAGGAGAAGGAAGGAATGACCAAATATACCAGAAATTTTATATCTGTTTCGCAATCGGACATTCAGTGGGATTCAAAAGTGTTTCTACAGTTTTTAAGGGTAGATCAGGCATTCCAAAACAAATCAGTTTTACATAAGGGGAAGAAATGCCATTTGTGCATTATATAAGGCGTTGTTTGGCCTAAAAGGAAATGGCCAATCTCAGACATCATTATTCCATTCAACGGTATAACAAATGTAAGACAGATTTTAACAGCAATACTGGAATGGCAGAAGGTATTTAGTGTATGGGAAAGCTAATGGAAATGGGTTTGTATCGTTAAAGAATTCCAAGCATACGCATCTCGCATCATGAATTGTTTACGCGATTCGACTAAAGGTTTTGTGAAGATGGATTTTCCACAATTAAGGGTCATAACCAGGAGTTATTAGCCATACTATACAATTTTCTTCTACTTCGCCACATCTTTGAATGGAATAATGATGGTTGGAACTATCCAATTCACTTTAAACTAAAACACACCTTCTATCACATACTCGTGAAGTTCTCGCTTATATGTTCTTAGGCAGAATTGGTTTGTTTTGATAGCCCTTACCTACTCTTAAAGTTTGTCAGAATTTTTAAAATCGGCTTTCATAAATTTGTAGATTATATCTGGAGTTTTCAGGAGTCATTAAAAAATGGTAGTGTTTATTGAATAGACTCAGGGGTGTAGTGGAGCCGGAACGCTGCTTTTTTAAAGAGAAATAAATGAGAAAAATTTGTGAAAACACCCTTAAAACAGCGTAATTTTTGTCACCTAGGTTAGAGTGTTCCGGCACTGCTTTTAGAACGTTCCGGCACTCTTTATTTTGCGGCTACACCACTGAATAGACTACAGTGTACACTGTAGTGAAAGCTCATGGGTGATACATTCTTGACACTGATAAAAATCGTTTCGTGAAAAAGCTCAAAAACTTTATGAATCAACAACTAAAAATAAATGTTTTAACGTAGACTGTGTTTGAAGGATGGATATACAAGAGAAACATTGAAATGGGCATATCGTTATGATAGTAACTCATTAAAATTGCTAAAACTAACTGTTTTAGAAACAAGTGCAGTGTGAAAAAGAAATGAAGAAATCAACGTGCATGCACTTATTCGATAACTAAATCAGATAAAGTTTCATATAGAGACCTTTTAACGAACAGTTCTGACTGAGAACTAATTGAACGGCAGGCACTTATATACGAAAAAGACTTATGTTCAGATAACGAGCACAATTTTTGGTAAATCGAAATTTATTATGGCTCCGTCAGCATATTTGATGAAACACACTTTCCCATTTTTTGTTCTCCCGATAAACGCAGACATTGAGCATTCTTGAGATAATTATTTCACTGGATGAGTAAAAGATTGTTTTTATGGATCCCAGAATAACCGATTTTCTCGAGGAATATGTCCTAGACATTAGCATAAAGGATTTCTGTAACGTTACTAGAAAACCCTTTTTAATGGGAAGCAATGGAGAATTGGATGCAAGATTTTTTGTTTCAGTATATCCAGATGGAAAAACAAAAACGAGACAAAACAAAAACGAACAGAACTCTAGAGGTTGGGTAGAAATCTTTTTAGAGGAAAGAGTCAGGCAGACGAACTCCTTTCCGAGTGCTGACCTTGCGTTGCGACATTTCGTACACCTGTTGAGGGGGGTCATGTGGTTTCTGAACCGAGAATGCTAAATGACAATAAAACTACAAAAGAAAAAGAAATACTAATAACAAAAAAAGTTGTTGTGAGCTCTTCGTTTGAATCCATGCCGAATGTTGGATGTTGGAGGCGTTGAAGAGTCTCTGATGTAAACGAATATTCTTACCTTACCACCATTTTACGAATTGAAGAAGCCTTTTGGCTTCTAATGAGATTTCCGGTTTTCACATGTGCTTCGTAACGGTGATCCCATATTAGAACCAAATGAAGACCGCACGTATGTTTTGGTAGACGTTCTGATGTTCGATAGGTTTCTCAAACCATTGACGACTCCGACTTCTGTAGGCTTCTTCTGTCATAGGTGGCCCAAAGTAACTTTACTAACCGGGCAAAGCGACAATATGGCCCCTCCGACCCCGCACAACCAATGTATTTATAATGTCTGTATTCTAAATGTCAAACAAACTTTTTCTTAGAATTACGCACGTATTACTTACAAATAAAGCTTAATAATATTAAGGGGAGAATTTTTAAACTTCAGGTATATTTAAGATTATAGACAAAAATAATATATTCAACAGTTTTTTTTTAAAGTTACGTGACTTATAAGCCACATAAGAGTACCTTTTCTTGTCCTTTCGTTATTTTTTTAATAGTGAATGTTCTGTAAAAGTCCCGTTCAATTGGCAATGCTGTTAATCCAACTAGTAGTTCCTGGGACATGGTGGATCGTAGATAAGTTTGGTAAATTTCGGTTTAGAAAAACTTCTCTCGCCAGACGCTCCATTCGTCTTTGCCAAAGAGTTACTGGCAAAGTCTGAAAAATCCCCAACTCTACTAGTATTAATGGATAAGGAGAGGCGAAACCAATACAAAATGGAAATTATATGCTGTTTTTCCGGAGCTCTCATGGCTATTAAACCCTTTTTTCCTTTACGCTCCCGTTTTGGCGTCTTCCCGGGCTTAGGAACCTTGGGCAATTGCCCGGGCCTCGGCTGCCTCTGTCTCCTGTGACCAAGAGCGGCATACATGCTGCCACGAAAGAGCTACGCGAGAAACGCAACAAATTATCAAATGGAAAACAGCGTTATAGTGCCTAGGACATGGAAATTTACTCTTTTCTATTTCTCTGAACTTGAATAGGTCCACGAAAGGGCTTTCTTGTACGGAATGAAAGACTTGCAGCGAGATTGCTTTGGTGCGATAGTAAGACCGGAGCTGTTAGGCCTCTCTGAGCCAATTTGTTATACTTAAAATAGAGCAATTGTTGTTATCATTGATCAAAAAAGAAAGTGTCCTGATTTCGAATGCTATATTTGATAAATAAATGCTTCTAATTATCCATGATCGCTTTGTTTTTCTTATTTTCAGAAAATACGCAGGCAGTGATTAAAAAATTGGTTAGTAATTCTATCATTCAAAACAAAGAGCAAAAGATTTATTAAACTTTTGCGGTCGTATTAAGTTTATACATAATGCTGGTCGGACTTAATTATATAATATGCAAGGTTATGAAGGAAAACAAAATTTATTAATCCATTTCTACAACTTAGATATATGTAACGCAATAATATATTTTAATTTTATTTAAAAATCTTTCAAAGCAGTCTCCAATATGAAACCCTGGTTTTCCAGAATACGTGTTGCAAAAATAATTAGTTTGGCATCTTCCGCCCTCAATATGCTACTTTCAGTTTCATAGTACACTTCTTTCGGTAATTTTTTTTGCCATAGAGTATTATTTAAAAAATATTTTAAGAAGCGAATAAGCGTAATTACATTTAAACGCAATTTGTAAAATATTATTTTGAATTCTATGTAAATCCGAAGGTTGTCGACTTAGTACCTAATCTGAGATCAGTATGGTTTTCTGCTGGGTGGCTGAGAGCAAACATACGACTGGAACGGTGAAAAAAGCTTTGGTGGTTGAGAGTACACATACGACCGCAAAGGGTTGATAAAGATTTAAAACTTGAGACAGATTTGAGCATTCTGTATTAGCCCCTGTTAGGTTGGAAAAGTTTATTCTTTATTTTCCAGTGACAGAGTGATGAAATTAGACAAACTAATAGTTAATACGAATTAACGGACCTTTCGTGAAAATTTCATAAAATTTGATTTTTTATTTCGTCTAAAAGACTGTCCACGATATCTTATTTTTTGCGAGAACTTCAAATATTTTTGCAGAATTGCATTTAGAAACACTTTAATGATCAGATGGCAATATTTACCACCCCATGAAGATCTTATGAATTTCAATAGTTAAATCCGTGCAGAAATTTTGATCAACGTTTGTTTACACAGCACTGTCAGGGAACTGACTCTTGTATTCAATTATTTTATGCAATTTTCTTGTGTTTTTACACACTTTTATTTAACTTGATTTCCTTCATATTTGTAAAGACAAAATTTCGTAATCGATGTTTCAATCTATTCTTGATGTGTTAGAGCTTTGGAAATCAGCACATTTGTGTATTGTCGAAGACAAAACACTATTGTAATATTTTCAGAGCTTAATTATCGGTTAATCTATTAATTTAGTTAAATAGCGATGCTGTACTAGTGGCGCCACCTGGTAGTGAATTTGAGAAAAATAATGATTTCAAGATTCTGCCATGTTTTTAATAATGAATTGTAAATTAAAGACTAAAAAGTTGACAACAAAAAGCAAAAAAAAAAAAAAAAATCTTTAACATACTAATTAAAACTTGTTTTTAAAAACTGTAGAGGGACGAGACTCATGTTTATATGGAATGCCGCTGTTGAAGAATTAATTCAATTTCAGGAGCCATTTTTATTAGATAGCTAAGTTCCACTACACAGTACATTAAAAGGTACAAGACGCAAGACAGAGAACGAAAACACAAGACAAGTACACAGAAAAGAAGAGAGAGAGAGAGGCATCATAGGAAATACCTGGATGGCTCTAGTAGCGCCACCTACCATAAAAAGGAAAAGGCAGTGAATTGTAACCGCTACAAATCTATTTTTATTAAATTTATTACTCTATTTTATCTCTTTTAGTTAGTTTTTATGTCTTACGCCTAATTTTTACAGTAGTTTTGTAACTTTTAGTGTTTGATTCTACCTTTTATATAGATTGCTCCATCAGTTGTGTAGATGGCCCTATCGGCTATATAGATTAATATAGTATTGTAGATTCCATAAAATCTTTAAGCCGACTTAACCATCCCCTGATTTTCATAGTTTTTGATGTCCATAAGAGTCCGAAACCATCTTTTGTTGTTATAAAGAGAAATGAGTTGCGTGTTTATAAGCTGCTAACTCAGTAACAAAGATTTTACCTCTAGCTGTTTTTTGAAATTATTTCTAAGGGATACTTTACTAAAAATTAACATTCGTTAAAAATTAAATGAAATTATAATTTTTAAAATTATTAAACTTTTGGACTATAATTACTTATTATGATTTCAATTATTAACATATTTTACTGTTTATTTATTAATTATGAATCATTAACTAAACATGTTAAATATTAAAAATAAATCTTTACTCTCATTTAGTTTAAAAACTCTCCTTATTTCTTGCTGTGCTCATATTTAGTCCCAGTCAAATGAAAGACTGTCTCATTTCGGAGTGAGTCTCTAAAGCAGTTTCAAATCAAAACGTCGAAAGAATGAATCTTTCGACTAAAACCAATGAAAATTAAGCAACATATTATTATTATTTAGATCGTGCTTCTAGGTGTTCATGATAAATTTTAGTTCATAATCTTAAAACTCGAAAAAAAGATTGATACTCCAACAATATTACATTTAAGTTGGATACATTCTCAAAAGAATGATATAAAATACGTATGTATAGGATTTAAAATAAGCCCGGTGTAATGGATTTTAAAAAAAGTAACAGATTTTCAGCTTGTCTTTTTATACTTATTGAAGAGAGTTTTGGGATCTTCAGGACGAATTAATTCAATTCCCGTAACATTGTAGGTAATACGAACATTTTCAACTAAAATAATGCTGAAATATGGTGTATAAATCGAATTCATTGTGATTTGTTCGCAGGCACAACTTTAACGAAAAAAAAAAAAACTGGTTTTCGTTTGTCAGATAAGTCCATACCTTGTATACTCGTAAGCGAATCTTTTTTTTAGTTCTTTATTTTACTCAAGGACTTGATTCTTCAATGTGTATCCAACAGCAACAACAACAAATCCTCACCTTAAACTTTGAAAACTTTAGATGCGAATTGTGATGTTTATTTTTAAGTTTTATTCTACAGTTGTTGAATTCAAAATGCTATCTATTCGTTTATAAACATTACGCATTTATTGAAATTATCGTTTTAAAAATTAATAAAATGTCATAATTATTTTTATTTTCAATTTTTACATTAAAATTACCTGCTTTTTATTTATTAATTATGTCAGTGGCGAATCCAGGATTTGGTTCTGAAGGGGGGAGAGGCATCAAAAATTTTGTATCGTCTTGACGGATGTCAAACCTTATGGCTTATGTAAACAAAGACACTTTAACTTTACAGACTTTACTCACCTGACAATAAGAATAATAAAGAACACTACAATAATTTCCATAATTTAATAAAAAAACATAATGAAATAACTAGCGAAAACATGTTTTTCATCGCGTCAATGCTTCAAATACGAGTGGAATGACTACAAAAATGGGAAACTTTTCGAGCCTGTCAAAAGCTAGGAAGAAATGTTGTCACTTTTTACTTTCTCGTATACGAAGTATACAGAGAAAGTATTGTAATCGTCAAAAAATTCGAACTTGAGATTTTGACGAATCGAAATTTAGATTTTAGATGAATCCGAATTTATTAAGGCTCCGTCAGCTTCGAATTCGCCAAGTTGCACTGTATTTTGTTTTATGAAACACATTTTACCACTTTTTGTTCTTCTATTTTCAGGTCAAGGAAATTTTCGTGTAGCCCTGAATCATCTCGAGATAGCATCTATGAGAAAAAACACATTTGATGGATCCTTGTTGAATGGACAGTTCTTCTCTCTAATGCTACTACATTGATTCCCACCGTACGAAAAATGGTACTTACAGGACCCGAAACCACCAACTTTGTCGTGGACTCTGCCCTGGACATTAGTGTAGATGATTTTTATAACGCTACTGTAAAATTGATTTCAAAGGAAAGTCATGAACACTGGGATCTGCATTTTTCTGTTTCAGTATTCCCAGACGGAGTTTATCGGCACCATAGAGGCTGGGTGGAAGTCTTCCTAAAGGAAACGGTCCATTCCGAAGCTTTAAAGCACGAAGACGACATCTTAACGTGCACGGTGAGCATTATTGACGTCGAAGGCAACTCGAGGTTCCCACAGTCCTTCACGGAACTAACTTACGATGGGATCCATATAAAATATCTGGAAAGATTTTTCATTCTCAATCGAGCAGACGAACTCCTTTCCGATGGAGTGCTGACCTTGCGTTGCGACATTTCTTACACTTGCACATGGGGCTATTTGCTTTATTACCCTAGAAGCCTCAGCGACCGTAAAACTACGACAGATAAAGAAAAACCGAAACCAAAAACAAACATAGCTGAAATGAACATGTTTTATGAATCTATGCCGAATGTTACCTTCTTTAAGGATGGAAAGTCTTTGAGAGTTTTTGACCTAACCTTAGATATTCTTACTTTACCACCGTTTCACGAGCTGAGGAAACCTTTCGGTGTCTACGAGATTTCGGGTTTCAATATGAGCAGCGTTATTGGTGAACCTAATTTAAAACCAAATGAAGACCGCAATTTTGTTTTGGATGACGTATGGATGCTCGATATAGGTCCCGATAGGTTTCTCATGTCACTGAAGAGCGATTGGGGGTCTAGACTTCTGGAGGTGTCCCCTTTCATTAAAAGCCGCATACATGCTGCCATGAAAGAGGAACGCGAGAAACGCATTATATTACCTAATGTAGATATCCAGACCTTTAAAAAAGCGTTCTGTTACCTAAGACATGGAGAAGTAGTCTTTTCTGATTTCTCTGAACTTGTGTCGGTCCACGAAATGGCTCTCTCGTACGGAATGAAAGACTTGCAGCGAGATTGCCTTGAAGAGCTAAAGGGGTCATTCCATCTTTGTAGAAGAATCGGGGACTTGTTCGGAATCACAGGTTATTACACCGTCGAATGTAAACGGAGACTGCAGCATTTAGGCTTGCGTCAGTTAGGGATTTTTTCGGATATCGGTGAAGAGCGAAGGTGGGGATCAAGTGACTCTAGATTTTGACCTGATTTTGAGTGTTATGTTTGATAAATAAAAGCTTTTACTTTATATTGATAATTGCTTTTTCCCACTACATAAGACATGGAAAAGCAGTCTTTTCTGATTTCTCTGAGCTTGTGTCGGTCCACGAAATGGCTCTCTCGTACGGAATGAAAGACTTGCAGCGAGATTGCCTTGAAGAGCTAAAGAGGTCATTCCATCTTTGTAGAAGAATCGGGGACCTGTTCGGAATCACAGGTTATTACACCGCCGAATGTAAACGGAGACTGCAGCATTTAGGCTTGTGTCAGTTAGGGATTTTTTCGGATATCGGTGAAGAGCGAAGGTGGGGATCAAGTGACTCTAGATTTTGGCCTGATTTTGAGTGTTATGTTTGATAAATAAAAACTTTTACTTTCTATTGATAATTGCTTTTTTTAACTTTCAGTAAAAAGATACGCACACTAAAATAAAAAAAAGTAGTGTACTAATTGATATGTATTCAATATACGTTCAAAACAAAGAACAATAAGAACAATGTTTGCATTAAAGCTCGCGGCATATTTTGGAGATTCTGCTGTATTAAAATACCGATAAAAATGATAGATGTGATCTTAATATTAAATGTACTTGTAAATAATTGTTACCTCTATTAGCACGAGATATTGCACTATATCTCTACGATATTGTTACGATATTAAGAATGCCGCCCAATATCGTACAAGATATCGTAGGAATATTGTAGAACATTTTGTGCTAATAGGGGTATCTTTTCACCCCCCCCCCACCCACGTTTAGTTCTTGAAGAACGACGAACTGTTTTAAACCTTTGCACCTCTCATTTTTTATTATTTAAAAATTTTTAGATTGTAAAAACTCGTCATTAATAACATTTAAGTCCAAAGCATTTATTTTTTTATTTGAATAATGTCCAAATTTTACTTAATGTCTTTTTCACATTCATTGTCACGTAGCAGTACGATATGAAAAATAAATAAGCAGTATTTACAAAGAATTTTTTAATATCCGCGGATCCATTCACGATAAATAAAAAGATTATGTATTTTTTATTTCAGTATTTCTTACCTGTAGTTGTGTCTGACTAGTGAACATATTAAATACATTCAGCTTACTAATGATTTGATATGGAGTATGTTAGCAAATGCAAATGATATGCAGTTTAGTTAAATTCATTTATATTAATGCTCAGTTTTGGAGCAACATAGAGGCTATTTTGGGACGGATGTTGCAGTTTTGATGCAAGTGTGTGTGGGGAGAGATAGTCATAAACAAAAATCCACACACCAAGAACTTTCCTGCCATACTCAGTACTTTCGCGTGTTGATATACGATAAATGCGCATAAATTCGAAGAATATTGCCAGTAAACCGATGGATTAGATTATATACCTGGTTTCTAATGTCATTTATTTCTCTTAGAAAAATATTCGATTATACTTATTCGCCCTGAAGAAGTGCACGAAAGTTGCCACAAGGAATGGGAGAAAATTCGAGAAATGCATTGCAGAAAAATATCCCTGTCGAAAACCAACGAGGATATAATGAACCATTTATCAAGCCCCATTCCCCGCTCTTCCCCCTCCCCCCAAAACAGGGAGACATTAAAGAAGTTTTTTATATATATAAATTATTATTCTAAATTCAGAGATTGATACTGGTAGATTTTGTCAATTTTTGCATTCTTTCCCTAAAAGTTTAATTTAAATGCATCAAATTTCAAGAATGAAAATATATTTTTCCAACGAACGTAACGATAAAAGCACGTTCTCTCGTTTCCAATTCAAGATCGAAATAGGTCGAAATTTCAGATGAATTGCCTTCAACCCGGGGTATGAAACGAACTCTATACACTATATTAATTATTTTCTCTTTTCCGTCCTTAGTGTGGATCAATGGAGTAGGCTTGATTTGTTTTTCTTTTTTTTTTTTTTTTTTTTCATAAATTATATTCTAAATTCAGAGATCGATGCTGGTAGATTTTGTCTATTTTTGCATTCTTTCCCTAAAAGTTTAATTTAAATGCATCTTATTTCAAGAATGAAAAGATATTTTTTCACCGAACGTAACAATAAAAGCGCGTTTTCTCGCCCCCAATTCAAGATCGAAATATGTCGAAATTTCAGATGAATCGCCGTCAACCCGGGGTATGAAACGAACTCCATACACTAAACTAATTATTTCCTCTTTGCCATCATTAGTATGGATCAGTGGAGTTGGCTTCTCTGCTGTAGTCGGCAGGTCAGAGCTTCGAAATTAATGAAGGGAAACCTTAAAGAAAATTTTAATTTTTTGTTTTATTTTGTTTCACAAATTTCTTATTCTAAATTTAGAAATTGATTCTGAGAGATTTTCTGTATTTTTGTATTGTTTCTATAAAAGTTTTGCATAAATAGATGAAATTCCGGGAATAAACTAAATTATTGGAACGAATGTAACAATAAATTCGCGTTCGTTTGTCCCGAAGTTAGGTTCGAAATATGTCGAAATTTCAGATAAATTGCCTTCAAACTGGGATATTAAACAAAATCTATGCGCAAGCTTAAATATTTCATCTGCGTTGTCGGCACTGTATTTTTTTGGAGTTGCCATTGCTGCTGTAATCGCTATGCCAGCGATTCGAAATAAGTGAATATTGTGGATCAAAAATTAAAAATTAATCATCAGCCATTAACAATTAATAGAATTTATGAACAATTTAAAATATCATGATTGTACTGACAGTATAAGCGTCTCGCACCTGTATGATTTTTTGCTTTGATCTCGAGAGTTTTGATAAAAAAAAGTTTATTCTTCATGTGACTTCACTTGTTTTTTATGATGTCATAGGAAATTATTCTCTTTTTATAATTAATGTACTCTTCATTTTCGTAAAACTTTTATTTTAATGTAGCCATCTCTCTTCTCACTAATTGAGGGTTTCTAGATAATGTAATTGATGGATACAAAACAACTTAAATTCTCTGCCACAGATCTTGGGTTAAAGCGCTTTGACGTCATTTAGAAGCAAGCGAAGTAACGTGACGCTGAGAGCCAATGAGAAGCGACCTCAATCACTACCATAGTAGGATTCGTAAATATGCGTCTGACTTCAGATTAAAAAGCACCCCTCGAAGTATCTGGTTCGATCAAGCCTACTTACAGATATATTTTCGGCTTCGCGTATTATCGTAAGCTTTGACACCAAAAGTCTCATAAGGCAAGATATTGGATGGATTAATTATTTATTTAATTCAGGTCCCGTTCTGAAGCTACACGAGGACTGCAGTGTGTGCCAGAATTTTAGGCCCGAATGTTATATAGTGACCAAATATACTGAAGATGAAAATATTCTTCAATGAAAATAGGGTTGTTATCGCAGACATGAGTCGAAAATCAGACACAACGTGGTTATCAGATGCAAAAGCAGAGCCACAGGTTGTCCTAGAATCCCAGAGAAACTATCCTTGAGCCTGTATATGAGAACAAGATTGTGTCTGCTTTCAGCCTTGAGGCATGTTCTACTCAGGATATTTTTAGATTCTGTGTGTTCCATAACACCCTAACGTTTAAGCTATGAATCATAGGACATCCTGTGTATTTGGTCGGACCTCATAATTTTGAAGCGCGGTTGGGTTACAAGAGCGATCTAACTCTTCC
Source organism: Araneus ventricosus (assembly GCA_013235015.1). Lineage (NCBI taxonomy): Eukaryota > Metazoa > Arthropoda > Arachnida > Araneae > Araneidae > Araneus > Araneus ventricosus. The sequence goes on from BGPR01000151.1 coordinate 1,201,591, forward strand.
TTCACCTTCGCCACACCAACGGGTCTATTCTGGTGCCCCGGTTGGGTTGGGTTGAGATACGTCACTTTTTCCGCACGTTATCAACGGGAAAAGTGACGTCTCCCAACCCAACCGGGGGTACCAGAATAGACCCCTAAGAAGAGAACGTTTGGAGCATTTAACCTGGTGAAGCATTAATCTTTGCGGATCTTCAGTGGAATTGAGGTCTGAAGCTTCAATGCTCCAACCGCACTGACACCCCGTGAGAAGATGGTTTGTCTTTATCTTTGAGTTATGTTAGAGACGCCCTTTTTCCGCACGTTATCAACGGGAAAAGTGACGTCTCCACCCCAACCGGGGTACCAGAAAACTTTGGTTTAGTTTAGCTATAATTACGCACCGTTTTGAAGCAACTCAAACGCTATTTAGGGACGGACCTCGTAATTTTGAATCACGGTCAGATGACGAAACTGACAGAGCTAGACAACCGGCGTCTTTCCGTCCATCCTTTATTTATTGTCTCATTTGGTTTGGTTGTTGGGAGACTCGTTTTTCCGCACTTAACAACCCCAACCCATCCGGGGATGCCAGAATAGACCCGTAAATCTTATGGGTGAGTCGGTGGACGTGGGTTGTGGGCACCTCACCAGCGGGAGGCCGTTTTACCCACGACATCAGATTTAACGTGCACCAGGCCTACACACAAAGCCAATCTTCAGTGGAATCGGGTTTCTAAACTGAAACTCTTTGGCCCCAAAGCCCAGACCTTACCACTAGACCAACGCGGTCCCATAAGAAGGTTGGAATATAGATGTGAAACTTTAATTCTTAGTTTAACATTTTTTTAAACTCCAAGTTTAAAATAACCTTGAACCTGGAGTTGAAGTTGATTCCAGATTATTTAATTTCAGATGGCTAGGAGATACAAAGATTTGATTAAGCTTTCAGTCTGTCCTTAAGTTCTAACTGATGGAGTCGGGCCGTTCGGGAGAAGTTTGAAAGAGAGGTGACAAATTGCAGATGACGTGTTTCTTTGTTGTTTTGTGCAGATGACACGGATTTTGTTTTGTACCTAGCCATTTTTGCCTTTCATTTTACCCAATGTGACTAAGCAATGGAAATCTGAGTTGTGGATATCGCAGGTCTGAAGCAATGTGAGCGAAATTTTTTTCAGAAGGAAAGACAGCATTATGTCAGAGGTAGGGGCGAACAAATTGCTCTAATTTCTATTGCCTCAGAAGTTACTTCAAATCCATCAAGTACCTTACCAAGGCTATTGATTTTGCCAAGTACCGGTGGGCAATGAAGATGTGAGCGCTGAACACTGCAAATCTGAAGTAAGCTATGCGCAGTTTACATCAGAAGAAACATTAGAGTTATGACACGAGACTGATGCTCTTATTTCTTCTTGTCCCTGGAGAACAATATGTCGTCAAGCACAGTCTTTGACCTCCCATGCGCAACTGTAATTCCTTCGTGTCTATGCCAAATATGGTGCGGAGGTTTGGAGATGGAAGTGTCAGCTCAGGCGTCGTCCTCGTCATCTGACCGTGGTTCAAAATTACGAAGTCCGTCCTAAAATAGTCATTGTGTTGCTTCATAATGGGACGTTAATATAACTAAACTAAACCTTCCGGTGGATTGGCATGGGCATCTGGTATCGGAATGTGGTAAGTTTGATTTGAGATTACTTTTAATAGTTGATGTTCAGTGGATGGCGCGTTTCTTTTTTTTATGATTTAGTGAATAATGGCTTATTTAAATTATTTTCGATGCATAATTTCGTGTATCTGAAGGTAGTGTCTAGCTTGTATTCCTTGACAGAGTCTTTAAAAAAGATTTTTCTATAAAGAAAAAGAAAAATGTCGTAGGATATAATAATTAGTTTCAAATATAGTATGATGGATTTATAGAGTGAGAGGTATTTAAAATTTGAAAAAGTTTAAGATATAACTCGTAGCAAAATGTATCTACTGATTGTTGCGCAATGAAATATCTTTATGGCAATATTTGAAGCCGTCTTACGCGCATTAACACATTCCTCATTATGTTTGACACTGTAATGACAGTTGCTTCAAAATATGGCTGTCACTGATGTATGCGTAAAATTGTTATCGTTTGGCAAAACCTATACAACGATGATTAATTTCAACGATTTGAACTAATTAAGATACTTACATAATAAGACGGTATGAGGATTTTTTAAACGCTTTCATTTAACTCGAGTTTTTTCATGTTTGTAAAAATCGAATTTTCGAATCGATTTTTCACTCGCTTCTTGACTTGGTAATGTTCTGAAATTGTGTTCACCTGTGTATTCTTGGTACCGGTAAACTAATTTATTATTTTCGTGGCTGAATTGTCGATCAATCGAATAACTAAATTTTGATTCCATACCAGTGACGCCACATTTTAGCGAGTACGAGGAAAAAATTTTAATATTAAAATGAAGAAAAATTTATCACACAAAAAGGTTTTTAAAAAACTGCTTTTGATTAAATTTATTTTAAAAAAGAGTTTGTACCTAAATTGTTGTCTTATCCACTTCGTACCTATTTATTGAAAGCAGCTTTTAATTCGTATTTTTGCAGCGAAAAAAGATATTTCGTACCAGGCACACTTGGTGAATTATTAGAGTTGAGCGATTTTTTTTCGTGGATCTGTTTTAAATCTGGAAAAATTAAACGCCTTACAATCGTTTGCATCGAATTATCGCATTTTTAGTTTTATAAACTAAAATTTAATCATTAATTAGGCCTTCTAATTTGATTCAAAACTTGGTAGAATCCATAAACATTTCAAGTATTCTATGCCTTCTTAGAATTCAAGTATTCTATGCCTTCTTAGAATTC